>CM021736.1:6031316-6603419 GCA_011075105.1 Heteronetta atricapilla
CCCCCCGCAGCCGGGCCGGGCGGAGCGGGGCCGGGACCCCCGGGCCGGGACGGCCGCGGGGGGGCTCGGTGCCGGTTTTCTCTCTTTTTTTTTTTTATTTCGTTTTTCCCGGGGAAGGGGGGAAGTGGGCTATCGATTATATAAACGCAGCCGCGGTCACGCGTGTGCGAGGGAGACGCACGAAGACGAGAAACACGGCGAAGGGGGGCTCTGCGCACACCCCCCGTCCCCGTCCCCGGGGGGGCTCACGGGCTGCGCACCCGGCAGGGGCCGGGAAAGTTTCTGCCGCGGCCCCTCCGCGCCCGCGGAGCCGGGGGGGGGCACGCGGGGGGCTCCGCTGCTGCCCCCCCGGGCGCTGCCGCTCCGCGCAGCCCCGCGGCCGCCCCGTGCGCGGGGACCGGGACCGGGACCGGGGATGGGGATGGGGATGGATGGGGTGGGCGCGGAGCCGCCCCCGGAGAGGCAGCCCCGGCCCCCCCGCAGCGAAACGGCGGGGGGCTGAGAGGCGGCGGGGGGGAATAAATAAATGAATAAATGAATGGGGAAATAAATAAATAACGTCCGCACTAATGACGCCAGCGGTGACGTCAGCGCTGCGTGCACCACGACAGAACGCGGGGGGCAGCAACAAGTGCGGACGGCGGCGGCGGCGCCGCGCCGGGGGCGACCCCTGGCGCACGGCCCGCCCCCCCCCCCCGGCCCCGGTAGCGGCGGCGGAGCTACCCCCGGTGCGGGGCTGCCCCGCGGGGCCGGGCCCGGGGACCGCTCCCCAAGGCCGGGGGGCTCCGGGCGGCGGCCCCCGGGGGCCCTCTGTGCCCACGGGTGAGCCCCCCGCTGGCTGTGTTGGCTGTAGGGGGGCGCTTCCCCCGCCCCGAAGGAGATCCATGTGCCGTGCACGTGTCCGAGCCGGCTTTGAGAGCGCGGAGCTCGTCGTGCCCGCTGCCTCGGCTGCGTGAGCGCCGCGGGCACAGCCGGGCCCCCCGGTGCCGAGCGGGGCGGCCGCAGGGTCCCCCCGGGTGCGAGTTGCCACCCCGGCTGCTAGCGGGGTGAAGCCCCGGCCTGGGCCGCCGGGAGCCGCTGTGAATGGCTTGTGGTGGCTGGGGATAACGAGCTACGTTGGCCGTGCTTCCCTGGGGGAGGCTCTGATTCTCCTGGTTCCTCTGGAGGGAAAATCAAACTCTTCATTCCAGCGTGCAAAAGGTTTGCTCCTCTGTGTCCTGCGGTCCTGTAAGGCGGTGCCCTGAGCATCTGTCTGGTCCGTGGCCCTACAGCCTCTTGGCTCGTACACAGCGGGACGGGAGAAGACCACCTTCAGCACGAGGGTTGGGGAATTTGCTTCCATGCCAGAGGAGAGGTGGTTGGGTTCCCCGTGGTGCCCTCCTGAGCTTATGCCTGTGGGATCGGGCCCCTGAGCTGTGGGGCAGGCGGGGAGCTGGCGTGGGGCTGGCGGGAAGCCAGCAAGTGGCAATGCTGAGGGTCCTGCACAGCCGGGGTCGGCAAAACCGGCCACACAGAACAGGAGAGCCACCGAGAGCTGCTCTGGCCGCTAAAATCCGTTGCTTTGTGCCTGGGAGCTCAGTCAGCCAGGGGGAGGAGATTTGGAAGGCGATGGGGAGGTGACACAAGGAGACCTGCACATTGAAACAGCCCCACAGGACTGGGAGCGCCGCTTCATGTCACCCCCAGCCAGAATAACTTGCATTTCTTCAGCAATTCACCTTTGTTTTCACTGACCTTGGCGTGTTTAATCAGGGTTATACTCTCACGCAGATAAAGCCGTCCTCAAACGATTGTTACAATATATTGGGCACAAACAGGTTTTTATTTGTTTATTCATTTGCTTTATCTCAGGCGGGTAGGGCTGCTCCTTTCCCACAACATATATTCAGGTGGCAAAGAGAACTTCCCGTTTCCTTTCGCACCCAAATTCCTCTGCTTCTGCCCCGGCAGCCTCGGTGCTGCCCCTGCTGCACGGAGCATCCTCCCTGGCTCTGGCTGCCCCATCCTCCTGCCAGCCACCACCTTGTGCCTCACGAGGCGAGCCTCCATCCCTCTGCAGCATGGCACGGCACACGAAGGTGAGGCTGGGGGGCACGGGACCAGGTAGGGCGCACGGTGTTGTTCCTCTCGGCAGGGACGGCTTGTTCGTGCAGCATGCCGGCAGGCAGGGGTTGGCACGCCATGAGCTGAGCCACCGCATGGCGCGCTCGGCTCCTGCAGAGCTCCACGGCACTGCCACAGCTGGGTCAGCTCAGATCCAAAGTCCATGCCTGAGTTTATCTCCTCAAGGGGTTACGTCGAAAGCCAGAATTCAGGTGGTGGCACCATCTGATGCTTGCTTCAAGTCCCAGCTGGGCAATGTCAGAAAGGTCCCTTTCATCCCGCAGTGTCCCCATGGCACGGTGGGGTCCCAGTGCGGGCGGGAGGAATCATTCACCTTCCATTACCATGCTCCGGCGCCCAGCCGACGCCATCTCTTCAACCAGTGCTGCTGGCTGTGAGGACCGTCGGCATCCTGCTGAACTTTATGACGGTTTTGGCATTTTGAATGTGGCATCGACGGTCTGTTGCAGGGCACTCGGGTATATATTTCCAGCAACAACGGTATGCATGTTGATCATTGCTCTGACATCAACTGCATAGAGGTCTCCCCTCCCCCTCAAACACAAAAATAAATAAAATATAAAATACCCAGCTTGTTTATAGCAGAAATTGAAATTCCACATATAATCAAAAAGCTGGATTTTGTCCTGCAGGCACTGGATAAGTTTCTTCGTATGAATATTTTGTAACTTTCTCTGGCCAAAAGAAATGTGCAAAATGTTGTAATGTTTCTGTGCTCTCCGTTGGACATTCCAGGCTTTTGCTTAAGCTTCTCATAAAAGGCTATTTTCAGCAGAGGGAGGAGAAAAAAAGCTTACAGTATGCCGAGTCAATAAAGTAAAGCAAAACCATAAAACATAGCAATGATAACAACAGAAGATCTGTAGATTACAAAGGAAATAAGATCGGGATAAGAGAGAGCAGTAGCTGGAAATGAATACACAAAAGCCAAAGCAAGACTGCTCCTAATAAACAAAGTTGAACCAAAAAGCATTTAAAGCGTTAATTTATTAAATAACTTTATTTTCGTGCTGTACAATTAAAAATATTTGTGGTTAGGAATGTTGGGAGACAGGAAGCAATTTAAACTGAAGTCTTCTAAACCCATTTTTATACTTGGAATGAAACCCAACCATGATCCAATCTTAAACCTCATGTTTGCATGCGCGGGGGCTGGGGAGGCCAGCATTGTTGTTTTTTTTTTTTTATTATTTCATTTATTTTTTTTCTGCTCGAAGCTTTTCTCTTCCAGGCTTTTAAGTCACTGAGGAGTTTTATGGAGCGTGCTCGGGGTGGCAGACGGAGCCACAGTGGAGCTGCGAGGGCGACGCCGGCCCCTGCCCGAAGCCAGAGAGCCGGGCGGGACGCGAGGCCCTTTGATGTTGATGGGAGGCCCGGCGCTCACTCCCTTCGGGATGGGGATCGGTCCCTTACTTAGGGAGTTCTTCACATCAGACGTTTGCATCACTCGCTGGAAGCACTGAAAACACAGGCAGACAGAGCGTTTATCTCCCCTCCAAAAAATCCACAAGCCCCAGTCAACAGCCAACGACCCAACCGAGAATAAAACCCCACGTGAGATCAGCTTTGAAATCACAGCCTTTAAAGCATACACGCATTTGGAATTATTTGTATTTACCTTGTGCTTTTCCACGATCCTGGCATGATGCTGTGAGCTGCCCTCTAGGACTGGCAGGCACTCCCGTGAGGCAGACCCCAGACTGCCCTGGCATTCGCAGGATGCCAGGGGTGGGCTGGCTGACAGAGATCACCCCGCACGTCGAGCGGCTTGGCGGCAGTGGTCTGGCCGCCGTGGGACTCCTCAGGTCACAGCGCAGAAACCGGGAGGATGCCCGGATGCTCACAGAGTGTTTGGAGCCCTGGAGCGAGAGCACGTGTCGCTCGGAAGCTCTGGGATGGGAGTAGCCGGTGGTTTGGCAGCCCCCAAAATGTTTGCTTGGCTCTCCCGGTACCAGTAAGCCCAGGCGGCTGCTACCTGCTGCCTGAGGAGCTGGTTTCTTGGAGTGGCACGGGGTGATGGGTCAGCGAGAGCAGAGCCCACACGGGCTCTGCCTGATCGGTTACTAACCGAGATACACTTTTCAGATGTTGTTAATTGAGTCTGATGAATTTTGCTCCGGTGGGACCTATTATAGGCAAAAATACAAGTGACATCAGAGCCGTAACTCATAAAAATCAAGTCCCTGAATTGCATCTGAGAGCAATATGAAAATGCAAGTGGGATTGCAAGCGGTATCAAATAACTTTCTGTCATACCTTATTAATACCACAGAGCTAATAGAAACAGCTATATTATCATCCTAATGTCATTACATATATATAATACACACGCGCACATACACACAAACAGTGTGCGTAATTATAACAACATTATTTTGTTCACACAGCCTGAAATATGTGATTAGGCGGCAGCTCTGAAATGGCAATATTCAATCAGGTATGACTTGTATATTGGCTCTGAGCACAGTCTCCTACTTAGGTAAAATTATGCCTTGCTATGTGCGGCGTTAGCATGGATGGCTGTGACAGAAAGTCGGAGCTGAGGCCACAAAGATCATTTCATCTCGAGTCAGAACAACTGAATCGTCATTTTGCAGCTGAAATATCCTCGATGCCCAGCGAACTATCCCAGGCTATCATTTCTTGCCTGTAGTACCTCAGCAAACATGCTAATTTATCTGCCAAAAATAGCTGCCTTTTCACAAAATCCTGAATAAAATCTCTCTGGTGGAACTGATCCTAAATGCAACCAAACTATTTCTTTTTTAATCATAAAGCTCAGAGAGGAACATCGTTTGTTAGGGCTTCAGATGTGCTTCAGTTTCTAAATGTTGCACAGGAAATGCGCACACCAGCCATTTCACATCCATCTCCTGTCAAATAATTTACCTCAACTGTTTTTAGTGAAAATATCCATATGTATATATATCCCTGCGCAACGGGGATAGCTGGAGTTGTAAATATCGTCTCAAGAATGCCAGCCCGTATTTACCCAAGCCAGTGGTCAAAGCAAGTTGCTATTCTCAGTGTGCCAGATTTAAATTGATTTAAGTAAACAAGCTGACCTCTTTCCACTTAGCAGGTCTCAGCCGGCACAGATCTTTTCCTGAACTTTTTTTTTTCCTTGTGAATTTGGTGGGCCGCAGAGGAGGGCAGGCAGCTACCTCTGAGGAAGCAGACAGTGCTGGCTGGGGAGCCAGGCAAGGAGGGCAACGTTTCCCAGGCAAGGGATGCATCAGTCAGACTCAGAACTTTCCTTTCTTCCTGCCCTGCCCTCATCTGAAAGCCGGGGACTCCGCATCTTCATGTGCCTTGAGTATATTGCCCCACGCCTAAATCCTTAGGGCAATACTTGCTCTTCTGTTTTGGGATTCAAGTTTCCCATTTTTTCCAGTTGGTTTGTGCAAGGACTTCTGACCTCATGGTTACTGGAATCTTTTTGTCAGCACTCCCATGAGATGCAGCCACACGTGGAAGGGGCTTCTGCAGCAGCTGAAGAAAGCTGGTTGGTTTGTCTGGGCATCGGGACCTCCTCCTTTGTCCCTCTTCATGCAGACATGTTCCTGTAAACTCCAGCAGTCACTTGTACACAGTTATTCCCATGACTCCATCCTTCATCCGAGTTACAAATGCGACAGAACTTATGATTCATTCATCTAGCACAGTTTAGCAACTTTTAACCTTCGGCTAAGCTGTCTTCAAGCCGTAGCTACCTAAGTACGTTCTCAAGGCAGTTCAGCAAACAATTTTCTGCCCACATAAAACCACTAATGCTACAGCTACCCTGCTTAAGAAAGCCATATGGAGCCTAATTGCTGAGCATGACTCAAGAGGTCTCCCTGAAACTCATTTTGAGAAGAAATTACCTGCTGGGGTGAGAGGATGGAACCATGTTCAGATCCTGGTACTGAATATTTCTGTTGCCCGTTGTGAAATTTCTTCCCAGGACATCTTTGCAAAGTGCTGAGCAGTCCCCAGCTGCCCCACACCTTGTGTGCACGTAAAAGGTTTTTGGAAGCTCACAAGCAGCAGCCAAGGCTGCCTGCATGACCAAGGAGGAGGAAAATAAAAATGCTGTGAGTGGGAACCCGGGCTGAGCCCTCAGCATCCTTTCAGGGTGTCATTCGCAGGCAGGAAGCAGGCAGAAGAGCTTTCCCCACAGCAGTGCCAGACTCGGACCCTGGTGGAGGCACAGTGAGCTGGTGGCAGCGGTGACTGTGCTAGGGTTACTGCTCCCTGGCGGGGACCTGCCTGTCGGCCACAGCCACACAGTGCTCGGCACCAGGCAGAGCTCTTTGCTGGGGGCAGGAAAGGTCCCGGCTGAGTTTTGGTCAGGTTCAGGCAACACCTGCCTTAGCCACGCAAGGAAAGGCTTGTGCCTTCGCCTGTGGGTCGGTAGGGACACCTCTCTGCTAACACCTGGGGGTGCTCAGACCCCTCCCTGTCGATGCCACCGCGCTGGAGCTGAGCCCTCGGCAGCCTCTCCTGTATTTGCCCTCATGCAGAGGGGAGCCTGCAGCTGGGTGAGGACGTGGCATCTGCTGGGGGACCTCCAGACTCGGCTTCTCCCAGATTTTACCTGGAAAAAGCCATTGGCATCAGATGTGAAGCAGCAGTAGAGCAGACAGAACAAAATAACTTGTAGTGCCTCGACTCCAGGCCCTGAAGGCCTCTTCTTGCTTTGCCAGACAACCAGCTCAACGAGCGAGGGCTTTTCTGTCCCGGGTGGTGGTGGCCCCTGGTGTGGGGGTTTCTGAACCTCCCCGTGAACTGGCGTTACAGTTGGGCTGACATAACTAGGGATTTTAAACACAAGACTTGTCTGATATAAGCACTGGAGAGGATGCAGAAATGATTCCTCCTTTTCCTGATGCATGTAAACACGTCAAACTAAAAGACTAGAAGGGAAAAGGAATTGATCTGTAAGTCCAGGCTTGCCAAATGTACCGGGTTATCCAACTGCTGTTTCCAAGGAGCAGAGCTATCTGTCATACCAGAGAGTCTTTCTTTACCTCATCTCCAGCACCTCCTATTCTTGCTCAAGTTAGCTCTAGACACGTTTCTGAAGTACAAGAATCTCCGAGATCTAACCACAATGGATCCAAGCCCCTGGGGATGATAGATTTTTTTTTTTTTTCCTAATCCTCTTGAGAAACAGATGCTTTGGCTCATCTTCATTATACCTAGTCTGATTTATTTTAATTGCTCTGGGTAACCAGAATACTATGATTGCATAATCTCAGGCATATGCCTTTAAAAGGAAGCCTTGGCTGCAATACTGAGAAGGCAATGTTAAATACAGAAAAAGTATTATGCAAAGTCTAATTTATTTTGGAAATCAGTGGAAAGAGTTCTGCTGAAAATTCAAGGGAAAACATATGCCACATTTGAATAATGAGTTGGAGAGGTGCTTTACCTAGCTTTTCAATAAAAAAGGGCTCTGAAAATTGCATTCCTTCGAAAACATCTCACATCCAAGCCCTGAATGTAAGTGAAATCAGAGGGCAGTTATGTACGTGGTGGCAGCTACTGCCCCAGGGCTGGGCAACAGCCTGACACTGAGCACTATGGAGATCAGTCGGACCCTGTACAAGAGTAGCTAGAAAAGCAGTAACTGAAAAGAAAAGCAAGCAAGGGAGCGTGTTGAGCAGAGTCAATGAGAAACGCAGGCAAGGAAAGAGAAGGCCTGCTGAGATTCACCCTCGCTGTACCTAGAAATACAGGACCACCAGTGCCACAGGACAGGCTTCGCAGGGCTGCAGAGAAACGTCGGAATGCCAGCCACTTCTCTTCTGATCTGATGCAATTCACAAGATGCCAAATGTTGTCGGCTTGCAAATAAAGCTATGCAGAGACTTTCTTCCAATTAAGAAAAAAAATAAGGTACTTAGAGTTGGAACTAGAAAAAGAATAATTGATTCCGAAGTCCTGTCAATACAGATTGTCTGTTATTAATACACTGGTTGTCTGGAGAGAGAGCCATACCTTTCAAAGAGCTTTCTCTTTCTGCGTGTGTTTTTTTTTTAGATGATCTATGTGGACAAATGAATAACTGCCATAAATACTGTCCCTAAAGCCAGTGGGCGTTCTCTAAGAGAGTTTGTCCAAAAATTGGGAGAAAAAATAAAAAACAAACAAACATAAAAACCCTGCCCTTGGCATATTGATATGCTTTCCTGTCTCAGAGGGAAAGGAAATGCCATGGATTTAGTAGGTTACCTACACTGTATTCACTATTTAAAAACATGGAACTGAGATTTTGTTTTGCAGGAAATACATTAGATTCATCCTCAACAGCCTTGGTGTGCACAGAGAAGCCCATCTGTGTAAGCTGTGTCTCTGGACGGGCGAGAGATATCGTGGAGGATGTTTGACCAAGCACGGGCTTTGCACAAAGCTGAGATAAGTAAGCCCAGTAAATTTCACTGCTCAAAGAGGAGACCCATAATCCTATCTTTTCTGATCTTTAAGAGAAACCACGAGTACTTTTCCCTTAATTTCACTTTGTATTACTTATGTGGGAACAAACTTTTATTCGAAAGGACAAACCCCAGAACTGCAGTCAGTGCTCCCATACCGAGAGGACAGGTGCTTTGAAACCAGGTCATGTAAGCTATCCACTGACACCGCTAATTTTTCAGAACAATCAACTTTACTAATCAATCCCCATGCAGCAAAACAAGCACATTCTTAGGAGACCAGTGGCCGCTCAGCACAGCTGGATCAGTGGGGACCTCGAAGACGCCTGTGGCTGCTTTCCTTGCAATTTGCAGCACTGAGCTACGAATGACGGAGCCTTGATTTGTGCCTGGGCTTCCGAGCCTCCGCCGTAGGACACCTAAGAAACCATAATGAGCAGCAATAGCAGAAGTGCTGCAAACAGGCAGTAACAACACGAGATAACGGCTACACCTTTAAATGCCCACAAATTTACTTCACGTTTGGAGACTATAACGAGATTCTAGTTTGGGAGAATGAGCCCTCAGAGACTATCAGGAATATTAATGTTATCGCAGAAGTTTATTAGTGCCTGCATATCTAGAGGTGAGTAAGGAAACCCTTTGGGTTTTGTTGCATTATCAGCAATTATCATGCAAAAAAAAATCTTTTCCTGTTCCTCCCTCTGGTAGGGTTTTGAAAAAAAGGCTCCAAGAATAATCTTTGAGAAGCGTTTCAGTTTTTCAGTGGTGCGGATGCTTCTGCCGTTGCCGTCTGCGTACCTTCATTTCTCAAACAGTTGAAGGCTTTCCCTCTCTCCTTACTTCTCACAAATGTTGCTACTTCCAGATCAACTATTACGCATGTCTCCTGCTCATGAAAGTTGTAGGTGC
Source organism: Heteronetta atricapilla (assembly GCA_011075105.1). NCBI lineage: Eukaryota > Metazoa > Chordata > Aves > Anseriformes > Anatidae > Heteronetta > Heteronetta atricapilla. The sequence goes on from CM021736.1 coordinate 6,040,772, forward strand.
ATCTGCCACTGCACAGAATTAAAACAGCTCTTCAGATTTGGGGTCGCACATCTGTTTTGTTCACTTTTTCAAACCAAGCTATGGTTCATTACTTTGCTCTCCTCTTTCTATTTGTGCTCTCACTGCTACTCGTGGAGAGGTATTGCCATCCCTTGATTTACAGTGGAAGCGATGTGGTTCTGTTGTTTATTCAGATGCCAAGAAGTCGTCGGTGATCGGCTTTGTAAGGAAAAAGCCATCAAGATTTAAGCACGGGTTCCGGAAACGTGTCCCTGACACCAGAAATCCTTCCTGTCCCTTCTCTTCTTTTTCTTTTTAATTGGTTAAGGGCTATAAAATCTTGTGCCTATTATCTATGCTGTGATCTAGTGCCTTGATCAGTCTTTCTGAAAGGTTTGCATTCTTTCAAGCTGCTCATATGTTAAAGGAAAAAAAAGTCAGCAGTCACACCGACCGACGGGATTGGAAACTCAAAGCAAAACTCAGCACTGCTGCACGCTGAGGTTGCAGTCCTCCAGAAATCAATGGGCTTGTGGCAGGAGGCTCGGGAAGAGGAATGTGCCTGGGAGGACATCCACTTCTCCTGAAGCACTGTTAGGGCTCCTCCATCCAGGACGCCCATTTAAAGATGGACCAGACTTTTCTGACTTCAGAAGAAACCTGCCCATGCTTGGCTTCAACGGAGCAGCTGCATGGGTGCAAAATTTCAGCCTTGTCTACATTTTGAAATAAAATCTTGAATGCACCTCTTGCTCCAGGAGCCTTACAGCCAGTGGTGCCATCAGAGTGGTACCTGTTAGCATCTCCCCTGACACAGGCAGGTATCAACAAACCTTTCCGAACTGAAGACAAGGCCTTGATTCAGTCTTGGTTAGACTCTTGCTGCTTGGTATGCTTTGAAAAGTGGGGCATATTGCTGATGGAGGAGCTCCTGGCTGTTACATTTAATTAAGGATTCTGCTGAAAATTCTGCTTAAAATAACAAAGCTTGCTGTTTAGAAAAGCGTAGGTGATTCCCCCAGAGGCCTGGCCAGCATTCCTCCTCCTATTGTATAACATTATTGATTAATCAAAACTAATGCTCACAGCTGTTGCCTGATGGATAATTTCTTTGGTGTTTGCCTGCATATAATTATTTACTACTTTATTGATGTTATTTATTTCTCCATTAAGTATTGTTGGCTGTTTAATTATGTGAAACACAACTGCAAGTGTCGCTGCTAAAAGCCACGGGAAGGACTGCCCAGAGCTGAAATCTTTCAACCAAAAACTCTAAAAATAAATCTAAAGATAAAAATATTTTAGCCAACATTTTGAATGAAGACCATCAAGCCCCAAATGCACTACATGTAATCTGGAGAGCCATGTTCAGATAGATTTGCAATGCTGATTTGATTGTGCATGGCAAAAGACCTTTATAGACTTGTATGTTTTATTAGAGCTCCAAAACACGTGAAGAGGTCCCTATCTATTATTCTTGGTGGCTGAACGTTTGAAATAAATCACAGGGAAACTCTGATTTCCAAGAGCTTGCCCTCCAGGAGTGTCTCACAAAGCCCTTTCCAGAAAACTAAATCCTGTGCCGAGTTCAAGGACCTCCTGGGCCAGATGCTGGCCCTGTCCAGCATCCCTGGTGAAAACCGCAGTCTTTCTCCAAGAGCTCCCTTCACAGTCTCCCTTTTGCTCCCCTCACTCTCCACAGGGCACACAGACCCCTGTGCCCTGCCTGCCCCAGCGTGCCACTGCCCTTGCCCCTCAGAAGCAGCAAGCACGGTTGTTGCAGCAGGTCTCTGCCCAGCCTCACTAAATTAGGAGCCAACGTCTAACCTGTGGATCCACATGGGATGAGAAGGGGTGCACTGAAGCTTAGCTCATGACATAACGCTAACCTTAACAGAACCGCTTCCAAGCCACTGGGATCTGAGGGCAAAATCAACATACCAAATTCTATCTGGTAGCACAAGGCAGTGAGGACTAATCAGATTTAAGGCACAAGGCAGCTTTCAGAAATCTCTAGGTACCTACCATTTCAAAAAAACATCGGGGCACGTGACTACAAATATGCTATTAGAGAACTCGGAAGGATCTTGTCTGCAAACAAACTAGAGGACGCACAAACCATGTTGTTAGCTCACAAATCATTAACACACCTATAAAATATCCAAAGTAGCCTCTGTATCTCCTTAGTCATAAAATAAAAATTCCTCTCTGACACCCTTTCCAAACAGCCCTCAGCAGGCCTTTTCCCCAGGGCAAGAGAACAAACAGCTCTGGCAGTCCTTGCTTGGCCATCAGTTTGTTATTTGGTAGCTGCTAGCATGAATGCTTCCACGCAGCTCTCTAGATCTTTTCCTTACTTCTGAGGTTGTGTATTAGAATTAGTGAGGTCTTAGCTACCGCTTCATGAAAAGTGCGTAGGATGGCAAGCTGCCAAATCTCTAAACTCCCCACAGCCTCCACTTTCTCTTCAGGAGCCCAGAGGAGGGCCGTTACCACCAGACGTGGTGGTCCAATGCTCCTCAAGCCCAGAACACGACAGAACGTTTGCTGTTGAGGCCAGACTGTCCACGCTCTCCCTACACAGTGTCCACTCATGTCTCTTTTAAGACACACCTGGGACAGACCCCATGCTGTCAGGTGGTACCTGCAAGGGGGAAGGAACACACCCAAAGGACAACGTTCAGCAGTGTTGGGAGCACGGCCATGCACAACTGCATGGCATGGACACTGATATCAAGGTAAAACAACAGAAAAATCAGGCAGTGCCTGGCAACCAGTGGACCTCTCTGTGGCTAAATGCTCTGCCCTTGTACCCCGGCTCTCTAAAAAAACAACCAACTGTCCCAGTGGATTAATTCCACCATGCTCTGCTCCCTTTTTGCTCAATTTATAGCATCACGAGGTGCCACGATGGTAGTTCTAAAAGATAGCAGAGAGCTAAATGACAGAAGAGAAAATGCAACAGAAAGGCACTGAGAACAGAAAACCAGAGAAAATACAGTAATCAGGTGTGTGTGTATGCATAAAAAAAGAAAAAAAAACCATGATGGGCCTAGGGAATTTGGTCTCCATTTCCCTCTTTGTTTCCTACCCAACCTCCACATTTTCATGCATTTCCTCTGCCTAGTGGCAGTTCTTCCTCCTTCTGTGTTTTGAAATGTCACAATCTTTCCTGTATCCCTTATGCCCACATTGTGCAGGGTACCATGGGCTCCTTTCCAGCAGAGATGCACAGAGCGATGGGGAGCAGAGCTAGGATTTTCAAAGGAAACTAAGGAAATCTTTATGGAGAACTTGGTGAGAATTTGGCACTTGGCACTCTTCTCCTCCTTTGAAAGTCCCACCCTACAGGAACAATCTAAACAAATGTATGCCCCAATGCTGATAAATCCATTTGGAAAGATATCAAAGAAAAGCTTGCTAGGTTTGGAGACCTTTGAAGAAAGGGAAATATCCTGCCAACCTGATGCTGAGATCTATCTTCTTCCACCATGTGGTCCGAATCATCAGAGCTCTCCATGGCTCCCCTTCCTCCTCAGGGCATGCAGGGCAGTACTCTGCCTTGCTGAATAAATTAATTTGGGGGCCAGGAGGACAGCATTATTTGAGGAAAATTCAAGTGAAAAATTACTTGACAATGGAAGTTGTTACTGTGCCTAAAAATATCTCAGTGACTCAGATTACTGAAAACGGCAAAGCTATAGAGCAAAACCATAGCCTCTTCTCAGCAGTCAGCTGGCTTCGTTCACTAGCCTGGCATCTCTTTTGCCTTATGTTTTTAATATCATAAGAGTGGGGTGTTGTTTTTTGTTTTTTTTTTTAAGTCTACAATAAGTTAATGTTTAATGGATTGCCATGTACTGTTCTTGGTGTTTACATGCTCTCCAACTAACCAAATTTGTAGAGCAAATTAAAAGTCTGTAAGACCAAGAAAAGCGAATTACAGATATTTGTTGCTCAGAAACTATCGCCTTGTTCAGTCCCGCATGCCACCAAAATAAACGGTTTCAATTACGTTTTCACCTTCCCCAGCAATATTAACATCTCTTGCAGTTGCTTGCCAGGGCTATTGCTCCTTAGTCTGCAACTGTTACGGCTTTGTGCACATATGCTTCCTGTGAATGTGCAACCTTGCAAAGTACCACGGTCCCCGTGTTTGCAGCGTAACCTATTAAACCAGGCTGGCTCAGGACCAGGAGCACTAGAGAAGCACGGGAGAAGGAAAGGTGGAGACTACAATGCTGTTGATGCTTTTTTTATATACAAATGAGATATGTGGGTGTGGCCTGATCCTTTCACCGACCAGAATATAAATAGCCAGGTAGATTTTTCCACTCCCAAATGTGCAAATCACCATTGAGTGGGATCCCACCACTGCGCCAAAGGTAATTGGCTTGGTTTCTCCAGAGGCTGTTACGCATGGGGGACTCGGCCTGTTGACCTAAAGGCCCAGAGACCCCTCCCCTGTTCTCCCAAGGGACTGTCCTGCAAACTGCTGTGAAGGAAGCCAACAAATTCCTCAAAAACACACGATGCTGACGGGAAACTGAGGGACCCCGGGAACGCCACCTTCCCCACGCGCATACTTTAAATCTATTACCTGCTTCACATGGTGTCTTGCGTTTGCTTTTCATGTGGTTGAGATGTCTGTAGTGAGGAGACCTGAGGTGACCTACTTCTGGGCGGGAAGAATCGCTGCGGCGCAGAGCCCACTGCACCCTTGTGGGAAGGGACTCATGAATCTCCCTGTTCCATGGCATGGGGCAGCTTCCACACCAGCAGATGTAGTAAGCCAGCATCGTGGGACCTAAGGAAACAAAATTTTTAGGTTTGAAATCAACAGAGAAATGTTGATTTTCTCATGTTATTGATAGTAAAATTCCCACTGGCGCTGATGGGGCCAGGATCAGGCCTGGGCTGTACCCGTGTTTTCCCAGGCTCATGAGAATTTTAAATTCTGGATTTCAAATGATAGTTTATTTCTGGCTGACCTGTTTGGCTTGAACTGTTACGTGTTTTCGACTGTTGGACTTATTTTTAATCTACTGTATTAGTACACAAACTTAATCAAGAACAAAATGTTACCAATGCAGAGTTTTGTTCCTACCCCCTCCTATCAGTGGAGCAGTTTAAAGTTCCCCAGATCTATAGAGATCTGCCTGCGACATCTGACTCCTTTCAGAACATTACTACATTCCTTGTACTGTAAATATACAAAGGGGAGGGAAGAGGCAAACATGAATGCACATCAACTACAACTCTCTTGCTTACAAAAAATGCCACAGTGCAGATTTTAACAATTAACATTCCTACCATGTAGGCAGCTACGGATAAAGCTCATACTTTTTTTTTTTTTTTTTTTTTCTGGTCAAAGAAACTTCTCACACACACACATTTGGGACATTTTTTGTCATTTGATGTCAATGGCAGGCTGTGACATTCCTCTGTGTTATTTTTTTCCTCCCTGCTATTTGAAGAACGAGATTTTATCTTTCTTTCCCATCCCCCCCTTCCTTTACCCCATGCCTATTTTACTAAAACCTGCCTTTCGGGTCAGCATGCTGGTAAGAGATTAATTTTACACTGCAAGAAACACCAAGCAGACTATTTCAGCTTTGACATATGAGAAGCCTGTTATAATATTGCAGTTTCTCTAAATTAAATATTAGGAAAAATTAAACCCAATTGTGGTTCGTATTCCTATGGAAAATATTTCTGTTCAAAACAGTCCCTCTATGCTAAATGACTGAAGTAACTGAAAACACAATAAATATGCAGCAAGTTAAAAACCCAGATTATTCAGGTTTTAAGGCTTATAACTAAAAGTGGTTTAATGTTTCATGCCTAATAATAGATTACTCCTATCGCATTTCTAACCTTTATTTCTACCAGCTTTGAAGTCCAGCCATATAAAGACTGTTTGTAGAACCACACGAAAGTTAAAGCAAATATTACTCAGAGTGATTCATATGAACAAGAATTTGCAATGAAGGCAGAGGGTTTTTTGTGTCTGTATCAAAGGAAATGAAATGTTTGCAATATTTTCCAGTTGATAAATGCATTAAAACATTTTAGTTGTGTAGTACGAACATTGCTGACATAAACAGACTTTGACCTGAAACAGATTGTATTAAGCTCTGTGGGGGAGGCAGCATTACAAAAAAATAATAAAATAATAATAAAAAAATAATAATAAAAAATAAATAAAACAACTTCCTAGATTTCAAAATCTGCCACAAGGTCACTGCAATCCTTAATTAGCTGAATATATTAAGAGAAGGCTAGAACACAGATTCTGTAAAGAGAGCAAGTGTATGTTTAATCCTCTGTTCTTTGCTTACAGATTACCCTTTCAGAATGAGTAACCTTATTTTCTTTTTAAATATCTATTTACCTTTTTGAGCTTTGCATAGCAAAGCAGATTTTTTTCACTGTTGCAAAAGAAATTAATTTGTTGCTAGTTGCTATGCATTGGCAGGATTTCTGCATAAAGAATGTAAGCCATCTATCTTTGTGTTCAAGATATAGTTAATCTGGCAGTTAAAATACTTTGGAAACATTTTGATGACTTATCTGGAAAAGTAGCTTTGCATTTTCAAAGAAAACTCAGAACTGTATTGCAAGGGGAAGATAAAAGATATATGAAGTGTTTGTTCCAAGCGATACTATTCATTTAAAGATCAGAATGCAACCCCACCCAAGCAATTATTGTGGAAAAACAAGAGAAAAATCCTTATACAGCTCTCTGACACAGTCTTTATTTGGGAAACAAAATAACTATATTACAGTTATAGCCTAATGGATTGCAAGCTGTTTTATTAGAGTCAGCTGAATCCTGTTTAGCATAAAAAAGAACTCTGTTTGCTATCAAGAACACATTTACATTAATATGACTTTGACAAAGTAAAATAAAATCGCATTAAGATGATGTAAGTAGATAAGACAATGAAATCTCTGTGAGATAGTTTTGGCACACCAATTAGAGTCAAGTCCCTACAGGAAAGAAACATATTTTTACACCAAGTATCTATGTGTTTTTAAGTCATGTGTTTTTAAGTGGCCAAAATTAATTCCATGCCTAAAATATTTCCAGCAAGGGAAAAAAAAAAAAAAAAAAAAAAAGTTTATTATAATGATTATCTTTATTTTTCCCTTGAATAGGTAAAATTTCTGATAAACTACTTTTTTATTTGTAATAATACAAACAAGTTTTGTTCTCTGTACTAGCCTGTAATCATCCTGATTATTGCAAGGGACTTTCCAATATAGAGCAGCTGAAAACAAGGTTTTAGATTACATGGTAATTTAGGAATGCATGAAAAGCCAAGCAGTCACCATAATAGAGCACTGCATAAACTTCATGGCTTTTACAGCAAAACATAACATATGTTTTGTGATTCATTCAAATGATTTTTCATTTTTTTTGGGCAGGCTTCTATCAGCACGCGTCGAGACCCACTGCCCGTCCTTCATTTCGGGACCCTCATTCCCCCAACACGACAACAACCACAACAGCACTTTGATACCTCTCCTTTTAGTTTGGTCATTAAAAGAAAGGCAGTGATGGATGGCGATAATGCCGCGGATTTTATGACTAATCAGCCCTTGGCAGCCGCGATATTTCTTTGCTAGCGAGACTTTAATATCCCTTCGGCCGCGCGTGGGCCTCGCCTCCTCACGGCCCCCGTTACGCAAGCTGCGCAGCGCGGCTATTCCCGAAAGCCCGCGCTCCCGCGCAGCGCCGCCGCGGCCACCAGGGGGCCCCGCAGCGCCGGGAGGCTCGGGGAGGGCCCGCTCCCAAAAAAGGGGGAAAAAAAAGCCATTTAGGTTGTTTTTTCCATCGCTTCCCATCAGCCCGGCGCATGTGCTCGCCGATATTCTCGTGCCGGGCTCGTGCTTTATGTTGTCACCCGCTGCGCCTCGGCCAGGCGAGGCAGGGCTGGCCGGAGTTTGAAATCATCCAAATTCAGTCATTTAAAGCTGCTGCAAAATGCGAGTCTCGGCAGCCCTTCTGCATCAACGGCACCTCTGGCGGGCTCTGAGCCTTTCGCTTTCCTTGGGCAAGGGCCGTCCTGCTGCGGTGGCAGTGGGGCTGTCGGTGAAACGAACGCCGGATTTTGTCTGATGGGAAAAAACCACATGCAGCAAAAAAAGGCATTTGGGCTTTTATTGCCCCGCAGCTCACACGTGTTTCTCGGCGCAGTCAGGATTGTCCCCGTGTTTTGGACAAGTGAACGCTGCGCAGTCCAACCTATATGAATGGATGCTACGATTAAACCCAAATATAACCTTGTTTTTTATTTGGGGTTTTACAAATACAGCCAAATATTTTGATCGGGTGTAGATACTTATTTTTTTTGTGCCTCTGGCAAGGTTATCAATACAAATACTAGAATGCCAGCCACAAAAGCCCAGTTCCAGGGCAGAGATAGGATTTTGGCAAGAACTGGAGGAAAAAAAATAATAAAAAAAAAAATCTCTGTAGCAAGCCCATGCAAATTCCATTGGTTTGGGGTTTACTTTGCAAGTGTAAACATTCATTGGGTTTGTCAAAAGGCTCGCAGACTTGAGAACCTTTTGATCAAACCTTGGCTGTGTTTTGAGGAAACCTGTACTGGAGTATGGTTTTCAGGATGCAGCTCAGTGGCTTTGCTTTTGAAATACAAACAAGCCCCAAAATCGTAATTGAGGCTCCAAACCCTCACACAAGCTTTTATGGCGCGCGGCTTTCACTGATACGTAGGGCTTATCACCTCGGGCTATGTCCTGGCTGCAAGGGCACGTGTTTCATAAAGCCTTTTTCCTGAAACAATGCGATGCAAGCCGTCAGAGTTAAATTCAGGACAAGGCATTTCTTCAATTCTGATTTTTCAGTTATTTGCTTTATACGAGGAGAGCCTGGCTGCTTCTGTGCTAAGCGAAACTCACATTGCCAGACAGTATGTTTTAAGTTATTTTTAAAAACGCTGGCTTTTGAAGGCTCTTAAATCCTTTGATGTAAATGAAAATAAAATCATAGTTTGAAATCTAACAGAGACTTTTAATCTTGATCTTAAAAGCATGAATCATGCTACAGCATAGAGTAGGGCTATTTTCTGTCCTTTGCGTTCACCTTCTCCACACATGTTGATATTTATGGGTGGCAATTAGAGATCTCGGGTAGTCCCAGGTGCCTTGTGCCAAGCTCTGCACACAGCTACTGCCTGACAGTCTACGGATGAGTTTTCTAGAGTCTTACTCATTTAAATATGACATTTCAAGCAAGCCTGATTAAAACAAAGCAAAGCAGAAACAAGATGTCGCAACTTCCATGTTGATTTTAGATTGATTAGTGTCTCGGAAGAGGAGACCTAGTGGTAGGGTAGGGATGTTGCAATAAAATTGCAGAAAAACTTCTCCCACAGCCACCTTTGAAAATCCAGCCATCATTTTCTGCCAGAGCTGAGGCAGAGCCCAAGGCCAGTCCCAGCCCAGAGAGAAAGCCCGACCGTGTGACTGCTCCTCCGGATCTCACACGTGCAGCCGCTGCAGGGGTGCTGTTTTTCAAACAGTGGGTGAAGAACGCTTACCTGAAATGCTCACATTTTTAATCAAACTTTCTCATGCCTTCCCTTAATGCTAAAAGGAGAGGAGGACAGGATATCTGATTCAAGAGTACCGCAGCACATTGACAGAGTCCTTCCTGGGGGAGCCCTGTCACACACCTCACCACGAACTGGGTCACTGCCAGTACCAACATCATTTCTCCTTTCTATGCCGCTCAAAGACAGCCATGCTGACTGCAGCCCCTAACAGCAGGCACTGTGCAGGGGACCCCTATGGGCACAAACAGGTTGGCATTTACTACTGGAAGATTTAGCACATGCTGGGTTTGGCCCAAGATGATGTCCCCGTTTCCCTCATGCTCCTCAGAAAAGCCAGAGACCTTCCCCTCCTGGCAGTGCCAGCAGAAGTGTCCTTTTCCTCTGCCTGCATCAAGCAGGGGTTAGTGGCTGCCAGGATGTTCATCTGGGATGGGCATTTGGCAAGGGCAGCAGATACCAGACCCCACTGCCTCTCCTAGTGGTCCCCAAACAAAGGTGACAGCAAAGGCATCTGGGGATGCTCTCCCCAGGCCAAAGTGCTCCCCAAGATCCTCCAACGAGCTGACTGCCTGGGAGGTGCAAGGGTGCAGCACGGCTGGTGGCAACCAGACATAGGGGCCTTCATCCCAGTGGCCATCCCAAGAGATGCCAGGAGGCTCTTCACAGCCTGCGAGTGCACCTCTGTGGGCAGAGGCATGCAGTGGGGGAAAGAGGTACCTGGCCCTGGAGGCAGTGCTGTGGGCATTGTCAGACTTTCATTCTCCAGAATCCCGCCAGGGTTTTTGTCCCAGAATAGGCTGCAATAAGCAAGAAATGAATTCTAGTATTTGCTTTCAAGTTGCACAGCCTGCTCCTGGCAAATCTGAAGATGACTCATAATGCTTTCCACAGTTACATCTGCCAACAGACCACGACAGAATAAACAATCAAGAGAAATCAATCAAATTCACCCTACTTGTATGAACCAGGCATGAAACGCCATGTCTGAATCCTTCTGGATTTAAAACTCTTTATGACCTTCACTTGAGTTTTAAGGTGAAGAGTTTCAACATTTGTCCCTAAATAAAAAGTGCCAAACTAATAAAACAGCATGGTGGAGTTCCCATTTACTGCACACAACAGTCAAGATACTCAGACTTATTGCTCCCACTACAATTGTAATTCAGTTTCCTTGCTCATACATAATGGTTTTATCTACTCTGAATGGGGTTATCTTTAGTTCCTTAACAAGCCCATATAATTCAGCTGTCACAGTTTCCATAAGAACACTAACTTGGAATTTCCTGCCTTTAATTTGGACTAACTCCTGTCTACAGCACGGCATTAATGATGTTTCCAATGTGTGTGGTGCCTATGAAATCAAGCATTAAGAACATGTTACATATAGATTTATAATGTTCAAGTAGGGTCTGTAGAGGTAGCATCCCAGAGTCACGTAAGGATCTCATCTTGACAAATCATACAGTCCCAGCTCGCCTGCCTGGTCTGTCTCTACTGCAGACTTTGCAGCTGGGCTCTCCTGCCCGAGCAGGTAGAGACAACCCACATGAATCTGCCCCATGTCTGTTCCCTACCATGGGGACTTTTCCATTTGTCTGACCGTGAGAGGATGGTGGTCCTCAGGACAGAAATCTCTCCTTGCACACACAGCAGCATCATACCTGCCACAGAAGCGCATTTGGGGAGCATACTCAATTCAAATCACTCCTACTGGACTGAGCTGTGCCCAGTCCCCAAGGAGGTTCCTATTGCTATCTCTGTTTTGTAAAGAAATGAAGCAGGACATTTAGTGGTTGAGACCTGAGGCTTCCCAATTAGCCACCCAGTAATGTATTGACAGATGGCTGTTTCTATTTTTGCTTCCCTTACTGCAGGCCTATTCATTCAGTGTGCTCCTTTTAATTACACAGAACCACGTGCCCAAAATCTTGCCCGCCTTTTTTTTGTTTTGTTTCCCCTCTGAGTGTATTGGTTGGTCTAACAGGAGATGTTACCTTACCCTAAAACACTGATTGTACTTGGCAGCTCCCCTGCACTTCATGAGACCAGCAGCTCTTCAGAGAACAGCAACTATTAACTCTCCCTTGCCTCTCAGTCCCCTGCCACATGCCCACAAGCCAAGCTGGCAAGGAGGAGCATCAGCACGCAGCAGAAGGCAACAAATGTTCAAGATGAGGTGATCTGCATCAGCACAAACTCAAGCAAGGTGGCATCACATTAAGACCTATTAAATCTCCCTTTCTAGCTTTCCTCCCTCAATAGCACGGGTGCTCAATTCAATATACATGTAAGCCAAAATGTACAGGTAGGCAGCCCAGGAGTGATGTGTTGTTTCCGCCCGCTTCCCCTGACTCCATACCCTCTTCTCGTCCTGAAGATCTTCTACAATGTTGGTAATTTTCAAACTAAGCAGGTCCTAATGTGCAGGATAAAGAGAACTGGAGGTAAAAAGCTAGACCCACAGAAGAGTGGGTGACATCCAGCATAGCTCTGGGGGGAACGAGCTGCCCCCGTGCTGGCTGCAAGCTGCCTTCCCTGGAAAAGCCAAAGGCTGGGGCCAGACTAAGGGGCTCCGGACTACCTGAAGAGAGCCAGCACCACACACAGTTTGGAAAACACTTCCTGTTTCTGGAAGGATCTCAACCCAAAGACCACTGTTGTAATGCTGCTTACAGGGAATGGCTCTCACCCACTGATTTCCTGTTCACCTGTGATCAATGACCCTATGGAAAAATGGCATCAATAATGAATAAGCAGCAAACGATGTGCTCTGTCTCTCCAGCTCTGGCTATAACAAAGACCATCAGGTGGTACAAATTACTTCACCGTATTCATGTTGATTTTTACCAGCTGGGAATCTGGCTCACGTTTTATCTGGTTCAGGAGGGAAATAAAACACAGTATTATGGCTGAACTGACAACACAGGTAGACTGCAGTTTCCACAGACTCTGGCTGGTGGGAGGGTATGGCTATTTGCACTCACCAGCTGGCACAAGCACAGTTTACAAAACATGGAAAAAAATATCCAGGCACAGAGAGGCTGCTACTGGCTTGGTTAGGCATCGCGTGAGGTTCTGGCACAAGATCTCTGCATGAACCAAAGCTTTCTAGAGAGTCTGTGAGAAGATGCAAAAGCCTGTCCAAGGCTGAGCAGGCAGTGCCAGTGACACAGCAGATGCATATGTTTCTAAGAATACTGACTGGCAGCCTGGCACTCTGGTGAGTGCTGGAAGCTGCGCTGCACACGCACGCACAGCCACTATCATTAGAATTTTGCTGCTTTGGCACCTCTTCCTAATTTACTTAATTTCTATTTATACCATTCTGTTTCTGTTTTGAGCCTTTATCAGATGCTGACATGTTTTCTGCGGAGCCAAACTCTGGAAGGAGGCTTTGGAAAGAAAACATTCAAGGGGAGCTTAAAAACGGCAGAACACTTGGAAGGGCCATTCCCAACCCAGCAGTGGCCACTCTAGCTATGAAAAGACAGCTTGGCCAGTTTTCTCCAGAGCTGGAGCAGTGCTCTCCTGCCCGGGCAAGGCAGATCTCTGAGTGTCTGTGGAGCTGCTGGAGAGTCTGTGAAGGCCATCTGAGAAAAACACAGCCTTGCTGACAGCAGGCTTAGGCTTTCCACGCATGGGTCTGAGCCTCCATGTTCCAATGAGGCCTGCAGATCAAGAAGGCTGATAACCACAGCGTAATGTTCTAGCTCTACCTCTGGGGTAACAACCAATTGTGTCCAATCGATGAGTACTTTTGAACTAAATTGCCTAGTTAGCATGATCTTATATCGCAAGCATGGACAGAGTGAGGGGGGTAACACTTTCTTTCCTTTGCCTCCATCTGTGACCCGGTGATACGTTTGTCACGGCTTGGCTGGAGGATATGGAGCTCCTGAGGAACAGCTTCTAGGAAGAAGCTGTATATGTTTCGCTTGAACTGCACTGATTTAAAGGTTCAGTTGTTAAACCTCCAAGAGCTCAAACACAAGTAGCAGATCAGAAGAACGCAGCTGTTGATGTTGACATGTTGCTGGCCTTACGGAATGAGGATAAACAGCTGGAAATGCATTCGATGAACTGGGGAATAGGGACAGAGCAAAGAATTTCAGGCTCACTGGAACACTACAAAACAAACATGTCCTCAACTGAGGACATCAAATTCTTCCTTTGCAAATCATTTGTAGATCTTCCATTGCTTCGTACTACAACGGGCTTCAGTTCTCTGGCTTCAGAAAGACACACATGCCAAGGCTGCAATCTTCCAAGCTGGCCGAGCCTGTACAGACTCGTTGTTAAAACTTCACAATATGGCAAAATTATTTAAGGTGGATGAGTATCATCCAGAAACAGAAGATCAGAGAAGAAAAACTCTGGTTCTCTGTTCTTGGATATCTGAGAAGATGCAGAATAGGCTCAGGAAGAAGTCTTGGAGAAGCCTTCTTCTTCTTTTTTTTTTTTTTTTTCCCTTTAATAATTACCCCATTAGCAAATCCTCTGTGCAGAGTGGTCCCAGACCTCAGAGCACACTGCTCCCTCCAAGTCCCTGTCTCAAAGGAGAGGTTTGGCACTGTCAGCTGTAGGACTTCTCAACAAGCCATTCCTCAGGGGGACCAGCTACTGAAGCACCAAAAGCCCTGCCTTAGAGATGACTTAAAACTGGGGAGCTTATCTCTGTATTTCAGTGGCTCCTGGTGTTGTACTCTGCCATAAGCTTTAATTGATGCTATTCTGAAGAAAGCTTTTTCGTTCAATACAAATGCCTACTTCATGATGACATCATCTAAGACAGAAAAAAAAATAAAAATAACCCACCAACACAGCCTGGAGTAGTCAGGCATGTGACGATGTATAAATAGCACTGACAGAACAATATTATAAACTCTATCGGTACAGCTGAGATAAAAATAGCAAGTTGCTGATTCATCTAAGATATCGGCTGGAGGGATGGCAGGAGGTTCAGCTACAATAAACCCTCCCAGCTAAAAGCATGCTACTTCATCATGAGTCAGCTCCTCAGATCTTTCATTCTTTTCCAAAAAGCACCTGTCTTGTGCTTCTTCAGTCCTCTGCTACTGAACACATGAAATATAAGGACTGATTTTTTTTTGTTTCCCCTATGCTGAAATGTGCTCCCATGAGAAAATTCTCTAAGGCTTTATAAACATGTAAGAATGACAGAATCATTTCTAAAATTGCTTGCCACATGCTTGGCAACAGCAAGGTTTGATGGTATTGCTCACAGCTTTTTCTACATTGCCTACCTTTAGAAAAACAAAGAGGAGACCATTATTTCAATAAATCTGGAAATGCTGAACCATACTTGTAAAACATCTGAATCTATCATGCCTAGGTCATTTTATGGTTTTCAGTAAGATACATGCAAAGTCAAGTACACAGCCACAGATGGTGTTCTTTTCAAACCTTTCAAATGAAAGAAAATGAAACCTCACACACCAAGCCTAGAAACACATGAATTAAAGAAACAAAACAAAAAAAGAACACAAGCTGGGTGATTTGCTCCTTGGAACACAGCAGCAGTGATTTCTTGTGCTGCTTCTCACATGGCCCAGCACTTGTGTTCTTGTCTGAGCTAATTTTTAAGTAGCTGGATCGTAACAACAGCCGTATCGATGCTATGCCTACTCCTCACAGAAAGACCCCGAAGTAAAGTACATAGACTATAGGGCCAAAAACCAGTGCAAGTTCTGCAAATTCAGGTGCAGCTACTCTTGGGAAGCAGAGTCTTGCACTACAGCCTCTCTACTTCCACAGCATGTTACAGTGACGACAAGCTGCCCAGTGGAGGATGCTAGCTGGCCACAGATAAACATGCAGCTCCAGGAATCCCTTTCTTGTGGCAAATTCTCATGCAAGCTCAAGTGAATTCTCCCACGCCGCAGCCAGCATATTTTTAGACGCAACTAAAAGAGGTCTTAGATGTTTAACTTTCATTTTTTAACACTACAGCCACATGGCAAAAAAGAAGCACACAAAATAAACGGTAACTTGTAAATTGGAAGATGAGGTTTCTCTCCCTTCATAAAGAGCAAGCTACCCTGCAGTGTGAACAAGACCGCTCAGTGCAGTGACTTGGACTAATGGGTGGAGACAGGAAATTTACAGCCTGCTTTTTCACCCCCCTGCATGACTGACTATCCCCCCAAAACCAGCTCCTGCATTACCTTGTGATCACTGCGTAACGATGACAAGACCTCCAGAAGCAAGGTCAGCCTCCACTTGTGGTAAAAACCTTCCTGCTAGATAGCTGTGGACACTAGGTGACAGAAATAAGCTCTCCTCAAATCAATGCAATTGCTTTGCAATTGATTACCCACAATTCCACTTATTAGTAACCTATGAAGTTTCTGTGTGACAGCAACTGATGTCCACATCCTGTTCCTCAAGAGCATGACCTTACACTGCCGTCATCATCCACGCAACTATCAACAACATGGACATGAACACCAGCAGCCCCACTGAGCAGCTTGCTTGGTGCAAGTGGAGCGCTGTATCAACTGCCTGCACCTTGGTTTACATCAAAGCAAAGTTGCTTGTTTAGGAGCATTAAGATAAGCAAGGCTTATGCAATTATGGAACTTTTTATTAATTTTTAAGACTTGCAGATGTTGCAGTCTGTACATATGGGAATAATGCCAAATGCTACAATGACAAAAACAAAAATTATATTGGCTGGTGTTTAAAGGTAAAGAGGCAGAATGAAACATCTCACCCCACTACTGCTAAGGCATTGAACATACCTGGTTTTGTCCACATCATTCAGTTAGCAGCTTTGCGTTTCTGATAGTGACCTAATCAAATAATATTTTTATGAGCACAAAACTGAGAAAATGTGTGTGCGCGTGATAACAAAAAGCCCTTATTTGCTTTTAAACTATTATGAAATTATTCTTGCTATGCTCAGAGTAGACCTTTGCTGAACATGAATTTCAGAGAGCAAAGCCAACAGTAATTCTACATATCTGCCACATCCCCCTCTGGGACAAGCAGAGCTGGGAAGAAGCACAGTTTGGGATGTCGCTGCACTGCTGTGTAGCATCTCAAACAATCAGTGTTACTTCGGCTGAGGTTGCTTGTTGATCAACATATTGAGGTGCTTTGCAGAGAGCATTTAAGTGAAGCACACTTATCTGCATAAGCCAACATATGTTTCATATTACCAACGTCCCCTTTCTATTTCAATTGCATGTCAATACTGGTAGATCCTACTGATTCTAAGATCAGCTTCAGCTTTGAAGCTTAGCACAATAACAAAATGGTCTGCTATTTGTTTATGTTAGATTACTAACATCTACCAACATCTAGATCTACCAGCAACTATGATTCGATCATGGCCGTAACAGCAAGACAAGCCAAAGGAAACCTTCTCAATAAATAGGAAATGAAGGAAGTGGATGGGTTGTCTTGCAGATCTTCTAAATCTAGTCCAAGTGATGGTGACACCCTTATCACCGTCTTTCCTGGGCATTCTCTTCCTGCCCTGCCTTCATTCCTTCTGCCACATCAGCTCTATGGATTATCCTGTGCCCTTGGGCTGGGACAATGGACATCCTCGTATTGCAATTCAAAGCCACCTGGGAGACTACAGCTGCATATGCATAAGCACTGGATAGTTTATTGAATTGTTATATATATATATATATATGTATATAACATAGAAATACTACAACAACTATAGCCATGCTACATGTGAGCAGATCAAATATACCTTTTGTATATAATCAGTCCTGATGCATTAGCCTTGCATTTCTGAGGTAAAATAAAGTTGGTTTACAGAGCACTCCTAAGCAAACAATTTCAATTTTTGGTCTCTCTTCCCCGATATCTATACCACGAGCAAACATACGAATGTAACGGCTCACCACAGCCTGGCTCAGTGAATTTTACAGTAGAGCATTCTGGTAGATCCATAGACTTACATGTGACTAAGACTTCTCATATAGCAGTACAATTCATTCCCATTTCCAGTTTAATGGAGCTTTTCTGATTTTCACAGCATCATGCAAGGTTTTTTTTCCTACTGCACAAAAGGGAAAAGCTCCTAATATGTTCCTGAAATGCCTCATGAAGTTAATGCAACTTATTCTCTATCATCATGAGAATGATACTGGAATGAATGAAAGTCAGTACTTTTTCTCAAAGTCTCTTAATATTCAGTCCTCACACAGCATAAGGGAGTAAACTCCCAATTACACAAAGGCACATACAGAGAAATCCGTCAAAGTCAATAGAGTTATTCTGGCCACCTGAGTAATTTGTCCCTGGGTATGATTCATTCTCCACAATCCACTCTGAATGTCCATAATGACCATCTGCTATTCACTTACATTTTTAGCTCTGTTACAATTCTAAGTTTTTCCATGTTTCACAAATAACCTGAGTCAGTTTCTTTCAGAAGATGCTGTTTCTCCAGCTTGGCTTCCCTATGAATAACCTCCATCATCACTATGCTACTTTTACTAAATGTTTCATTTTTAACAATAAACATCTATCCCAGATGCCTTATTTTCAGCTTCATTAAATGTTTTACTAGTTCATCTTGAGTCACGTCAATGTTTACCTTGGACAGGGTTCCATATCCTTCAGTTTCTAATACCAGAATTCTCTAGACAAGCTTATTGTTCCTGGCTTGACTTTTCCAAGTCACAGCTTAAAACTTTTTTTTTTTTTTTGACGTACTAAATAAGATGCAAATTCACCCAGCTATGCGCCGTGCTGCATGCTGCCAGCTCTGCCTATTCCAAACATCTCTAAACTGATTTACTTCAATTTCTGTGAACGCGCAGGCCCCAAACCTGTACTCAGTTACTCTGAGGTAATTCCAAAGTCATTTAATCACAGCAATTAGCAGAAAAGAAAGCAGAAATCAGATATCTGCCTTTCAGGCACAGTACCACAACAGGCCATTTCTACTGACCTTCTGCCTCCTAGAAAAACAGTGTCAGGAGGCGTTGCCAGCCCCCGCCTCCTTTACTGGCACCTTTCTATTTTTCCAAACTTAAAACTCAGAGGCTTTTCTGAGAAATGGGACTGCTTTTCTTCAGTCCAGCTCTCTTTCCTGCTCCTGACAAACAGCATCAACTTGTGCTGAGCTGTGCACAGCATGAAGATCATTGTGCTGTTTCTTGTGTTCACCTACGTACTGAGCAGGGCAGAAGAAACCTTGTAAAACAGCGAGTGGCAGCGGGATGCCACATTCACCAGACAGGAGGGCAGCATGGTGCGGACATAAGCTCTCCAGCAACATCAGTATCATAAAGCGATGGCAATAGCAAAAAGAAAGGAGGGATTGGTTTTGAGGGTCATATTGGAGCAATACAAAGCCTAGAAGGTGTAAAGGCAAGCGGAAAAGGTTATGCCCCTTGGGAGGCTGTGTAAGGGCAACCTGTGGCCTTAGCAAGGGGTTGGCAAGAACTGTTGTACTGCAACAAGATATGTAAAGGAAACACAGCCATGGGAAGGAGCCGTGCAGGTGTCAGAGAGATGGGGTTTTAGGGAAGGGACTGGAAAGCCAGTTTGCCTGTGTAGGTCCCCAGTGCTAGTGATACCTGAAACAGTTCAGTAAGCTTACACCCAGGTGGTCCTGAGTTGTAGTGCACAGAGCCTTCTGGATCCACACTGCTCCTTACCGCTGTATGCATACTTGCTTGAGAAAAGTTGTTCTAAATGAGAACAAGACTAAGGGGAACAGAAGTTTGAGAAGTAGAATTTTTTCAATAATTTTCTTGATCTTTATGCTGAGTTTCCTTCAGGTCCCTTTTCAAAGCAGTAGCACAAAAAAAGGCAGTGTGAGGTTTGATATATTTATATTATATATTCATGGACTGCATTGGAATAAAACATTTTGAATTTTATATTGGATATGAAAAAGCAAAGGTGTCAAGCTGGGAAAGCGCTTTGAAAATAACAAAAGACTTTATGTGGGATTGTTTGAGGTCATTTTATCTGTTTTTCCTGACAGTATTTAAATAACTCCTTTCAATTTGAAATGCTTTTGCTTGTCACTCACTCAAATCAGTGGTGGAGACTAGCAGGGCAGCTGGGCACACACCTCATGGGGGTACGTGAGGAGAGAAGCACTCAGATTTTTGGAGATCTCCAGAGCTAGTTATACCTCTGCCAGCAGCCCACATTTGTCAAGAGGTGGCATGGAGAATCTGTGAGCCACATTCTTGGGAGAGGGGAGAGAATCTCAAGTTATGTCAACTTTGCCGAGCAGGATACTCCTAAGAGCAGGTCAAGGAGATGGCTTTACATCTCAATCCAGGTGTGTAACAGTTTTAAGCAGAAATTCTGGATATTGAGCTGAGTTTACAGTGCAATGACTTCAGTGTTTGCTACACATTCAGATACATGGGGCTAATTCTGAAGTACCTGGCTTAGGTGCTTTAGCAAGAGCAGCACATGTAAATAATGTCTTTATTTAGCCCACATGCCATTGCTAACATCCGAAAGTTACATCTGCACAGTGTAATGAAGCTAATATTTCTGTGTACCCTACATAATCCTGTGTCTTGTATGTTGTCCCCCTGTGCTTTGACCCTAAAGGGCTCTACTGCCAAGAAGACAACTGAGAATTTATATGTTTTTGAAAGATCTTGCTCACTTTTAAAACAGAAATTGACAATTTTTGCTTTTGGTGTAAGCCAGAAACAGACAGAGAGAGAAACAAAACTGGAATATTCAAAATTCTCTGCTTTATGTCCTGCTTCACATAAGTACCAAGTGAACAAAAGCAGCTCAGTACAGGAAGGGAGATGAGACAGGATGAGGGACCACTGTTCTCCACAAACACATGCAGCCAGAAGATAAAAGGGAAGAGCTGAATACTAGATTAGATGCAAGTTTCATGTAAATGATCACTTACAGAGACCTAATAAATGATTCTGTGCAATACACTGTCAGAGATTTTTCTCTGCCTTTTTTTGTTTTGTTTTGATTTTGAATTTAGAAGCTTTTCCCTCTCGGAGGATAATGTTTAGGTTTTTAAATTTGTACTAATCTGCCACGACATTTATCTGTCATTCTATGAAAGTTTTTGTTTGTTTGTTTGTTTTTTAAATATTTTAAATAAAGTGTCTTTTCTTTAATGTGTTGACTTATCCGAATGGAGTATTTAGACTCAGCCCTTTGAACAGCGGTACTGCATAGGTTGGGATGGCATGTAGGTAGGACGTTTTTTAAATAATATGATCTCTTTTGACCTGAACAACAAATCAGTTTTGAAGCTTCTGTATGAACTCTAGCTGGGACTGACAAGGGTCTTCACTGCACCTCTCTCTGCTTCCAAGGACAGTCTTTATTTCCTGAACAAGGAAGGACTCAACTGGAGTCAGGCTTTTCTGACAGACACCCACATGCCCCTTTTAGGCAAGAGTGATAGTCCGAAAGCTCTCAGTTTTGGGGGTTTTGTTTTTTGTTTCCCCATCAGGTCAGGGGTGCTACTCTAAAGAAATTACGAATTGCTCTCTTCAGAACAAAGGTCTCTGACAGCCTCTGCTGGGTCCCCTCAGACACCTCTGTCCTACTCTGCGCTCCATCCCACCATCCAGCTAGATGTCACCACAGGACGCAATCTGCACATTGCCTGCTTCACCTCCTTGTCAATACAGTTGTGAAAATCCCTCTGTGAGATTTGGGCTGTGTGCTGACTGAGGCATAGCCATCAGCTCTGTGCTGTCATCCCTGCTTGGAGTAAGGACAAGTAGGGGACAATATAGGAAGGCACCACAAAAAAAAAGTGCCGGGGATGCTGATCAAATCTCCACATTTTTTGCTGTGGGTGTCCTAGATAGCTTCCTGGAATAACTGTTTGCCCAGGGTCTGATGCAAGTTTGAACACTTGAGCCCTTGTGGCTACAGAAGACACCTTTCTCTCACTCTGTGCTTTATCAATGCTTAGTCTGAACTTACTCTACGTTGTGATCTAATCAAAAATGACGTCAGGTTACTGTACCATGATCAATCAGTGTTTTCAGTTTCTCTTATTCACACTTTACCTATATATCTTCAGTTATCCTGTCCCTCTCTTTTTTTCCTCCTATCACAGTACCTGGACACATCCCAATATCTTTTTCCTGCTGCTAAATACAAACCTCTTTTTGCTAACTTCCACTTGAATTTGACCTTGAACAGCACAATGGCTTTACATGTAATCTTTCACATACAGCCCGTGATTTCAGCGTTGATTACAAGACAGAGATATGGTAGTCTCACCTGTTTGAGCTCTGTTTTCCCCTCAGGTCTGGGAGTTTCCATTTCACTTGTCTTCATTCTCACAAGCCATCTTGCATTTGTCCACATGATTGCTGTCCTCCTGAAACAGAGAGGAGACATTTGTTCAGCCTGCAGGTCATATCTAGATTATCTTTAGTGATAGCAATCTCATTTTTTCTTTCAGAATAAGGGAAAAGCTCTCCATGAAAAGACAGAGGATATGAGTATGCTTTGGCATTACTCAATGAAAAAAGGTCCAAAGCTTGATTATTATTACCTGTCTCTCCAGTGGAAACAGAGTGACTCCTGGAAAAACAGTGAAGCCACAGTGGTATAGCAGAGACAAACCACGATAGAGGTTTTGGAATACACTGCTCCGTTTTCTTGTTGTTGGGTATTGTTTTGTTTTGTTTATAAATACATCTCATGGCCTGCTCTGTGAGAATTTTTGAAGGTTTACCCAGCAGCTAGCACACCTGAGAAAGTAGAGCAGAATCACAGAATCACAGAATAGTCTAGGTTGGAGACCTCTAAGATCACCGAGTCCAACCTCTGACCTAATGCTAACAAGTCCTCCACTAAACCAGATCCCTAAGCTCTACATCTGAACGTCTTTTCAAGACCTCCAGGGATGGTGACTCCACCACTTCCCTGGGCAGCCCATTCCAATGCCTAACAACCCTTGCAGTAAAGTTTTTCCTAACATCCAACCTAAACCTCCCCTGGTGCAATTTTAGCCCATTCCCCCTCGTCCTGTCACCAGGCACGTGGGAGAACAGACCAACCCCCACCTCGCTACAGCCTCCTTTGAGGTACCTGTGGAGTGCGATAAGGTCACCCCTGAGCCTCCTCTTCTCCAGGTTGAACAATTCCAGCTCCCTCAGCCGC
Source organism: Heteronetta atricapilla (assembly GCA_011075105.1). Lineage (NCBI taxonomy): Eukaryota > Metazoa > Chordata > Aves > Anseriformes > Anatidae > Heteronetta > Heteronetta atricapilla. The sequence goes on from CM021736.1 coordinate 6,063,481, forward strand.
TCCTCATAAGATTGTTCTCCAGACCCTTCACCAGCTTCGTCGCCCTAAGAAGTTGAGATTATGAACTTTGCTCATAGTTCATTCAATATTTTTAATAAAGTTTGTAAAGGTTTCCTTCCATCAAAGGATGCCCCTTTTGATTAATCAATTGAATTTGATATTTTCTCTATGGAGAACACAAAGCAGGATACCCCTTTGCCAGTTATTTACAGGCAGCTTTACAGCACACAATGGAACAACTATTTTCTAAGTAAAAGAGCTGTGATCGGAAACTTTAATAGACGACTTAATGGTGTAGCATCCTTTTCTTCCTTTAAAAAGGCACAATAAGGACATATCAAACCATTTTTTTGTATAATCTGCATAATTTCAAAATAACATATTCAGGGAAACAGACTTGTCTTAAATAGCCTTCTTTGCATTTACATCTGTAACAGCTGCAGTAGCAGCTCTGACGGGCTTGATTTTATTCAGTGTTTCAGGATCAACATAAAATCTAGGCTGAAAATTAAAGGGAGTAAATGTACCCCTGACAGTCAAGAAAATGATCTTGGTCCAAGAATATTTCTGGCCAGAACTCGCTTTCAAAAGCAGCTTTGTCATTTGTGCCTGGCCTAGTCCCAATAAGTGCTATTATGATTTGTTACATTTTCTATAGAACTAGGAGACCATTTATTAGCCCCATGGTATTGTATTGAGCTTCAATTATGTAATAGTCATTATTCTGCTGAATATCCAAAGCTTTGTAAGAAAGTTTTAGCTCTGGAAAGAAATCTGCAAGGTTCTCAAATGATTTTGAGGAAGATCAAACTCCCCCTTTTTTACTAGTTGAAAGAGGAAAGGTCCCTTCTTGATATAAATCATGAATAATTTGAATAGACTTTTTTCTAAAGAAAAACTCCTTTTTCTTTGAAAGCCCTTGATGGCTTGGGATTCAAGCAGAAAAGAATAAAAGAAAAAATAATAGTTTCTTCCTAGAAGAGGACGTGATACGTATGCCTCCAAATTAGGAAGATTTTAATTTAATTATAACAGAGGAATGTGTGTGCATGTGTGATTTGCCTGCTTATAAGTAAGGAATGAGGGTGTCTCCCATATATAGCTTGGATGAGGAGTGGGGCAGGTCCTCAACCAGTGCAATCCTTGCTAGGCCCCCCCAAACAGAGTTTTGCAGCTGACGTAAGTCAAGGATGCGCTCTCCAGTCCTGTTTGCTCATTTAGCTGCTTATTAAGGTCCTGCAATGCAAATCAAATCAAATTCCAGTGGCCTTCCACTTCCAATCAGTCTGAGCCATCCGCATCTCCCAGACTGGTTGACAAATTAACTTTGCTAAAATAATATGTGCTACTAGTTACTTGTTATCACCATCTCTCTGTGACCCCTCAGTGTTTAAAAATCAAGCAACCCAAAACGTAGATCTTAAAAAGCACTGACATCAAAATAAAATTTGATCATTGCCAAGCAGCTGTCCTTTTCACAAACCACTTTATGCGATGAAGGCTTCAGCTTCCAGTTCTCAGAGGAAGACGTGTGAATTCACGTGGGAATTTTTCCCTGCTCTCTGCTGGCAGGCCAGACACTGCAGTTCCTGTAACAACCAAACACCAGGTAAAAGTCAGTCCAGCTCTTGCTTTTATTTATTTATTTATTTGTGTGTGTGTGTGTGTTTGATGATTTTGTTTTTAAACTACTAACTAATACACCACACACAACACACATACAACTTATAAACGCTACAGCTGCTCTGCCTCAGAGTAGCAAAACCAATTATTCCTTGGTATTCTCAGGAAATGGAAGAGAAATGTTCTCAAGGCTGACAGATTTCTGAAATGATCTTTCTTTAACGTATGCTCAGTTTAGCTGCTATTTTAGTAAAATGACTCTAGCTTTATACCAGCTGAAGAGAAAGCAGAAAGTAAATCAACAAGCTTTCTTTCAGCTAGACTTCAGTATCTCAAAAATTCACAGCTAACGGAAATTTGCTACCAAGGTTGCATCCCTATTATGAAAACAACCATTTCAAACGCTGCTGTACAACTTGATGTGATTACAGCCAGTGCATAGCAATGGCTCACATGTATGTTTTCCCATCTGAGAGGGAGCAAGAATAAAGCAGGTAGTAAGTAATACAGTTTGTTCACAACCATATCACCCCCTGGTTATTTTTGCAATGAGTTATAAATGGATCAGATGCATTTGCATTTCATTCACTAATTCCAATCAAAGCAACATATGTGTCCTTATTTTTCATAATAAGGGAAAAGAAGTTGGATATCCATTTTATCTTTAAGAAAAAAAAAAAAGGGGGCATCAAGCCAGAATCTAATCTTGTCTGCTACTATGTGCCACTATGTAAACGATGAGTAAGTCTGCTCAGGTCAACAGAGCAACAGCAGAGTCACATGAGTCACAGCACACTTCTCTTTGGAAAGATTTCTCCATGGCTAAATATACTTTTACAGTTGCTTCAAGAAAAGCTCTGTGTCAAGGTCCAATAAATGCTGGCAGTGATGCTGAGCTCTGAGCAATCATAAAGCCAAGGGGATGAACAAGAATTAACAAGTGGACTTAAAAACCTACGGAAGAAAATGGAAGGCTTTTTTCTGCATAAGAACTGAAGTATCAGAACACTGGTAACGAAAACCATAACCTATTTTTTTCCGCTACCTACACTTACTTACCTTTCAAATGGATCTGAAGAAAAAAAGTAGAAAGTGAAACAATTTTCTCCAGGATCCAAGTGCAGAAAATACTCTGAAATCAACAGACTAAGCTTATGTAAGTTACCACTCAGCTAGGCGACAACACAGAGCTTGTTCCACCATGATTTTAAGCAGTCTTTCCCCAATAAACGTCTTGTTCCTCCCAGGGGAAAGCATTAATTTAATGTACCACTTCTGTTATCAGTGAACAGGAACAGCCAAACCAACAGAAACCTATCCAACACACCACCCATGATCCAGCAACATGGTAATTCCAATGAATACCCTTTTTATCTCCATCTGATATACACAGTGCTGAATCTGGAGAAATGAGAGCTCAGTAAGCCATAAACAAGATGCCCTTTAGTCTTTTTTTTTTTTTCAGTGGGGTCATAATTTAGCACTATTACAATGATAGTTTTAGGTAATCAAAATTGCTAATCAAATGTGGGTTTGTATTCCCTATCAAAAATGTACTGAATTAGAAAAGATTTAATAATTCCTTGTGAATTTCTCTTCTACCTAGACTTTTCACTGGAAGCCTGATTAAACAAGTATTATTTCTTCTTAAGTGGTTTTACAGTTCGTTTATCTTAGATTTATGACTATCAACTTACTTTAGAAGGTATTAGATAGCTTTAACGTTTGACACATATTCTCTAAATCATTTACAGTGCTCTCCATTTGCACTAGATGATCAGTAATCTTCTCAATATTAGGTTTTATTGACAATGCACCATATAGAGTTCTTATTATATGATAATGATTTAAGATAGGCGTAGGACTGGGAACTAATAAATCCAAAAGCTCGTATTTGATTGTTGACACAAAGCTGGGTAATAATGTGCATCCATCTAAATCACAATGTGTCTCAATAATGTAGCACACATACATGTTTAACCTGTTAGGAGCACAGCAGAAAGGATCGCAAACAGACCCAAATTCCTGCTTTGAGACTGACAGACTGACACTCCAAGTTCTGTATTTACTCAGAAGAACATCAGTGGGTACGAGGCTCCTCCATCATGTGGAAGTACCTGCTCCCACCACATATCACGCGGGGAGCAGGCAGTGGTGCAGTGGAGATGAGCAGGGGCTCAGCCTGGTTCTCCTGGTTCCTGAGCCTACCTCCACCCCGCCAGTGCCAGGCTGCTGCTGGTTCCAGCCTGACAGCCTCAAGCAGCCCAAGCACGCCTCTGTTACACTTGAGTCACAGCAAGGTAAATACGCCTGTTGAGATCAAGAAGCATTTCACCTAAGCAGGGAGTAAGCCTGGAGATTAAGGTTGTAAAAGATGATCCCCCTGATTGATATTTGGGAGACAATATACAAAGGTGTCATATATAACAAAGACATACCATCATGCAGCCCCGCACAAGAATTATTTCACAGAAATATTGGCATTGATAGTTATTTAATTCAATTGAATAATTTATTCAACTACTTCTACAGAATATCAGACCCCACATCCTTACTACTCACAAAAAAAAATGAAGTAGGGAAAAAAAAAGCAGGAGCCTTTGGTGGCAAATGAGCATCTCTCCACTGAATTCTACAGAATTGAAGTCTCATCTGCAACCCTGTAATCCAAAGGTAAGTCTTTGAAATGTAGTCAAGAGATCTGTATCAGTCCTGCTTTTACTGTACATCATTGGAAATGACTTCTGGGGCATCTGAGCTGCATGACCTGGCAATTTGTTAAGTTGAAATGTGACATCTCAAAAAAAAAAAAAAAAAAAAAAAGCTGAAATGATCTCACAGCAAAAGTAACACAAAACCTGAACCTTACTTTTATCCAAAAATCACCTGGTATAAAAAATTCAATAAAAAATTGTATTAGTGGCAAATTTGTCACGTGGCAATTGCAGATGACTGTAAATGTGAATAATAAGGAAGTACAGTAAAGAGCTTGCTTTGTCTCACCTTGCTCATTCAGAAATACAAACAAACCAAAAGTCCTTACTCAGACTAAAGGCTTGGCAGGCTCACCCAGCTGCCTACAAATGATTTAGGAGGAGAGAACATTGGGAACTCGTCTCTGATGAAAATCAAAGACCTAGTTCAATGCTATGTACTAAGTATCGCTGTTACATTGTCTTACTTTGGCAAAAGCAAGCACAGATTTACAGGTGGAAGGGATGAAAAAAAAAAGTCCTCCCCAAATCAATACTCCCCAGTACAGTATGCACACTGCTGGCTTTGACAAGAGGGAGTGCTTCAGACCCACTACTTAACACGTTAGCAGGCAATTTACTAATGTACTGCGAAATAGCAGAAATATCACAAGTTCTATTTTTCTTATTAATGGAGCTAACTGCATTCTGCAATGCAGTATCTACATTTTTGTCTGCTTGTCTCATTCACTCAGTTCCTAAATCAGCAAAATTTAGCAATCTTCATCATCTCTCAGTGATGAGTGAAATTTCTTTTATTACTGTGAAGAAGGGAGGAGGTCAATAAGGCTTGGGAAAATTTGTTAGTATGATCTGTAATATGAATTTGGCAGAAAAGAAATTGAGAACATTTCTTTGGAAAACAATCAAAGGGCAAAGTTTTCCTCTTGGAGTTGGATGGTAATTCACGAGTTATATACTCCAGAGAAACTTGCTACTCTGATGATTATGATAGCAAAACATCCAGTGTCTGCCTGACAGACCAAACATGGTCATTTTTCCCCTCTTTGTCAGTATTTTTCTGTTCAGGCGGGGGGGGCACGTGTATGTTTTCTGTTGACACACAGATTGAAACTGAATGATACATCTCTGCTCAGGAAGATTACAATTAAGTTAGATATGGCGCAAGAAAAAATGACAAGTAACAGGACTGGTGGCAGAAATTTAGGTTCAGCCTAGCAGAGCGCAACATACGCTCTCTCTTACCTGGATCTTGGCTGCTCCTGTGTACGTGAAAAGTCAGCAAATTCGTGGCTCACTGCCTGTACTACCTGAAAACAAAGAAGTGACTGATAAAACTGAGGAACTTGACAGCCTCTAGGACAAGTAATCTCAAACCTCTTACAACTATTTAGGCTTGCGTTAATTAATACAAAATTAAAGCGTGGAACTTGCTGCTATGGAATAGTACGGTAGCTAGAGTTCAAAAAAGGCCTCGGCATATTAATGGAGAAAATATCACTTAATTTCAAACCACTGTTTGGTCTGGGAGCGTACTTGGGCTGCACACATTTCTAATCCACTGAACAATAGAAGGCTATGCTAAGGATCCCTCAGTCTGAGGGGTATCCTGTTCCTATTCTTTTCCCTAAAAACATGTCTCATAAACAATGCCAAAGGAAGAATGCCGGGAGATTTGGATCCTGCTCTGTCCAGACATGACATTTTTTACACTTATAATGAATGCAATAATAAAAACAGACTGTTCAGATAAGAAATTGTGTTGGCTGGAGTTTAAAAGAGACAAAATTCAGATCTTAATAGAAAATTGTATGAGACATCTTCAGAAAGGGTTAAAAAAGAGCTCGGTTAAAAATTTGAAATATTCACAGAGACTAACCTCAGTGGAGGGAGGCAAAATCCTGAGGCCTTCTTTGCAGTCACTGGAGGAACTGGCTCATCCAGAAGATTCTTCAAAGCACTTGCAGAATCTCCCAACCCGAATCACCATCCACATCAGCATCCCAATTCAATACAACTCCAACAGCCTTTCCTCCAGGAATGGAGAATTACTATCCTCATTTTAGGCAAATAACGTTTATGGACCATTATTCCTCACAACCTTTGAGCAATCTCCTTCTGTCAGGCCATAGGTCTCCCCTCTTACTCCCCCTTTTCCACCGTACCAGGGCACTTACAGCAACTGACCTTTCCCTATTTTGTTCTTTGAATCAGCTGCTTAAATGTGCAAAACAAATACATGCCAAGAGTTGGCATGCCTAGCCAACAGTGAGAGCGTAGAGTTCTGTGTGAACACAAACCTCATATTTAATGCAGTCTCTGCTTTGTCAGTGAAAGCTTTAAAGCAGTGGGCCACTAATTCTGCTATGTAAAGAGCCAGGCTGTTTCTGTCTGGGAAATATTTTACATTCTGTTCTTTCTGCAGTATTACTAATTCCAAAGTTCTTTTTAATGCTCTGCGTCTGAATGGGACTCTCAATTACATGAGTCACTGCAACTATCCTTTGATTTTTTTCTTTCCTTCTTTTTTTTTTTTTTTTTGGCATGAACGTGTAATCTAAATCCACAACTGCTGGAGTTCGACGCTTGCTCTGCACACTTGAAGTGCCACAAGAAAATGGGTTGAAGCATTACATGCATGAGTTTTGAGTTGCTCGTGGCAAGCAATGCAGCCTGAGTGTTTTGTCACTGCTGTCACTTCCTTGTCAACCGTGGCAGAGAAATGGAGGTAATCTCACCTTGGGCACAACTCCTCCCTACACCATTGTACAGGAGAACCACGCACATTATGGCAGGGGCAGGTATAACACCATCCTAAAATGAATAGGAGAGAGAGGAAAGAAGGTGAATTGCCCAGTTACCTGCAGTACCTTTTGCTTCAGGACCACACATTGCTCTGACTAGTGCTAGTAAGAGCGTAAACATCCCTTCTACACCACAGGAAAGCTACATGCATTAGCTATGAATTCTTTACCAGCCTTGATATGCACGTCACTCATGTCGAAGTTCATCTGCCATATCCACACTCGGCCATAAACAGTGAAGCCTATGCTAGGGAGGCTCTATACAACAGAATTAGCATCAGAACACCCTTCTCTGCAGCGGCCTGTGTAAATCTCACCAGAATGAGACAGATCTCATAGGAATCCCTTATCAGGAGAGTCCAAGCACCTTACAGGATGAAAAGGCAGAAATAAGGACTGAAAAAGTTTAAAATATACTACTGGAAAACAAACAAACAAACAAACAAAACAAAACAGAAAAACCACAACCAACAAATGTGTGTAATACAAAGATGTTTCTTGTTACACAGTTAGTATGAACTGAAAACCAAAGCCCATCAATAAAAACAATATACAACTCACAGAATAAGTCCTTACAAATAAGGACAATAGCTACACCTGGATACATGCATACTGGTGGTTAACTGAATCATGTGATTAAAAATCTGATTTAAATGGACAAATGCTGACTTTGCACACATTTTGTGGTCATGTTGGCAGGGTAGATTAATGAAGAAAATGTCTTTTTCTCACTTGCGGAAAGCTGAATACAAAGCCTACGCACAGTGCTTTTCTGGGAAAGCAAATTTTCTAGGAATGTCAGTTATAATTTTAGGAAGGAAACAATGTGGTAATTTTCAAATTCAAATTAAGTATTGGTGCAGAAGGAGAGAAGTAAGGCTTGAGAAGAAAAGGTCATGGCAAAACACTACGGAACAGGTTAAAAAAAAAATAATAACTTTTCTCTTTTCCATCTTTTCCAGCTAGCCTCTTATTAGGAAAGCTGTTTTCCATCTTTTATAAACTTTCATCCTCCGTGTCAATGTAATGCAGGAAAGTGCTGCTTTCCATCTTTTCTAAACTTCCATCCTCTGTCAGTGTAATGCAGGAAAGCACTGCCTGAAAAGCTTTTCTTTTGCTAGAGGATAATTACTAGTTGTTCACTATCTCATTATAAAATCCTAGAGGAGACCAGGATTTTACCATGCAGATGCTAACAAGCATCAATACTATACCTTACACAGGAAAAACTATAGTGTTTCTTCTATCCCTTTTCCCCTGGAAAATCCTTGCTTATTTGGGAGACAAGGCAGAATGTAACATCTTTCTTCTTTTCTACAACATCTGCCTGATTTAAATTGAAAGCTTTGTAGGGTGGAACCCGTTAAGAACTACGTTAAGTATGTATATTTTAAAGAACTATGTCACATCAGTAGTGAAACAAAAAATCAAAGATTATTATGGCAAAGCCTCAAAAGCCTCAACTGTAGGTCCCAGAAATGACAGTATAATTATTTTTAGAGACAACTATAGCAGTAACTCAACGTGACACGGGAGACTTTAAAAACAGCAAGCCTGATTTAAACCAACGGAAAAGCCAGGAATACAGGCTGGAGACTGTTCTTAATGCACCATATTGCATCTGAACATTTTGTTCCTACCCATCCATCCAAAGCATGACGTTTTGCATTTCATATTAACATTCTGAAGACATGAAAGGATTCTTCAATTTGATGTTCATATGCTGTGTCAGAGCAAGTACTCTGACTGCTTGGAGAGATGTCATGTCCACCTTTGGCTCATCTTCCCGCCTTCACCTTAGTCTCCTTAACTATCCACCCCTCCCATTTCAAAAAAATAAAAAATCCCTGGGGCTGTTTTTATTGGTAGCGTTATTTCAGCAGGAAGATAGCTACAAATACTATTAGTCAGCAGGAAGAGAGCTACAAGTATGGTCTGTGGGATTTGAACTCCACGTTGGATTTCTGCACTACCTCAGCTGTTATGCATATGTACTACGAGCGACTGCTAACAAATCACTGCAGTAATACTGGATGTTCAGATACAACTTCTCATCTTCAAAGCACTTCAAAATTTCCCAGAAGTTCTACAAAATATGGGAGAGGAAGGAAGAGATATGGGCAAAAGCCTTTGTTTAGCATTGGTCCTAACATAAACCATCATTACTCCTTTTCTGCTTTGTCATATAGCAAGAATGTTGTAGTCGTCAGATTTGACTAAGTGCTAAATTGACAATAACGTTTTCAGCAAAAAATTTCAGAAATACTCCTCCCCTTCCATACAGACAGTTCTCTTCAGAAGTTATGTTCACACCTTTGAGTTCAAAACCAGGGAAACTTGTGACATTATCATAATGCTCTGGGAAATCAATTTATGTATCAAAATAAAGGTCCTTTTGATTTTAGAAAGTTTTCATGACAAAAAAATATGTCATATTTCAAACTAATAAAAACATTGCAGAACATAACCATGAATCTTAGAAATTTTAAAGGTTTTTTTTAGGATAAACCAATAATTCCTCATGAGTTACCTCACCATTCAACAGTTGGAATAGTTAGCTTTTATAGCTGAAAGGAAGCTCTTATTAACTTGTTGGCCCATGGTGGATAGAAAAATGAAGAAAACTTTTAGTGAATTGCTATAGAGCTTACTTCTGATCATGTAACGGGAAGAATTTTTCTCAACACGCGAGACCAACTAAGATATTCTGCCCACTTAACATCTCAAACAACCGCTTTACAGGAGTCCAGTGCCCACACATTTGACGTGTACTTTAAAGAGTACTTCCAGGCTATTGGCACTCAAATGCAGCTACTGAATATTGTCTTTTAATTCTGGGAGCTCTTTCTGATGAACAACGTGCAGGCAATGCCCCCTTCTGGCTGTGCTCTCAGCTCTGCGCACAACCAGGGAGCACGCCCATGCAAGGCAGGCAGTGACAAACAAGACCTTTTAGGCAAACTATTTCAGGTTATTGTAATTTTTGCCTGGATGAGTCAGGCTTGCAAATGTTTTCCATTATCACCATACAAATGTGGGTGAAGTGAAAGAAAGCCTAACATTTTACCTAATGAGAAACAAATACAAAATTGTGACAAATAAAATACTCTGTTTCTTAAATATTCCCTTAAACATGCAATCCAGCCCTTACGCTTGAAAGCATGACTTGTTTTTAACATGCTTTCTAGGGCACAGAGTTCTGTAACATAGCAATTAGCATAGTTTACTATTTTGAAACATAGACGTTAAACCGGTTCTTCTGATGTCAATTATTATATAGTTAGATTCCTCTTGTGTTTACAACATTTCTATAATGTCTGACAAAATAGGGAATGATGTTAGCATACAGAGGAATAGAAAATACATTTTCAGACGAAATGTTACATATATTCCAGAAAAAAAATCCACGGAAATCAAAAGGAATTATTTCTGAGAAGACTGTAAAAGTACATACTCTTCTTTTATGCAATTTGAGTATGGTGGAAATAAAGAAGTGTAATATATGAAAGTATTTTAAAAGCTTAGAAAAAAATATTACAATGAAATAACATACATGTTATTAATGAATAACTATAGAAAAAAAGCGTATAATTACATGTTAATTAAATTGTCTCCTTATTGTATCTACAATGCCTCAAAATTACATTTTCTTTCCGTGTATTCTACTTCCAGCAAAATATCCTGAAAAAGCAGAAACTTTTAAGCATTTCACAACTGGAAGAAATAAATAATAAAACTAGAGAGTTGTTTTTTTTTTTTTAAACTGAGATTTATATTCAGAAATAAACTGAACTTCAACATGCTTGTATTACATATCCTTTTGTTTACAGTCTCCCACTTAAGTTTAAACTAAACAACAACCCTGGCAGAACACAGTGAATTTGAGGAACTCGGATGAACTATTTCTAGGTAAAAGTTAAGTGAACCATTTTCCTTTATACAAAAATAATTATGCTCTGGCAGAGAGCCAGTCCTCTGTGTGTATCACCGCCCACCCCCCAAATTTCTGTAAAATTAACATCACCTTTCTTATCTGGTTATTTAGGACTTAATTTTTTTGTTCTCTAAGTATAAGCTTCTTGCATTTGCAGCTTTTCATTTATCTCTGCCTGTAAAGAAAATCAGAAGAAAAAAGTGGTTAGGAGCTATCTTATGCTGCACATTGTCTTTGTGGTTTTGACACAGCGTGGTGCAGTAAGACAGACATTATCCTACACACCTTCCTGTTTTGCAGACATAACGGTGTTTCAGCCTGTACTTAGGCGATAACACTTTATCGTATTACTGTGCGCAATCCCAATGTATGGTATGTCTGCCATGAACGGGAAGTGATCTGGGACAGCCATTTCTCATATAACCTTGTCTTGGGAGATAGGCTAATTTGCCTGTATTCTCAGACAGCCTTTACCAATAAACACCAAATCAGAAAAATTGCTTTGGGATTTGGTTGTTTCCACTGTTTTCCTTTGCTGCAGATGTTTGTTCTCTAGTGTAATACATTTTATTGAAATGGCTGGAATTAGAAAGCATTACTGAAAATGAACAATAAAAAAACATTTCTGTGATGTTGCTTGTCTTTCTTAATTACAAACACAATTATGAATGTGTATCATATTCTGGAAATCCAGACTGTTGTAGATACTGAACACTTAATTTGCAATGCAATTATTTGTGGGGGAAAGTACAAAGGTGCTGACATATTTTAGTGAAATCTGTGGCAGTGATAAAGTGTAGCAGTTCTTAATTTGATAGCATTTAGAAAGGTGGGATCACTGGGACAAAGACTACAAATATTGGGGTTTTATGTGGAGTTTATGTGTATTTTTCAGTGTCGGCATACACCACTGCCAAGATACCTGAGGAACAGAAGGAGTACAATGACACAGTCCTTCCAAGAATTGTGATGTTTTGTTGAAACAATGGGAAAGGGCTCGAAGGTTCTTCACAGACTCCACCAAAACTGACTCAAAACTTAGAGATACATTCTGAATAGACTTCACAGAATATTGATAAAGTGAATGGATGTGGCCCACAAAAACTTGCAGTAACTCGCCATGTTAGGAACATTGTTTTGCCAGTCCTGGAAATCCCTTCTGCTGCTATCCTGCAAACTTCCTGTCATTGGATAGGCTCCACATCTGTTGTATGGAGAACTTTTTTTCAATTGATCCGCATCAAAAAGCTGGGATTTCTGTCTCAACTTTGTGTCTTTGGATATTGCTTTCATCATATTAAATTCACCCTCAAGTATCAACAAATATGTTCCTATCCCTTTACTCCTATAAACTGTAAGTATACTTAGATGCTTTCCTGTGGAACACTGACCCTCCAGGCTAATCCTCTCCTAGTCACCCCAGACGCCTTTTTTTTCCTCCATTTTTTTAAAAATCTCTCTGTCTCCAGTTCTACATTCACTGGAAATCAGTTGCTACCATGCTTACTCTGGCTGCTGTTACAATCACTGAGCGTGAGCACTGTGATTTCAGACTAAAACTTATTTCCTAGACCCAACAAGAGCAAAAGCTGTCCACTGTAGACAAAATGCATATTGCGAAATCACAGTTCTTTCGTAACAACACAATGCCGTGAGTTTGATTGTGTAGCAGCTAAAAAATCTAATGGTGGGACTACCCCAGCTGAAAAATCAGGTGAAAAAGATGAACTGTTGAACAACTTTCAAAAACAAAAATGATTTCTTTTTTCTAGGTATATAACCAGAGTTCTGAAAGAGGAAAAAATGCATTTCTTTCATCTCAGCAGGTTTTGTAAAGAAGAAAAGCTCTTAGCACTGACACTAATGCAATCAAGGTCAAGTGAAAATCACGCATTTCCTTTGTTCTGTAGGTATGGAAAGGAGTAACATAACAATAGGCTAGGTTCTCTTCCATTGCCAAAGGCATGCTGAAAGGGAATATGAAATCAAGTAGGTAGATCTAATGATGGCATCATTATTCCAATTGATATTTCCCATTCATACATAATCCATGTAAAACAATTTATCAATATCACACTATTTTCAGATAATACTATATATTTAATAAACTTCTGCTCAGTCAACTGTATCCAATGTACTGGATCAAAAACTGTAATGACACTAAGTTTAAAGTGCTTCATGCTACCTGATTGCTGAAATAAGATCACAGAGTATTTCCATTGCTGAACTGAGTTCTAGCTGGTTTACTATCAATAATTTCATATGCTCGAGGGAGCGGTTTACAAAATAACAATAGTCTACTCTGCTGGCTTTCCACATATTTCAATTTACAGACTACCCTATGGAGAAGCAGATCACCCTACCCCACTGACAATAGCTTACTACCTTTCATGAACCCCGAAGAAATAACTCACAGACTCTTCAAAGTCTGCAGACCACCCACTGAAACCCGATCTGTTCCATTAGGGCAGCTCTTCTACACTTACACACCTACCAACCAAGGTCTAGAATTGGTATGAGTGTGTTATTCCTCATACGGATTGAAGGATGTGTAACAAAGATGTGTCTTAACAATTTATATTAAGCACATATTGCACATGCTTCATCCTAGCAGCTGTTCCTGAACCCCCGAAGAGGAATTTTACCACTGACATCAGAGAGCAGGATTTGGCCCATGTTTCTTAACACATAGTAATGCTGAAGATATATGTTGTTATATTACTGAATATTTTTTATCTTGTCACACGTAGGCTGACTAAACTATGAGCTATTTATAGAGGCTAATTCACATTCTTACAGCATATGGACGTGCTTTTTGCCAGCTTTAGCATGAATACAGTTTATATTCATTAAAGCTGAGCTAGCTAATTAACCATAGAATTAGCGAATAGCTTTCTAGCAATAGTACCTCAAGGTTGCCAATAATTTCATTTGGGATTCCACCCTCTGCAGGCTTCTGATCTTCAACAGTAAAAGCAGCCACAGCACCTGCCTCAAGGGACTCTGCCTCTGGACAGGGTTCTTCCAGGTGACCTTCTTGATCAGATTCCTAGTAGCAACCAACCATAATATGAAATATGTGAGTTAGAGCATCCTCTTGTTCTCTACAGAATCCAACAGTGTCAGCCCAAAGACACCCAACAATCACAGAATCATCTAGGTTGGAAGAGAGCTCCAAGATCACCGAGTCCAACCTCTGACCTAACACTAACAAGTCCTCCACTAAACCATATCCCTACGCTCTACATCTAAACATCTTTTCAAGACCTCCAGGGGTGACTCGACCACTTCCTTGGGCAGCCTATTCCAATGCCTAACAACCCTTGCAGTAAAGAAGTTCTTCCTAATATCCAACCTAAACCTCCCCTGGCACAATTTTAGCCCATTCCCCCTCGTCCTGTCACCAGGCATGTGGGAGAACAGACCAACCCCCACCTCGCTACAGCCTCCTTTAAGGTACCTGTGGGGTACGATAAGGTCACCCCTGAGCCTCCCCTTCTCCAGGCTAAATAGTTCCAGCTCCCTTAGCTGCTCCTCATAAGACTTGATCTCCAGACTCCTCACCACAATACACAAAGCCGGCATTTGAGAACTTTTGCTGACAGACTATCAGCATCACACCTTCACAGGCCAGGCCAGGCAGATGCTGAGGTTATGAAGCTGCATGGGGCAAGAGCCCAGACATCCTGACTCAAATAAACGCCCTCCTTTGCTGACTGGTTAATGAAAGCAACTTCATTCAAGCATTCATGTTAGAAGTGAATGCATTCTGGAGAAAATTAACACCATTAGTCCTATTGGTGCCCAGTCACTAAATGAGGTAAGAGACTGATAGAAGAATAGCTAGGGAAAAAAAAAAAGGAAAAAAAAAAAAAAAGAACAAAACTCCATACCTTAGATTCCATCTCTGCAGCTATTGGCAATACTATCAATGATGCACAGCTCTCTGAAGGCATACCTTCTTCCAGTAAAGGAGGGAAGGGGGTAACTGCAGGTGGAGCAAGTTCAATCACATTCTGGCAGTATATATGTATACGTAAGGGAAAAAAAAAAAGTAATTCAGGTTTAATTATTGCTCACAGGTTTAATGCATTTTTTAAAACAGAATTTAAATCCTTAGCAAACAGCAAAAACAATACTTTTTTTTTTTGGTTACTATCCAGGTACTCAGAACTGGAAAGCATACTGAAAATGATTATAGATCAGCTCTAATTTCTAGTTGCATCTCAAGGGATCCCATTTATAACACTTGGAAAGAACAGATGATTTTCATAATTTCATAACACTACAGCTTCTTACTCATACGGATAATTAAGTTTAGAAAACACAGTGCTTAGGTAACATGCAGTCTTCACAATGCAAATTTGCCACTTCTAAACAGGGATCTTGTTGCATTTTGGGATCAAATGACCCTGTTGACTTCTGGGGCATTCAATCTCAGGAGTGAGCAGGACTAAGACTGTTGTTACACTGCATAAAATAAGGCCCTAAGAAAAAGATTTAAAGATGTGACTTTACCTTAAGAATTAATCCATTTTTGTTGCTAGACCAACTTGCTCCTATTTCTTTTTCCTGTGATCATGGGAACTTCACTGGTATCCTGCTGGCATGTGAGCTGCTGCTCCAGGAATGTTTAGACCAGGAAATGGCGGTTTTGCCCCAGCACTAGTTGGGGATGCAGCACTTCATCCTCACTCAGGCTCTGTTCCAAGTGAAAGCTGCCCTGAGTCCTCTAAAGGGCCAAGTTTTTTTTGTTTGTTTGTTTTTTGTTTTTTTTTTTTTTTTTAATCGGTAACGTACCAAATGAGGTAACAAAAGTCATTTTTGAACTAGTAAAGGAACAGAGTATAACAACGGTATGTTTTGGACCTCTATGAAAGGAAGTGCCCACTGAGAATACCAGGCAGATGTTCCAGTTCTGAGTCAGCTATTAGAAAACAGGATTTTGCTTGGATGGTGCAAGTCAACTGCATTAATTCACAACGGGGTAATTGCAGCTCCCATAAATTAAATTTCCTCACACCTTGGAAAGTGCAGCTAGGTTGATATTTGGCTTACTTACACTTACCTGCTACAATTAAACATGCTGAAAAATATGAAAGTTCCTATAAGTTTGCAAAAGTGATGACAAAAAAAAAAACAAAAAAAAAAAAACAGGCCAATTCATTTTACTTTACTGCATTAAAATTCTCTTTTGCAGTCCTAAAAGTATTTCAGAAGTTATGTTTGGACTCTGTCATTATTTTCAAGATACCCTGTGATACGTGAGCTACCCAAAAAAGGTAGATAGTATCATCTCACGTTTGTCAGAACCCAAAAGCCTTACAGAAAGATTTCCAGAACTGAATTAAGGAGAAAAACAGGTTTTATAGAGACCAAGAAGCATTTCCAGTAACACTTGTGATTCAAATTCTGCAGCCCTCTGCTAGTGTCTAAATATTGACAAATGAAATAGTCAGACAGCTTATTTTTTCATCAGAATGTTGACCTAAATGCTATTCTTTCTAAACTACACCAGAAGATTTGTTTTCAAATTCTAATGCTTTTTAAAATCAGTCCTTTTGATTTAGCAAATATTTCAGTTTTCTCTGATTTATCACCATGTATTTTCTCACTGAAAAATATTTGCAGAGTTGGATGAGAATTCACAAATAGTTTCTGCTTCCTTAAAATGGCTGCTTTTAGTTATTTAGTTAAGTATTCATTTAAAATAGTTTATTTAGACCAAATCATTATTCCATTTATTCACTTTGGTTTCAATTTAAAAAAAATAAAAAATAATGTAAAAAAAAACTAGATGGGGTTTTTAAATCAATTCCTAGCTAATCAAATACATTTTTGTAGCTTGGATAAGATTTTCAGAGGCTCTGTTTTAGAATAATATTTTTACTTCACTGCGTCCCTTTAAAGAGAGCTATTCTTTACTCATCTGTTCCATGTCTAATAATAACCCTTGGATCATTAAGAAATAACCAAATTACAGCAGAACTAGTCTCTTTAATGAGCCGTAACAGTCTCAACTTTCAGCCAAAAGTTTTTTAAAAGTCTCTGAAACTGCAATGTAGAATATAGAATATTTTGTTTAGTGGTAAGTTTGTAAGTTTGTGAGCAGTACTACATTTTACAGCCAAAATATAGTGACCTAAAAATGCCATTCTGCATTGCTCCTTCCTATACATCGTCTCCTTAACAAGTCCAGGGGAAAATTAGAATGAATGAATTGTGGTGAGAGCCTGAAGCCAACAAACGTATTTAAATGAATCCTTCTGATGCAATGCTTTCCTTAAAAAAAAAAATACAAAAAAAAAAACAATTAAGTCTTTGTATTTCCTTTGAACAAAACCTCATGTTTAATAGCACCAATGGCTCCATAGTAAAATCTATTTAAAAACAGAGGAGACACAGTAAGTTTTATACAGTTACAGTTAGCTTTAAAAAATGTTGCTAGTTTCTGAAATCTGAGTAAATTTATCGCAAATTACTTCCACTGACCCACATTAAAAAAAAAAATCATACTTAAAAAAAAAATCCTGAGGATCTGTCATTATCTGAGCATTATTCACTATGACAAAGATGTATTACTCAAAGTGTCCTTTTGAATCAATGTAACTACCAAAACATGAGAAACAGTTTGGCAAGACGATAATGCCTTAAAATTAATTGGCAATATTTTCATGCACATTGCGATCCAATAGGTCCATAAGAACTCAAACATAAATGAAGGCAGTGGCATTAATACAGAGAACATATCAGTGTCAGCTGCAGATAAAGGGATGCTCTGAGAGAGACCAGAGGAGCAGAAGTTAAATGTAATTTTCTTACTAATCCCTAGGTGCAGTGGGGTGCCAAAAGGCCCCTTGAACCCAGACAAGTTAGCGCAGGCAGGAGGCTGCTCCAGCGTTCAGCTGAGGATCATGTGGGAAGCATCATTTGGCATCACCTTTACTTTCCCACCCCTGTTGCATTAAGTCTCAGCAGTCACAGCTGAGGGCAGCAGCCAGTGTTGAAACATCACTCTTCATTTCCAGCCACACGCCACCATGTTTTCCCAGAATTACGTCTTGTAGAAGTTTGCTTAAAACCAGGTAAAGTATAAAAAGCATCACGCTGTTCTGTACGTGAAACCACATGCTTTCTTTTTGTTGAGAGCTAGCAAATTACCTTTTAACCAATGTAGGCAGAGCAAAGACAATAAAATAATACACAGGAAAATTTCTAAAACAGAGTAACGGCAGGAAAGAAGATTGGTAAAGTGTTCTAATAAATGAGTTCCACAGATGTGGTAGTTATTATAAAATTAGCTTTGCATAACTTACCAATATAACATTACATTTTCCCCCAGATGTTATCTGTTACTTGAATTAATTTTGCCTAAGTTTCTATTATTGCAGATTTTATCCACATCTATTTTATTATTTAAGTTTCTGTGGCATAAAACAAGCCCTGGCTGATAGCATTACATTTAATAATATATGTAAAAGGTTTTAGTATTATACAAATGGCTGCTGGCTATATCTTAATAGTCATAGCGCAGAACGTCTGCTCTCAAAATATTATGTAGATTAAAACCAGCTATTTACTTACACTCTAATTCAAGTCGTTGGAAAGGTTTGCAGTATTTATGTACATGGTATGAAGGGAACCAATCTACTCAGGGAATAAATGTCAGAGTTTGAAAATTAGCAAAGCTGAGGTCAAGGTCAGTTTGGATTTGCTTACATACTTGCTGAAAATTAGAATTTACAGTGTATGCTTATTTATTTCTTAAATGAGAAAAGAGAGGGGGGTGGTGGTGTATTTGCTTCTTTGATGTAAGGCTTTTGTATCGCAGAAACATTTTTAAACCACCTTTTCAGCTTAATATTATCTGAAATTCTGTACTCCTGTCCACAGAGCCTTAACACAAATTCTCCGTAGCTAATCTTACCGAACATGGGAAAATAATTATTTGTAAGGATTAGAAAAAATACCCCAAGTTCAGCACGGACCATTTCTAAAGCCTAGTAACATCTTTCAAAGCTTTTCAATGTCCTTCAGTGGGATATGGATTTGATTTTATATAATGACAGATGCATTTTATAAAAAGCGTTATGTGTTACTCTCCGTATTTGCATCACGTGTGTAGTTTCTAGCTGTATGCTACGGGGCCTCATGCTACCGGAGTCCTGCACAGACTCCTCTCTTACCTATGATCATATGTGAAATTTGTTATGAACCCAAATCTTTAATATAGGATTGGCATTATTTTGTCATTCATGCTAAGCTTGTCCAGCTGCACACCTACCAATCTGCTGAATTTCAGTTGCTGGAATAAAAGGCATTTACAAGCTGTGGTGTGTTAGGTGCCTATATTTCATGGGGTTGAGTTGGAATGAAAAACGAATGCGTGGAGGTGGAGATGCGCTGCCTCACCCTGATTCAAACCAACTTTTATATTTTTTATTTTTTTCCCCTCCTTAGCCTACCAGCATATGCAAACACAACAAATCCACTTTACCTGTCTTCTAAAGCATCGCCCACCAGTGTTCTCACAGGGGAGGTTTCTGGGAGGCTGCTGATAGCTTTTCAAACGCATTTCCTATCCTATTTCGCAGCAATGCTATGCACAAGATCCAGAGGACTGAAGGATGTTGTGAGGCACTCAGAAACTTAATCCAGATACACGATCTGTACAGTGTGACTAAGATGGCAGAGCTTGCTTCTGAACGCCTTCACTACACACAGAAAATGTGTGTAGTGAATTTGTATTAATATTTTAGGTAGAAATAAGATCAATGAGGGATTAAATTTGGCCTCTTAAGTATGTTCCTCAGTTGCCAATGATGTACACGGAAAGTCTGTGTGCATGTTCCTGGGCAACAGTCTTCAAACCACGATTCCTTAAATGAGACAAGAGTTCAGTAAGTCAAAGGTATGCTTTGCGCTCTTTTTCCTGCATTTCAGAATTCAAGTTAATACATTTTAAAGACAGTTTTTCATATTTCTGAGCTGACATGGGAATCAACTTTGCTGACAATACATCAGCAATTAATCTAGTCCAAAATAGCTATCTGAAGTAATTTGGTGCCTCCATTGACAAAACAGGATCTACTCCTTCCCCCCAGGAAGCTGTAAATCAGTCGGTGACATCTGGCCTCAAGGACATCAGAGTCATCTGAAATGTGGTAATTTATATTAATGAACATCAATATTAATTTTTAAATAAAAAGAATTTGCTGCTGCCATTATGTTTACATACAGAATATTATTTATAGCTTGTGTTCCTCCTTTCCTACATTTTGCCCATAAATTATTGTAAGGAAATACAGTGTCACAGTTATAAATATTTTTCCTCAGAGTTAAAGCTTTTACGTATCCTCTTACTGTTTTCAGTAACTGTATGAGGGAAGCAACCAGGATTTTCTTGCTTCTCTAACAACTGCTGCCAATTTTAATTCTTGATTGAGCAGAAAAGGGTGCTTCTACAAAAACAACCAAAGCTCTCCTCTCTGGAGACACCTTACTGCAGAATGCCCTTAATACCTACATTCTGTAAGAATATCCTAACATCCCAGAAAAAATACGGTAAAATCCTGATTTTACTGGGCTGCAGTCATCTGTCTACTTCTGCTTTTACCAATCTTTCAATTATTATTGACAATTCACAGATTATTTAGAAAGATAAAATAAGAGACCTTTTTTTTTAAAAAAAAGGGGGAAAAGAAAACCAGAAAACAACACCAAAACACCCACTTGGCTTTCATGCTGAGGGCACATCACTAAATGATTCAGCTTGGAATGGTCATTCTAAATTCACATTGTGTTTAGCATTGCCAAGTCTCCTAGAGTCATGGGATTACAAGAGAATCTCAGCTTTCATTTAAAAATAAATTTAGTGTCTAGCTCTTCTGGTTGCAGAAGAAAGATGGAAAACATAAATCTTGAAAGCTCAAAAACTAGACTGCAAGCAAAAGGAACCAAAGAACAATTATTTTTAAGCAAGTCTCATGATTTTTTGAGGTCTTGCTCAATATTTTAAACGCTTGAGCTTAACAATACCTTTTTCAAAGCCATGCATACAGATTTTGAGAAGGTGTGAAGGATTTTTTTAGTCCCTGAAAGTGCAATGTTAGTATGTCAGAACTCTTCAAAGTACCTGCCCCCTCCCTTCCACTTCAAGGGCACTCAACAAGCAAACTGCAGCCAGCTCCCATTGTGGCTCTGCAGTTTTATTTAACAGAGATCTAAAGCCATAATAATAATAATAATAATAATAATAAAATCAAGAGCCTTTCCCACAGAAAACACCTAGCTGAATCTACAAATACTGAAAAAAATTAAGTCGTTTTTGTTTGTCTGCTTTGATTTTTTTTTCCTAGCCATGTGATCACATGAGAAAACCACAGAAGTACAGTTTGCTGAACCTAATGCACAATAGGCAATCTAATATTTTGGTGGCATTCGACTTATCAGGCTTTACATTTTCTTGTTGTGCATCTCTTCTTCCAAATCATTTGATCAGGAAAGATCTGACAAGAATGCTGAAAATGTTATGATAAAAATATAAACGTATTTGGCCAGGTGCATTTTGGTATATCTTTCTGGAAGGAGGTTTTATACATTTTATAAAGACTTGCTGCAGTTTCAGAAAACAGATTTGCAACAGAGCATATGTCTTTGGCAACAAAACGGGTTAGAAGAATTAAAACGCTTAGAGGGATGGTATTCATCACACCTGCTTTAGGGGCTTTATCAACCCCCATAGTCAGCACTAAGAAGTCCGCATCTCCTGAGGGAAAGTCAGAGCCACTAAGATAAATTAAGAACATAATAATTGCTTAATATGCCTGCCCTGAACCACAGCAAGCACAGCCTGTTACCTCTCCCATCGGCAATACAGGGAATCCAGGAAAGCTGGGTTCCTCACTCGGGCATCCCTGTTTGCCTGGAGCTGGGCAGTAAGAAATATTCTCTTTCCTATTACAAGGACAGCTGTAGGAACTCAGCGGGGACTAAAAGCACCACCTAGTCCTCCTGCAGCCCTGAGCACATATGGCAAATTCAGGCATCTGTTTGTTGGCCTTATCCTGGGCTGCTTTTTCCTGGTGTTACTCCCTCCATACAACATCTCACCAACTATAACTGTTCCACAGTGCTTGAGGTCAGCCCCAGGAATGCCAAAACATGCCAATGGAGACATGCCTGTCTCCAGCATGTATGTCTTTCTCTGGCACATCTCACGCTGTAACACACTTGTTAGAGCAGGTACGTGTCTTGGGAGCTGTGCTACCCCACTGGATTTACCTTGGTTCAGTAAGCACAGTTGTCAGGCTTTCTCTAAATACGAGTACGATGTACGTGAAAGAAAGGCATTATGAAGATCACCAGAAAACTAGGAAAAAAAATTAAAAGATACTTCTGAAACAAAAGGGGTTCAAGAAGCAATTGGGAGCTCCTGCTGAGAAAGCCTGACAGCAGAAGAATATTTTCAGTTGATAGTTACGTGTAGTCACTGCCTCAAGTTAGACAGAGGTCCCACCTCCTGCCTTTATCCATTGCCCCTCTTGTACGTACGTACTTTGCCACCAATTTCCTCTGCAAATGGCATTTTCTCCACACACGTCTGGACCTGGACTGGCCCCTCACACAACTGCCCCACGCCCTGCCCACCACCAACAAAGAAGCCCACTGTCCACAAACTCCCTGCAGACCTCAGGTGCATCACCTGGGAATAGGCTTGTCTATATTGATTCACCCTAAGCTGATGGCACGGAAAAAGCTGCTCTAACATTTAAAAGGTTGCATTAAATTTTTTTTTACCTAAACAATATTGATTCTGAGCTAACAGGGGGAAAAATTGCTCATATAATTTAAAAACTACAATATAGTGTTTTGTTTTTTTTTTTCTTTAAAAAAAATGCTATATTAGAAAACTTTTCAGGACATACGGTCACATAAAATGTGGAGCTCATATTCTTTTTTATTAGACCTAAAACATAAAGTCTTTGCCTGAGTGTGTAAGTTTCTGTTAAAACAACAATTTGTCCTGTGGACTGTAAATTCAATTACTGTTTTTATTGGAATCACATTTTGCTTTGGAAACAATCATGCAGGAAAAAGAACCACTAACTTAGACATCTTAAAAACATCTCAAAACAGGCATGGCTGTGAGAACAAATCAGTTATGGTAATTCTTCCACTGTGAACTGCAATGTTTTTAAAATCCATTTCCATATTTTTAATTAACACCTAGTTCAAAAAAAAAAAATCTTACTGTAGGTCATTTTAATCACAAATGGGAAAACAAATTTACTTTATCAGAAAATTGACTCAACACTATTTTAAGGACTTATTTTTCATGTTTTTATCATCCAAATTAAGTTATTAACATATATTTTCCAATTTAGGCATGCAGAAGTAAGCCATTTTTGTAGTTTTCAGTCACCTCTGCGTGAAACTAGTCTGTTTTAACACCAGAATATTTGATCAGTACAAACACAAAAACACATCAAAGATATCTGTTAAAACTGAGTTTCTACCTAACTCGAATCTGAAGTATTCTACCGAGTCTTTTAGTCGAAACAAACCATTACTTCCTTATATAGTACTTCGTTGTCATACCCCATTGTATACAGGCGCTCCTTATTCCTCTACAGGTTCCTAAATCTGTTTATATTGCATCTCAGCTTACACACTGGGGTTAGTTCTAACTCTATCTTACAATGCTGTCATTCATCTTAAATCAAAATGCAGCTGTGGTTAGGGGTGGGGTTAGTCTGCTCTACACAAGAGTTAAACAAAGCTTTTTGCAGCACAGCTTGGCTTGGTGGGTGATTTGAAAACTAGTAAGTTTCCCCTTGGTTAACTGCCAAAGCCAACCACACCTTGGATGACGTGAGGTTGTTTTTGAGAAGGTAACGTCTCCTTACAGGCTTTCTCTTCCCACCTTGACTTGGAAGGCTTCTGAGAATTAAGAGTCATTTCCATTTCTGTTGGGGCATGAAATGGTTTCTGGGGAAAAAGCGTATAAATCTCATTCTGCTTTGACTGATTAGGAAACTCATAGCAAATCGCATACTCAAATGCGGACATTTCAAAATTTGTTTAAACAGAGGATGGAAAGAAACAAGCAATGTTGCTCAATCCTTTCTCCTGAAGAAAAAAAAAAAAAAAAAAAAAAAAAAAAAAAGAAGATAGTACTCACTTATCCCTTATACACTCTAACTTCATCTTTTAGAAAATTTCCACAAACAAAATTAACAAAAGCAACATAAATCTGAGATTTGTTCAAGAAGGATTTCCACAATCATACAGAATTTTAACACAAGCCAGGATTGCGAGCAAGTACTAAGAACTTTGAATTAACACTCAACTGAAGGTAAATTCTTGAGTCACCTATAGAGAATGTGGCATTTAAATGTTTTCCAACACTGGTTGTTGACCTATGTGGATTTCTAAGCAAATATTAGTCAAAGAATTTGTTACTGGCATACTTACATGCTCGCCAACATTCATATCATTCCAACTACCAAATCTCAACGTTTCTGTATCAGTTATATGCCAAACACTCTGAAAAGTTTAAGGCTCACCCAAGCATTATTGAGCATTAAGACAGAAGATACAACTATTAACGCTACTGACTAGGAATACTGCCTACAGTTCCATAAGGGAAATTACACCAAGGGAAATAATTACACCAATTATACTTTGCTAGCAAGATAGTTAATTATGCCATGTCTAACATAGTGAAAAAGCTTGGATTTTTTTTTTCTTCCCTGTAAACATTACTATGGTATTGAAAAAACAATGCACGAGTTTTCAAGAGGCCCCACAAGTGAGTATGTAGGGTACTACTTTGAATTGTACGCTGGATGCTTTCTTCTCCTCCCTTATGTTTTGTCCTTCCCATAAAGCCTGTTCTACAAGAATAGGTGAAGAAACTGTGATCACATATCTAAACAGTTTGTCTGATGAGATAAAGACAATATCTGTGATGGTCAGTTTGCGATGGGGAAAAAGAAATGAAGTAATGATGTCAATTGGATTTATTTATTCCTTCTAGTGGTCATGTCAAAGATGGCACTCTAAAGACAGACCCTGTTCACCTCTTTATCTCCATCAGCCTGCTTCCCTCTGATAATCACTTGCTCAATCTAGACAAAGCACCACATATCCTACGTCCTCCTGTCATATCAGTCTTCATTTTGATTTAATTATTTGGCAGAATGTGAAGCAACTCTCACCACTGCCACTGCGTTTGTGGTCTTATGCTGGCTGGAAATATTTAACTATGCCCCAAAATACAGTTTTTCTCCAGTTGACACAATCCACATGTGTAACTGTAACTGCTATTTGTTGTTTACGTTCAGAAGAGCTGGGTGGAAAAAAAAGAAAAGAAAAAAAAAAGCTTTTAAAGGTGGATTCAATACCAATAACTAAAAAGAGAGAAAACTCTACTTGCTAAATAAAATAGACAAAATTTCTGTATGAGTCCTCTGATTCTGCACACACTATTTCCATATTTATAGCACTGACTGGTTTAAGTGTTCTTTGCAGGTGTTCATTGTATCATTTATACACCCTAATAAATCATACCGGATGCACAGCTCCATGCGGAAGAAATAGAGTTGATAGGAGATATCTTTTAAAAACTTGGCCCTAAAACCACAGACAGGTCCCTTCTACTTGACAACAACTAGCTCCACAGATGTATTTGTCTCGATAGTAAATTAGTCTCAAAGCAACATCCTCCATGGGACAAAGACCCTATGGTGCTGTTACAACACAAGTGATAGCCAATTTGAACCATTTAACCAGATTTTTTACAGCCCTAAAATTATTAAAATTGTGGATTTAATTAGATTTCAACCAGTGTTTTCCTAGTTCTCTCCCCACCTTCTCTGATTTTAATTTTCTCACTTGTCAGCATCTCCTGGCAGTGAGAACAAGAAAGACCTCAAACCTTAGCTGATTGCTTTCCACACAATCTGATTTCTATAAATTGGAAGTTGCTGATGGGGAAGCAGACAGCAGTACCCTTTGATCAAGATACACATCTTGATCTCTTTTATCATTTTTTTTAGAAAAACAATAATATTACAACAAAAAAAATCATCATACAAGCTTTTCGATCAAAGTGTGTCACTGTCTGCTCCCCAGTCAACATGCTGCCAGTGAATTGGCAAGGTGCCCGGGAAGAGCAGGCAGCAGCTGGTGGGTTTGATTACCATCTGTACATCCTCTACTATAACATGCCATGTCTCCACCTAGCGGGCAACTGCGCTTGACAGAAAATGTGAAAAAATGGTTGGAGCCTACTAGCACGGAGGACAGAAGGGGCTTTGCTAGGCTTCCCACCAGCAGAACTGGGCTCTAAGGCTGAATAGTGCTGGAAATTAGCTAAACCAAGAAACTCTCTGGTGGCTCCATCACTGGGCTGGTACTTGCCCTTGAAATCGTGCTTTCTCCAGAAACATTCACAGAATATCAACTTCTGCGTTCTCCCAACAAACCTCCAGATCCTTCTTACACTCCACAGCACCCCGGAGGTCTTACTGGGCAAATTTTGAAAAGGTGAGAACAGGAAAAGGGAGGTAAAAGCAAGGATGCCATTAATGTCCAAGGAATACGATAAAAATGCCAAGACGGTATCTTACCTTAAGAATTAAAATACTGAATATTAAAGCATTACCTTAGCTACTTGATGGCCTAATACATGCCAAACACTACATGAATTTTCTCATACAGTTTCAGATAACATCCTTGTCTTGCAAACCAGGGGTAACAAAAGATAGGCAAATCTGTTTTTCAGAAAAGTGCCACAGACATCAACCTTGCACCACAGATTTCAGAATCCATGTGACCATTCAAATAAAGGTGAAACTGAGGCACAAGACAGTGCTGTGACAACTCCCATGTGACGAACACAGGACTAGAACAAGTAGTTATTAAAAGACTAATTCTACCACTTTCATTATACCGCCCTCCCTTTCATTGATTACAATCCGTTTTGACAACAGTCCAGGTGGCAATGTACTGACTGGGCGTATTTATGCACAGCCATCTAGCACAAAAATTGCATCCTCATGAAGAACTATCAGTAGAGCAAAATGAAATAAAAAACAACAAGATCATACTATTGATTTGTTCCATCCACATATGGGCTAGACCTAAATTCCCTTAGCTGGAGAAATCTTTTGAGATAACTCTGCAACACAGCATGATTACATCTCATTTAATGACTTTCTCTGGGTGCATGATAGGTCCTAAAATAGCTCTTCTTTTTCTGAATATCTTTTAATAAAGTTTTTTTTTTTTTTGGATGCATTTTGATTTGACACACCTAAACTGGTTACAGTAAAGCATTTTCTACTTTTATCGCATTCTCTATTGCATTAAAAGCAAGTTTATTATTCTATAAATAATTCATTCAAAGGAACTTCAGTTTAACAGTGCCTAATAGACACAATCACTTAAGGTATCATGCTGGCAAATTTCAGCTTTAAATCAGAAGCCTATCTGTCTTCATACAAAAAAAAATCAACTTATTAGAAAAAAAAAAGCACCATTTTGTGAGAAACTCGGGCATGAACACTTAAAAATGAAGTCAATACATGCCAACAACTTTTGTGCTAATTTATTACATTGCTTGTTTGCGCAGGAAGGGGATGAGGTTTGTTTCGGTCTATTGTAATTCCCTTTATTTCAACAGAAACTCCAAGAATTAGAAATGAATGTTGTTGCCACAATAATTTGCTGTGATGGAAGCTTTGTTTTTCAGGTCAGCACTCTCCATTTTTGATTGCTAAATGGGAGTGCAACAATGGCTAAAAAAAGGCGGCTCTGAAATGCTAGGAAGTAGAAACTGCTGACTACCTGGTGAAAGAATAATGATTTATTATATATGAATAGGGGCAATAATTGGATAGCAGGCTGTACTCAAAAAAGCCTTAATTCACAGATCTGACATGAGAAAGTCATAATCCATCGATCTAGCATCAGAATGATGGATTATGACTTTTTAAGAACATGCAGGCATGCCAGCTTCATGAGCATTCCGGGAATTGTAGTCCAAATTGTTTTACTGAGGTCATTTGAACAATTTCAGCTCTTTCCAATAAAGCTGATACACTAATATTTTGAAATGTTGAAGTTTTGTTGGATCCATTTTTTTTCTTTCAAACACTAAATATCCTCCAGCCAAATACTGTAGCTTACCATTAACTTGCAACAGAAGAGTATTTTCCAAATTACTTCAAGCCCTGTGTCATTTAATTATAGAAATGAAAACAATTTCAAAAACCTAATTGTTTCCTACATCAAAAGTGTTTTAGATTCAAATTTGGAGGATAAAAACTCAAGGTGCAAAGTAAGGGATTGATTACGATGATTTATTTCAGAAAGAGCAGACATATACTATGCACATCCCCCCCGGACTACTGCAAAAATGTATTATTTTTGACCTCTGATTCCTTCTTTTTTTTTTGACCCTGAGTATCTCTTAAACTGTTATTGCCAAAGAAAGTTATGATGTGAATTTAGGAGGGGTCTTTCTTGAAAAAGAAATAATATTTTTGAAATGTGTGAATATCAAGAGCTTGCAATGTATTTTTTGTAAATAAGCTTTTGCCATATTAACTCAAAAAGGTTTGTAAGCCTGTTCAATTAAATACATTGAACTCCACTTTTTTCACAGAAACAAACATGGGCTAAGGTTACTGCATGAAAAATTCAGGCAAGTTCCAGAGCTCTTTTCATTGAGTTTCATCTACTTATTTGTAACATAATTTCATTCATAAAATTCTATTACCGAATCTTGTGGCACTTCCCCATTAGAATTCAGTGAAACCACCTCCAAGTTAACTACTGCTGCATTAGACTAATTCAGTGGCTCAGACAGGTAAGAGTACTTCAAAAAATGCTTTCTACTCCAGTAGAAACAAATGTTGAGAATAAAAAGAAAAGCACGTGTTAAAAATAAAACATGACTAAGTATTTTCAATGTATACATATATTAAAACTATTTAAAAAACTGACTAAAACCTCTTCTAAAGGTATAAAGGCTTTAAGTAACAAAAGCTTTAAGTAAAAAGCTTTTAAGTAACAAGCTTTAAGAAACAAGGCTAAAGGGCAAAAGTAACAAACCAACCCAAAACAGGCTTGCTTATCTCTGTATGTTATTCACAAACTCCTTTGCATCTCCCCCTTGTTGAGAAGTAGAATTATTATTATTTTTCTCTCTCTCTCTCTTTCTCCTTTCTTATTGGTAAAATGATTTTAAGAGAGCTTATTAATAAAATAACTACTCACGTAATGCTGTAAAATGCAGGTATTTTGGCTTTTCTCTATGTTCATAACTAAAGCCACTATGGAAAGGACAAGGAGTCCCAGGGCTCTTTTATAATAGTTGAAATAATTTATTTCACTAAAATCCACACACATTGAATAAAGCCATCCCGGGTCCAATCTCATCCCAGACTCCAAACTAAACAAACAAATAAACAACAACAGGACCAAAGGAAGAGAAAAGGCAGCTGTGGAACAGTATCCTTTAAAATCTCAATTGTTCACAGAACAAAAGTGAAAAATAATTCACTTTTTGCAATGCAGAAGTAACTTCATTTTGACAAGTAAATATGAAATGGCTAATAAAAATCACTGCCATGTTACACACATTCCTTCTTTAACTCATGCCTAATCTCCTTAGAGGTTTCATATGAAGAGATCACATTACCGAAAAGCAACCACTTCTTTAAAAGAAGCTATAAAGAACAATAACTCCATACAACTGATCAAACGAGAGGGTACCTCATTTGATTAAATTTACTGAGGAATTAACATTGACAGGCTGTAATTACTCACTTGGAAGGTAGTCAGGAGGACACCATGCCTCACAGTTTTCTGTTTTGTGATTTTTATGCTTGAGGTAACGATATGTGATCAGGATATCAATTTTACGTCTTCTTTCAAAGAGCCTGTTGTGCAGTGTCCTAGCAGCATCAAACCAGGTTCATTGGTTACTCCATCATCAAACCATTTTTGACCTGAATTTTCCTTGGATCCTTCCTAACCCCGTATTAAACTAGCTCAACTCAATTAAGCTTATGAAATCAAATAAGACCAGTAGGGTGGCTATAACCGTTCTGACTTTTCAAACCAAAGATTAAACATAGTCCACAAGAGCTTGCATAGGGGAAGATGGCAGCCTGGTGAATCGGGCTTCTCCCAATTCCTTCTCTCTTTTTGGACCCTGCGTTAGTCCTACACCTCTTTTCATGTTATTAAAACAGTTGTATCCTTTCCTTGTCTTAACTGACAAACTCATTTCATGTATATTATGAGGCAGCAGTCAGATGCTAACTTTGTCTTTAATGATGTGTGCGTGAACCAATGACCTTGAAGTGAAAGGCTGTGTAGATCTTTAGCATTCCTTTAATACTCCAGGCCTCTTATTCGTCCAGTTTATAAGCAAAACCTGTGTGCAAAAGGAAAGCTTACTCAAAATTACTCTTATGATTGTTCTGCTGTGGCAATACATTGCCCTGAAAAAAATAACATGAATTATAAAGTGCATGGGTTAGTAAAATTTAAATCAAGCAAATGTTTAATTTAAGCCATTTCATCTATTTCCAAAGTTTGGCAAATTTATTAGAAAGCATTGAAATTGCACTTTAAGCCCTAAGGCTTGCAGTGTTGGAGCCTGCTTGATTAATGTAATTAAAGGAACAGCATAACTCAAAATTTATTAAAAATTAAATATATGTGGCCTTATTGTTTACTTCCAACTGATAGCATGATTTCTAGCTAACAATCTGCACTGCTTAATACTTGACAAGTTGTTAAAGCACATCCCCGTTCTCCTGCTGTGCATATGATTAAAAGAACAGAGGTTAAATGCAGCAATAGAAAAAAATCCAGGAATTCTATTCTGGTCACACTGGCACTTCGTTCCCCCTTCTCAGTTTTACAATAAGCAAGCACTGCTAAAGACATGGAAAGCTCATGACAGGATGGCATCGAGCTGGAGAAGGGTAGGAAAATGCTTCCTTGGACAAAATCTTCCTCCCTTCTATGGCCATTAAGCACCTTATATAGCAGTTTTCTATCTTAGCCAAGACCCAGCTTGCAGGAGGAGCCAAGCTGTATGAATCAGATTACAAGACATACATAGCTGCTAAGGCCAGATCCAGAGTCATGCTCAATGGGCTCAAAGCTGGCAAGTTTATGCAGCATAAAAATACCCTCTTACACACTGCTTGTGACACTCTTGAAATCACATGGGCAACAAATGCTGGCTAGTTTACCAAAGGATCCCTGGGTTCCAGAAGGCAGGTTTTATGAGATGGAAATCATGGAAATCTATTTATTTTTCTTTTACTTTGAAACCACAGTCAAATACTTTCTTTTTTTTTTCTGTTTTTTTTTTCTGTTTTTTTTTTTTCAAAAGTTGCCTGCATGTCTGTTCTCTCCTGCAATGATTCTGCATTTTCCTTCAGCCAGTGTACTGATCAGCAGCCCCTCCCAATACAGGAGGTAGAAGGCAAATGAAAAAAATTAAAAGAAGTTGGCAAATGTACCTACATATACAGATTTCGTGTTAGCACAGTTATGCTTCAGAAATTAAGGCAACAGCAATAGAATTCTGCTGCTGTGATCAAGGATAATCAAAGGAAGAGGGGGAAAAAAGCCAGTGCTAAAATATTTTCAAAGACATGAAAGTCTTTACTGTTGTGTAATTTAAATTTACTTGCCATTACTTGAAATTTCCTTTTGCCTGTGTGATTAGAATGCAAATGCTCCTGAAGTATATTAACAAATATAATTCTTGTTTTATTGCAGAAATACTGCAGCAACCTTCTCTTACTGTTGAAAACTAAGTAGATCTCTTAATTTCCTTCTGAAACTACAGAGCAAAATTAGTTAAAATGTTTTGAATATGAACTCTTATTCAGGA
Organism: Heteronetta atricapilla; assembly: GCA_011075105.1. Classification (NCBI taxonomy): domain Eukaryota; kingdom Metazoa; phylum Chordata; class Aves; order Anseriformes; family Anatidae; genus Heteronetta; species Heteronetta atricapilla. The sequence continues at coordinate 6,095,488 of CM021736.1, forward strand.
GTCATCCATAAGGATGAACTAGTATAGCACTTTTTATTTTACTTATACATATAAACATGACAAAGCTACGGCGGTATTTTACACAACTGTAAATATGGAATGTCTGCATTTTTGCAAGAATATTTTAGCATTTAATCTCCTACAGTTTGAGACCCAATTTTGGTACCAATACATACCACAGTAATTTAGTGTCTATTTTGGATACAGTCCTAACTAGGTTCTCTGGAATCACTTGGCATGCCGTGGATTGAGGATACATGAATTGGATAGTAAAACCTAATTGCATGCTCAGAATTTATACTTGACAGCAGTAAAAGAAGCTTAGGTGTTAAAAACCTTTTCATGGGTATCCCATGATAAATTTGCCCCAAAGTCTCCATCTCCACAATTTCTTTAATTTTCAAATTCAAAATGTTATTGTTGAGTAGAAGTTACTGTTCCCTGAAGATAGAGCTCAATAGAATATCATCATCCCACTGAAGTCTCTGTGCAGCCCAAGTAAATCGGGTCTTAAAAGGGAGCTAATTGAGAGTTAATCTGACCCCCATGTAAAAATGTAGCTGCAGTACCCTCACTGCAGCACTGCTGTTTATTGTAGCACCGGGCAAATTCTCTGTACTCTTACTGAGAAACTATTTATTCTCCCTGCTATACTGATCTTCCTGGACTTGACACATAGAATTCTTTACGTGGCACAAATCTATAAAAAGGGCCTTTTTATACAACCAAATTTCAAAGCACAGAGTTTAGTTTGTTAACATTCATGCAACCTTTATTTACTCTTCGCTCATCCTTCCCCAAATACATTTGGTAGAAAGAGAAAAGGGAAAACAAAAATAAAATCCAAATTCTATACTTCTGTATACATTGGAGTTATCGACACCGGATTAAGCAATTACTTCTGCATCTAAATTCAGAAGTCCATTAACGGGTAAGAGCTAAGGAAGAATGCAAGTTGTCTTTGTAATTGGTATTTATCCACCACGTACTGTAACAGAACCAATTCATGTTACAGACTGCAAAGTGGTAACTGTATTGAACTGGCAATCCAGCACTGAAAAACTTTAGTCTAGTTCCCATTCCCATAGCAACCCACAGTCCCCTATGTAACACACCATGTCTTGTTGGCTGTTTAATGTACAGTCTCTAAACTTTCCTGTTTCCCAAATAAGCTCCCTCACCGCAGACTTTTACATTTTATCCTAATGCATATGCTTTCCTGCTTATTAGTTTGTGTAATGTTCCCTCTACTATGAGAGGGGAAAAATAATCCATAAGACAAGTTTTCATTTTATCTTGCACTTGTCACATATTAAGATTCTCCTAGTCTGTCAGACTTCTAAGCTTGTCTAACATCTGTCATTTGTACCCAAAATTAATAAAGTCTATCCATGCTGTATGGTTTTTCAGTTGCTCTGATTTTGATTATACACAATAATTTGTAATTTAAATTCACAGAAAATGTGCCTATGTAGCAATGTGTTTTCCTTGTCAGATATAAAGGCTTGTCCTTTACGACTGATACCAAAGCCCTGTTTTTCCGCTCATTACAAAGTTTCAGTAATGCTTGGGCTGACCAATTACTTACAGTAATTTGATTATATACCCTTTTTATTTTATTATTTACCCATTTAACTGAGGATTGATCAGAACAAAGAGAGACAATTGAATACACTGCAACAAAAGCAGTATGAATAACAACAGTAGGAACTGAAGTTGAACCAGCAGCAGTTAGGAAACATGGAGATAAGACTGAAGTCTTGTCTTTAGCTTCTCCTATTGTGCTTGTGCTTTGCTGTGCCAGGGTTCCAAACAGGAGGATATTATCTTTACAATCAGTAATTCATTTGCAAGTGCAACAGGGATGGACAAAAGATAAAAACTTTATCATGGCAAAATTAGTAGCATTTGCCCCCCTACTTCCATCCTGACAATTTCTTGATTTCTCAAGCATTTGATTATTAAACAGAAATGAACGGTTCAGTACTGAGTTACATACCGACACACCTGCACCGACCCATAGACTCATTGGGTCATTCTCAAGATGGACAGAAATGTAACAATGTTCTTAGAAATCCCACCAGGGCACACCACAGTGCACCAAGTGCAGGACTTTAAAAAGTCCTACCTTTCATTTGAAATATGATAATTACAGGTAATTTAACATTTCTCCAAACATAAATCTTTAAATTCATCTTAAATCCTGAAGAGCACAAAAAGTTGGTGAAGTATCTTCTTTAGAACAAAAGAAAATCATTAAGTGTCCTAAATGTGTAACAGACAGGGATGAAAATGATAAACGGATGTCATGAATATAAAATGAATGCTAAGAAAAACTCTAAGAGAATGTTAGGCAGATATTCAAGCTATAATAAATTCTAAAGAACACCCCTATCATTCCTCAATTTTATCAAACAAGAGCAATATAGAGTCTAAAGACTTTGTGACTGGTTGCAAAGTACCTCTGTTCACAACACACAACATTCAGTGAATCTACAGATACAGACGTAAATTTCAGCCTCCTGGTGTCTGAAACTCACCCACAGCCTTGATCACTCCAAAATTAAGACTTCTCAAGCACAGGGTGTTTTTGCAACTCTGAGACCATATTTGGTCAGCCTCACAGTAACCGAAACATGCATCTCTATCATTTAGGATCTACGCCATTGCCTTAGACTGTATTCACAAGCCCCATTTGACACACACAGTCAAAAGGAACTACCAAGAAACCGCACAAAAGATATTGTTCCTTATGTACTGTTATGTGAATAGAACAGAGACAATAAAACGTTTACCAGGTATGGGAGTTCTAGCATCAGGAGAGTAGAGCAGGACGTGTGTTACGACGCAATACCTGCAATTTTTTACTGCTTTCGCAGCAGAGAACATTATTTTCTGCAAAATGTTTTTACAATATTGTTGGACCTTCCTGTAGCAGGATCAAAAAGATGAAAAGGACCACTTATTAGAAAAAAAGCAGAGTGTAAAAATGTTAATGTATTTCAGCTGAAAATGTTCATCCATATTTGTTTGGGTTTTATCCTGAACAGGGCATCACCTGCAGTGTAACTCTGCAGAACCTATGCAGGCTCTGGTATAAGCTTTACAGTCTGAGACAAAGACAAATTTTGAGGGTGAAATCAGTTTGAAAAATAAAAAAGAGATAAAATTCATAAAGATACTACCTTAGCATCTTAAGATCAGCCAGAGATGCTGCCCGCTGTTACTCTTTACAAAGCGAACATCAAGTATAAACAATTAAGTGTTCCTCCTCTGCTGTTTTAAGCCGGTCAAGAGGAGACTCAGGATTACTTGGCTACCACGTTTTTCAAGAGCACACTGTGAAGCCACCTAAAAAACTTCAGCTCATAGTCTTAATCAGTATCCTTCGGACGGAGTCCATCCCTTTGCCAAATGTCTTCCCCATTTGAACCCTAATGAAAACATTCTGAATGATTAGAGTGAACCTAAGTGGTGCCAGAAGTCTTTCAAAAGCCTACTAAGTTACAAGCAACAAATAATAAAATGTTGAAGAAAACAGTTGTTTTGTTAATATTTTATTTACACAACTGGGATCTTGGGAATTCTATCCATCCGTATGTTAAGTAAGCAAGGCAGATTAATGTGAAGAATTGCCATTTCCTAAGTGAAAAACAAAGAAACAAAACCCAGTAAAATTAAAAGAAGGCTCCCCCTAATCTGTCTTTCTCAGCTCCATTCCCTATACACCCACATGACTCCCCCGTAACCACGAAGTACGAAGTAACTGGAGAGGATTCTTCACAGACAGATGTAATTTATAACAAAGACAGGAAAAGGCAACCCTAACTCAGAGCTTGCTGCCCTTCCTATAAAGTTCACCTCCTTACCAAGAAAAAGCAGAGGATAATTTGTTTGGTTTTTGTACTCCTTTTTCTTTTATTGTAAAAAGTTTCCATTGTCCTTTTATGTTTTGATTATTGAGTAAGTTTAAAGACTTGCCAAATAGCCCTAGATTGTTAACAGACCACCACTATTTAACTTTGAATGCTTTAAAAAATAAAGACCAAGTTCACATTAATATTCTATGCCCTTTTATTTATTATCTTTTCTTTGAAATTTAAACAATTTTCCTAGCTAAAGTTTATTAAATGTAAGCCTAAGTAGCAATATACGTTACCTCACATACGAAACAGACATCCTATAAAACTCAGCTTTCTCATTAATAACTCTCTATTTTCCTGAAGTTAATTTATATACAGGAAATCAAAACAACGTTTTATGAATTAAATATTCACATACAGCAGATTCAAAGTTCAGTAAAAATGCTTCATATTGTATCTTACGTTAGGAAATTAAAGGTAAAATTAGAAAACATACAAACTTTCTGGTGCATTTAAAAAAAAGGAACTTTAAAGGACTGCAAAACTAATCTGTTATTCAGGCTTTGAATAAGTCTTCTTATAATATCAACCGAGAGGATAAAAAATTATAAAAATGCATATTGAATATAAATCATCACAGTAAGGAAATGCCATGCTATTTATTTATATGAATAAGGTCAAAATTTTATTCATAACATAAGGTCACAAGATGTATGAGTTTGATACATAAATATTCACCCATGGGGATACATTCCCTTGAAATATCACATCACTTTTACATTCCGGAGATACTTTTAAGAATACAATTTAATCTTCAAGATGATGAAAACCTGCAGGTAAAGGTATGGGTGCAAAAATAGTCGTGCATTGTAGTGTAAGTTCATGGATCTCTGCCTGCTTATTAATAAAAATGATGCAGGAAATTTTGGAAATAGGTCAATTGCTCTAAGAAACTAGTCACCAGTGTCTTCACACTGGACCAGCAAATGGTACCTGTTAGCAATCAGTAATAATAATAACAAATAAAAAAATAATTAAAAAAATAAAATTAACTATCAAAATATATATCAAACAGTATTTTCTTGAGTAAATTCTTGATCAGTGCTGTATTATATGGCTAAGTTTAACAGAAAAGATTACTGTTCTGTAGCGGACATATTTATTTATTTATTGACAGATTACTTACAAACCTTATTATTTTGAACTAAATAAAAAATTAGGGCGTAGTTTGCAAATTTCAACCACCAGGCCACCAGTAGCCTGTCTGGTTTCCCATCAGCTTATGTACAAAGCTCCTTCGACGGTCTGCCACGCTGGCTGACCTCACGTTCTGCTTTCTAGATTCCTGGCTCCCCTACAACATGCCTTACGGACAGCTGAGGCCAGATCACAGATGCAGAATCACGCGGATCTGGTTCCAGCAGAGCCAACTACCCTGTGCGGCCCCGGGATGGAGCTTCCTGGGGCTTGGACTCTGAAATGGCCTTCAAGAAGACTGCTTTGGAGTGGGGGAGTTTAAACAGAGACATCTAAGAACAGCAATTCTGTTGAAAGCTATTATTTGTCTTGAAATGAAATGAAATCAAACTGAAAAAGTCTCAGAATCTTCTGTGGAACAGAATTACTTTGCTCAGTTCCAATTATTTTTGTTATGCTCTGGTCAAGTAAAACAACAAGAAATCTCAAAAGGCATCGACAGAGAAAGCTGTTCAGGAACACTAAAAAAAGTAAAACAAAATGAATATCCTAACAGCATACCCCCAGGTACTTTGCTTAATCACTTTAAAATTTCCCCAAGTCTTTATTTCTGCCAATCTCATTGTCTTCCATTAAAATTTAAATACATAAGAATTATGATCTATAAATATTTTTAATGTGTTATAGTCCTGTGATAGAGCAATTAGTCCTCTGGATCTTACAATACTCTAGTGAATAGCAGGGAAATGCTGTCTTTAATATACTGTCTATCCTTTAAGTCAAAGCCTACAATTCCTACTTGGCCTGCATTCCAGCAAATAAATAAGCCATTACTGCTATTATCAGAACCATATATGTTAACGTACACACACACACAGAGTAATCAAGTCACTTTCTAAATTAACAAACCCAGAGAGCACATCTGTGTATATTCAAATTCCTGCACAGTTCCAGAGATGTTTCAACACCAACAACTTTTTTCTCTCTCCTATTTAACATAATACAGTCAAAAATACAATGCTTTGTCAGATAAACAATTTTTTTTATTATTTCATAATCAATATTATATATTATATCAAATTATATCCAATAATATAATCAAAATTTTTATTATTTTTTGCTCTCAGCTTTTCATCCTCCAGGCTGCTGAACAATGTGACCCAGTCACTTCTCAGTTTAACTCCGTATATGAATAGGTCTACTGAAATAAAATTTCGGAAGCGTTTAAAAAGAGGCACTTGTTTTAACGTTGGCAGGGTCAGAAGCATAGTGCTCTGTGTGATGAATGCATAGTCTATCTCAGCTATTCTGAATTTTTCCTGCCAGAATTTTTACTTTCATGACTTCCTACATGTTAGTGAGTTAAAGGCATGCGTGTTTTGTATTTGATTTTTTTTTTTAAGCAAACAATTTAAAAAGCAATTTTGTCAATCATTCTCTAAAGCAAGATTTGCAAAAGCACTTAGCACCACGAATTCCACAAACTCTCTAGAGCTCTCACTGGCTTTTAGGGAAGCACAGTTTAGCTACCTGAACACAGGCATGTTAAAATAGCTGTAGAAAACCACCAGCATGTGACCTATATGAAAACACAGCTGTTAAAGGTCAGAGTATCTCCTCTATATGTAACTGAGTATAGCAAAGAGTCTTTGTAAACCAAGGGAGGTTTCTAATGTGCAAGATATGCTTAAAATATCTCTAGTAATAATGCATACAATCCCAATAGACTTCCACTTTTCATTCAGTCTAATCATAAGCCCTTCAAGATCCCTCTAGTTATAGCCATAGCAAACTTCAAGATCAAAGGACCAAATCTCAGTTATTTTTGTCACCAAAAACCACTGGCTCTCCAGCTGCTTACTTCAGTAATCAGGTCTTTGGGACTACACACTTCTGTAGAGGACATCATTTTTTTTTTTCCTTCAGACATCAAAAGCCCAAGTACCAGTTTGCTAGTTTTAAACATTCATAATTGTGAAATAATGAAGCTACTCCTGAAGCTGTAGTTTTGATCTTCATAGGCGTAAAAGCCTTAGGACCATGTTATGAAGGAAAAAATAAGTAAGGACACAGAAATTAAAGAAAAACGGCATATAACACAACATTGGTTTATCAAAGATACATGATGCCACACTAATTTCATAGTTTACTTAATAAGATAACCAATTTTCTAGACAAAAGGAACGTGAGAGACATGATCAATGCATGAGAGGACAAGAATATCACACAGAAGGGACTGAGGGACCTTGAAGAATATTCACTCTTGTATTTAACAACAAACTGGTGACATTGTTGGGACACAATTTTTAAAAATCTGTAGTGCTACATGATATAGGTGTGAAATGTGGACTGATTTTAGGACCTATCATGCAGATTATTCCCAAAGAGAAAAAGAAAGCAGTATGTCATTGTACAGGGCTTTGCTTTTATTTCAGCAACAACACTGTGCCGTTCAGTCACTTATGTTCAAACAAAACTAACTTAAAATGGAATAATTACAAAAAACGACCAACAGGATGACTAAAGGCTACTATGTATGTAAGAATGTATATATCAAAAGCTGATCATAAAAGCAGAGATTAGAGAAGACGGGTTTTTCTAATTTCCCTAAATGAAGGCTGACAGTAAGATTGCTGTCTCTTTATATGCTAGAAAAATAAACACTGGGAATGGAATAAGAACTAAAGGTCAATACTGACACAAATTGGCACATGGACAAGTGCACATAAGCTTGCTGTGAATACACTTAGCCTGGAAATTAGAATCTTTATAGCCATTACAGAAATTAGGCTCCAGGGCAGCTTTCTAACTGGAATAGCAGAGGCAAAAAAGTTAACTTCTTACGCTTGAGCTTGACAAGTTTCGATGAGGATTATGCATGCTTGCCTATGAGAAGGCAGCACTAGACCCGACAATTACAGAGGTCCCTTCCAGTCCTATGTTCTTATTTCCTTTAAGTTGTCCTGTCTTTGCCATGGTGATATTTACAAAACAAAGGCACAGAAAATCAATTCAGTGGTTTTTAAGCATTACAAATATTTGAAATCTTCAAGCTTTGAAAAACATGCACTCCATTAATTGGGGAATGTGTCTCTCTAGTGTGAACTGATATGCTTACAGAAATGTTCTGGTTTCACACATTCTCGAAATGCAGTTCTCAAGAAATCGTTGAGCAAATTTGTTTTAAAAATGATTGGTTAACCAATCTAAGTGTGCAACACCTAATGAGGATTACATATCAAAGTGAAGTCCCAGACTTCAGGATTTTTGCTATCAAGAAAGGCTTATTAGCTTTCAGTTAGTGTACTTTTTTCTATGCACTCTCTTAAACTCAAAACACAGAAGAGATTTTATTCAGACTTAAAGCAACAAATCACCACCAACAACAACAAAAGACTAAACAAAAACAACCACCCACACTTGGATAAATACCAGACATCGTCCGAAAGCTTCATGTTTCAAAAAGTAAGGAGTACATGGAAAGACAGCGCTAATGGAAACTGTTCTGGAAATGTAAGTAGGGGACGATATCTAGTGACTGCTGTAACACTGAATCTGCACTGTCTTTAAACTTAATCTTTGATATTCTTATTGCAACCTGACCCACTACGACATCTCTAAAGAAAATTACATTGTACACTATTAACTTCAAGAAGTCAAACTTAGCTAGTCATCTGCGCCATAAAACAGCAGATTACTCCATCAGGCTAGCTAAAACAACTAGGAATAAAACTAGATTTACCAACCACATTACTTTTATTAGGAAATGTTTCAAAGCAGACATAATCCCAGAAGACCTTAGCCTCATTCCATCCAAAAATACACAACACAGCGCAGCAAAAAACATGAACTACAGTAGAAGGTACAATTCTTAAATCTGGAAAAAAAAAAAAAAAAGTACTGCAATATATCATCCTATCAAAGCAAAATAAATTAGCTGACCATATAAATAGAAAATAATAAAAACTTCTACACAATTCCTGTATTAACAAATTAAACCTTTTTTTTATATAAGATCTGACATGTTTATAGGAATTGCTCCACTGAATCCCTACACATTAAGATTTAGTGTGTACTCCAGTTGCTTGCTTTGAATTTGCAGGCGTACTAGGTGTAGTAACCCACAGCTAGAGGGCAAAACCTCCAGAATGGGCAAGACGTAAAAACAGTATCTTTAACAACAGCATTCTTGAAGAATTCTGGCCACAGTCCAGATAAAGCACTGTTTCTTCTGCAGTTCTTCTAGATATTGAAAAGTGCTCAGAACAGTAACAACAACAAAAAAGGCAATTAATTGACTTCGCAATCTTAACGCTCAGTAATTCCTTGTACCTTATACTTACTGTGTTTTCTAACAGGTATTTGCACATATGTAATATATAGGTCTTTGTAGATCTGCAGTGAAGGAGAAGTAAACAATTTGATAGCTGGAAAGGTAAGTTATACATTTTAAAGACTGCCAAACTAGGTTAGATTTATGATGTGTGTTTTATCATCTAACCAAGCATTCATGCCTTTCAGCGTTAACCTTTTATTTTTTTTCCTAGGCAATATGATCACCTCAGGCAGTTTGATTTAAAGACTTTAGCTGATGCAAAAATATATTTAAATTAGCCAGTCGTTTGTTCCTTTTTTTTTAAAGACTTAAATACTGTCTATATTTTACAAAGTCGTTTCTATCATGCTAGCTGCATCAAACTCAGAATATTAATCAGATTGTGAAGCTCCACTAATTATGTGCTATATTTAAGTAACTCAGATTTTGTTAAGTGGCATGCAGATATTGTATGCATAATCTAACTCAGTTTTGAGTCATTTCCCTTTTCTTGTCTGATTTTATTTTACACAGGAAATGACAGGGTCATTTGGAAATAAACGCACTGAAAGATCAAAAAGGAAATCTGATTGAGAATACTGTATAATTGCCCTCACTAGAGAAAAAATAAAATTCAATGGGTGTATAATCCATTGCTTTAAGTTTTATCTGGAAAACAAATACCATGGCTTCTCTAAAAGGATATCCATTACAGCAGTAACTATTGCTTTTATTTGTTGCAGCTGAATCTCTGCTAAAGAAGAGGCAGTTGGACTTTTGTTCAGTAGGTGATACCTTCAGCACACGTGAAGCACAAATTTACTCAGTGAACTAAAGCAAGCCATTTCAGTTAAAGCAAATAATTTCATTGATTTGTTCAAAAGTCTTTATTTGCAAAATAAGATAATACTGTGATTAAGCTCTTAGAATGCCATGGTTTTGGGCAAGCCTGGCCATTACATTTTACAGTCTCTGATTCCAAAAGAACAGCTTTCATCAATGAAGCTAATAGAAAAGTTTTTAGACAATAGCAACAGTGTGTTTGGCAGTAAGGATCGCATCTAGCTGTTGGTGTATGTACAGTGGCTTTATTTTTATTATTATTTATTTATATTAAAGACAGTAATCTACACAGCAAAACAATGGTCAACCTTTCATCACAGATTTATCATCTACTTTTAGCGCACAGATTTCCCAGACGATCTCTGGCCCCCTTCTGCTCCCTGAGCACACGCACTGCAGGGCATGTGACTCCAGGCATGCTCCTGCTATAGGCATACACATTGAACCACATCTGCCCCTTTAGCTTGTCAGGGTTTGACCTGTTCATCTAAGGGACTGCAAACACAGAAGGTAATGCTCTCCTTTATGGATAAGCATTTCTAAATATAACAAAGCTGTAAGCTAGAGAACTTGACATCTGTGCCGGACTCACCTCTCATCACATTGTACACATCAAGCAAACACAGAGAATGCCATAAATTTGTATGTATAGTTTCAAAGTGTTAAACTAACCTATTGAAGAACAATATATCACCCTATCAAAATAAACTCTGCACAAATATAGGTATTGATCTTCTCGGGTATTACACTGTGGTTGGACGAATGTGGCTGGAGTCTCTGCCATGGGACTAAGAATATAACACAGATGAATTAAACCAAACTGGTGCATAGGTAAGAAACGTCTGTAAGAGAGTTGCAGCTAAAAATTATCATGAAGGTTTTTATGACAGTTTTATTGTGTATCGCACTTGTTCCTTTGATGATTAACACCAAAGTCATTCACAGAAATTTGTTTCTGCCATTCCCTAGTGGAGGTAGATGGTAGAGGTGGTACTCCCTAGCACACAAACCATGCAGAGCAGCTGCTTTTCCATGGCTGTGAAACTGTAACATTTCATGCTGATCTCAGACATCCAGAAATAGGTTTCAAGAAAACACAAAGACATTTACTTTAAGCTAATCCGCAACTGATATATTAACCAAATTTACACAAAAAATTATTTAATTAAAGCCTCATTAAAAATAATTTTACCAATTAGAAAGCTCTAGCCAACCACTGATCTCTAATATGAAAACCACAACAACAGTGTGATGCTGAAGTCCTGCTTGACTTATGTAATTAATTTTGTCACTGATTCCAGCACAGCTGTAATTTTAACCCACCTTACAAACAACCTCAAAATAATCTCCAAATATTTGCATACATGGCAAGAAAAGTCCTTCTTGCGTAAAACACGGTTATTTAAAAGCAACATGGGAGGAAATTATACTGCATCATTTATAGACGCAAACCACCAGCTTAATGTGCAAAAGATTTTTTTCCAATGCATTAAGAACTTTAACTTCCGTGTGTGCTGATAAGCTAAAATACATCACATAAGAGAAATTCTACTACTGTGCCTCTCAGAGTAACCAGCCGTCTCCTAAATTATAAATGTAAATTCTCTTCAATGTATTGTAACATATATCTTCAAAATGCACCGTCAAAAAAAAAGGAAGGTATATTTGATTAATTTAATCTGGCTGTTTGATTAAAGGCCACCTCCTGAGCCAACACGTATTCCTATGCACTTTTTTCACGTATAAGTTAGAATACAAAGTTTAGTAACAATGAATTAGCTTGACTGTAAGAGTGCCTCCAAAATGCTGGATTTCTAGCTAACTTTTTTTTCTCTACAATCTGTATAATTAACTGTTGGTGGAAAACAAAAACACATGCATACATAAATATCAGCACTGTGGTCAGACTCCTGCTTGGTACACAAACTTTTCTGATTTTGATTACTGATTTTAAAATAGTCAGACTCATGCATTGCTAATTCAAATGACATGCACCAACTTATAAATACATAAACAAACAAAAGTATTCCTGATTTAACACATTTTAACCAACCAATGCATTTACACTTTTTTGAAATCCAAAATTAATTTTGAATTTGAGGATCGAAACATTTAACTTGTATTCTTTAATCAACCATTTTACTTCAGTAATGAAGTAATGTTGACATAAAATTGCTTTGAGCAATACAAAACATATGTCATAGTGCATTCATTAAGTAACTCTACATAATGAGTTCCATCTATATAAATGACTTACCTGATTACTTATCACAAATTCTTCTCCAGGACTGTGGAAGAGATGTTCATACAATTTATAGGGTTTAAATAAGCTGAAAAACAAAAGAAAAATACTGCTAGTACAGCTTAAATCTCTAGAAAGGTAACACTGTTAAAAACAAAAACCAAAACATTGTTATAGTGAGACTTAATCTCCAGATGGGTAATACTCCAAATGTTATGGAGAACTGGTTGTTTAACTTCAGCAGATGGTTGTTTAACTTCAGCTACGATACACAGAGTATTTAATTTACAGGACGTACTATTAGATGGCTGTAGAAAATCCTGTATGATAATTAAGAATAGAACTGCTTTGTTCTTATGGAATCGAACTCCAAGAAGACTAAGTTCTCCTCTTAAAAAAGTAATTCCTGAAACACGTATCACCAGGATACTTTTGTCTTTAATATCAGCAGTAGTGGACAAGAAGGAAACAAAGCCAAATGAGCTAGCAGATTTGGGATGGGCTGCTTATTCCAGCGATCAAGTTTGATGTTGGAACACAAAACCAATAAAGAATGGAACCATTTATTCTTTCAAGGTCATGTTTCAAAATCAGCGCGCTATTTCCTTAAAGAAAAACTAGAAAACGAGATTGACACACTGGAGTTTTGTGCATTACACCAAAAGTAACTTAAAGCAGTAAACTTATTTTCCCTTAAAACATATGTGGATTTCTGTTTCATGTTTTAAATAATTTTTGTCGTTTCCTTTCCTAATGATCAATGATATCTTATTTGTTTAATGAAAGGCTTGGTTTGTCACAGTTCATCTGTTACAATTACTTTTTCCTCTTAAAATCATGACACAGAACTTCTGGCTTCTGTCATGTCATTCTGACAGGATTTAAACCCAGTTCTGTGATTTCATAGCAAGCTCAGGTCGAAGAATGATTCTAACTTTATCACACTGGACATACCCATGAAAGATATGGCAATATTTGCAAGGACCATCTGTAACCAGTTCGGGTCCTTTCCTCCCACCACACTATTAGTACCACGAACCAGGGTGGTGGTGACTCTCTGTTCAGTATTTGTAAGACCATGCCTAGAATACCAAAGCCTGTGTTGAGTAGGGTTTGGACTAGATGGCCTCCACATGTCCTTCCCAACATGAATTTCTCTATGGTCTATAGAACTGTTAGAACAATGTATGCTATTATCTACTTAAAGCTAAGGACACTGCTACTACATACTGGATGTCATGCTAATGCTATACTTACGCATCTAAGCCTTCCGCTGTTTCTGAGCCAGGAGATTAAGACATTAATAATGTTGCCTTCAAAGCCACCTCTCAAGAGGTGTGCTTCTACATCCTTTGGTCTGTAAGGCAACTGCCAGTACAGAGACAGCACATATGGACACTGACAGTCCCCTGTCAGAGGATGTATGCCAACATTTTTAAGCTTATGTTTTTATTTGATTACTTTTAGAGAAGCTTCTTCCTGTTTTGCCAAGTGTCTCTTGAATAGAGTGCCCAGAATACCTCGGCTAGGTCAGACGTACACGTGAATTTCATTTTTTACTTGGAGCATCAAGCATGGTGCTTTCTTAGGAAACAAGCAGAGTTCATATACAATATTTTTGAATTTTTGTATTTTTTTTTGTTTTTCCTTTCAGAAGACCAAAATCAATATCATGACAGGCATGGTACGTATTAGAAAGATACGGACTTTAGAGTAAGACTTCTCTTCTGCAGTACTTTAATCATAACTAAGTAGTTTAAAAAGTTATCACAGAATCCTCATCAAGAATATTTAAACAGTAGAAGTGGTGGTGGAAGAGCAAGCCTAACATCTTAAAGCCAGAGATAATTGTTTTGCAGCATTTTTTAACTGCAAAGTAATTAAACATTTTTTATTTTTTTTTAGGTGAGATTCTTCAGAAACATACTATAGAAATATATGCTTTCACACTGAAAATGTGTTTACAGTAACATACCCAGCCGTGCAACGCCATCAAGGGTTGCTCTTTGACACATGGTGCCCCCTGAGGCTCTCAGGAAGCCAGCCCCTCACAACTGGCTGCCCCACGCTGCTGGGGCTCTTCTGTCCCCCCACAGGCACGCACCCCATGCAGCCAACAGTAGGGCTAACCAGCAAGCCATGTGCAAAGAGAGAATCTGCTGCACTGGGATGTAGGTGGCTGAAATACAATCTTGGCTATGACAATTAATGAGGAAACCAACAGTGGGAGTCGGTGTTCAGTACCCACCGTTTTAGCTGAACATCCTTCTCCAAATCACCTTCACTTACACAGCACCACTGGCCACTGCCACAGTACCACTGAGATTCCACAAAATACTGCAGACCAGGGACAATTTGTTCTCATGAAAGTAATGCTGAAGTGCCAGCTAACATACAGCAGAGATTCTTCCAGCCTTTGAGAGCAGCTCAGATTTAGAAGAACACAAAGGCAGTACCGCCAGCCTCTCTTACATGACAATAATACATTTTCCAGCATGATTAGTCAAACGCACCTGTGACTCTTTCAAATGCATTTGGACCCAAATGGCTGCAGACACTTTTACACATATGTACAGATGCATTTCCTAGTTTTGTGAGAAGTATTATAGCAGCCTTATTGAACATTTGGCTCTGTAAGTGCCATATAAAAGTTTTATTCTATAGTTACATTTAATCCAGCCAATTACCATTTGTTAAAAAACAAATTTGATTACTCACATAAGAAATTTGGCTACCATAAACTGTAAGTTCCCTTCCCCCACACCCAAAGCACATATGTACTGCAAATGAAATGGCAAATATTGTAGCATCTTAATTATCTATTTACTGCAGTGTTTCACCAAAGAATTCCTGCCATGTTTCAGTGGAAAAATAGGAATTTGTTTATGAACTATGTTTAAACAGACTTCAGAACTTACGTGGAAATGACTCAGGCAAATTCATGAAAGTACATGTGTCCTCTCTCTCACACACACACAGACCTATTTTTTGTAATGTTCTAATGTGGATTATTTGAAAAAAAATATTTTAGGAGCATCTCAGATATACAAGAAATTAGATAGATATCTTTCAAACTGTATTGACAGAACCTAACATTTCAAACTTCCTTCTTTTCGTTATTCCAATGCCTTGGAAAGGAGCCAGATTGAGAGAAGCTGAAAATTAGTTCTTTCCCTTAGACCTTCTAAATGTGTTATGATATTCTTTACAGACTACGTTCCACGGAGAGATAATTTACAGTATTTCCAAAAATATAAGTCATTACTTTTGGCACTTCTGAATTTATTTTTATTTTTCAAACAGAACTCTGTTTGACCTGTCCCCCTTAATCCTGTATCAATGAAAGAATTCCTCCGTTTAATGCTCTTTAAATCAAATCATGTAGATTATACACCATCAGTACTTATTTTAAAACTGGTATAGTTTTCTTCCACCATTCAATATATAAAATGCTTTTTATGTGTATCTGTTGTGAACATTTAAGAGCCTGTGCCAATGTATTTAGCAATTACATTAAAATAATTTTTCTCATGCAGGTAAGATTTTTCAGAATAAAACCTCTTATGATGTCATATGAAAATATGAAGGTGATTAACAATGACATATTTTCCTAACTCCACTGCTTCCTGAAAGAAAATGTCAAGAGCTATGTTGATACGTGTTTGCTGCAGGAGACAGGATAAAAAGATGATAACTGTCACTTTCCACCAAACCTGAAGGGTATCATTATAGTTGTTATATAGCTTGTGCCAATGTAGTCGAGCATTTGTCCCCATTTCCATTATGAATCCCATGGGTTTATAGCTCACCTATAAAAATGTGATCTGAACTAAAACATGTCATACTATCTTGAATAGAAAATAAATAAAGCTATAGGTCTATCATTTAAAATTAAACAAACAAAAAAAAGTGGAGAACAAGAAAAAATGTTGAACTAATACATAAATTTGAGTTGTAATAAAACTCAGTCAGCCTATTCCTGAGTTCATAAAGTTCAGAATACAACCACATACAACAGGGTGCTGATTCAGTTCCAATTTAGAAAAAATATTCATGTGAATGAAATAATGGATTGTATTAAGTGGATACACATGACACATTTTAGTGTATGTGCATATATATGTACATGTATATATCCATGACCTTGCAACAGTACGTACTTCTAGTAAGCTGAGCGGTACGAAAATAGAACTACATGTCTGGGAGCCAGAATACCACTGCTGTATTGAGGCTTGACTGTATTCCCGCTGAGTTAATGCTTCGGTGGTAATAGGACGGAGCATCTGATCTCTTGGATAAAATTCTCGACACGGTGAAGGACTTAATTCATGGACAAGATCTCTTTCAATGGATAGTTCACACAAGTGCTACAGAGATCCTACTCGGAAAAAAACATTTGTTCCAAATAAATATACAAAAGGCACAGACAGGAAAAGAGAAGTTGAGTGAGACATTTTAAATGCCAAGCTTCCTTTTAGTTTAGGGGAGTACTCAGAGGACATCGGTTTGCCTTGACTACAGAAATTTGAGATATAAAGAGATGTTCTCATTTCATTTGGGAAAAACCTGTCTGTTCTGTGAAACAGAAGCAAACCAAACCAACATAAACACCATCAACAACAACAAAAAACACAAACAGAGCAGGAGAAAGCCAGATCTTATAACTCAACTGTACGAGAATTCACCTGTGATTGGCTTAAACCCCCAGTAAGAATCTATCAGTGCCCTAAACCAGGAGACTGTCAGCCATCCTTGTATTTTTGTCTATTTTCAATAAAAAACTTTAATGCATTCAAAAAAGAATCAAAAATACTCTTTGCCATGTTAAAATTCTTCTAGCAAAAGAAGAGTCAGAAAATTCCCAACAATTCTACACACAGATCAGTCATGGACTTACTCACTTTTTATGCCCATCTGCCACAAAATCTCTCTCCCTAGCACTACCATTGAGGTCATGAAATGGGCTCAATGGCTGAAGATACAGTGTAGTGCATAAACATATATTACAATCATACCTTTTCCATTTTCCATCTTTTCTTGCCCATTCTGGCAATACAAGAACTTAAGGAACCATTCATCCATCAGGTACTGGAAGCAGTGGTGTAAGAGTATAGGCTGCTGTCCTAACTATGGCACTTCAATGAAGAAAGGTCTGTATATGTTACTAAGACTTTATACGGAGAGGACTGATTACCTACTGACACTTCATTTTTTTCCCAAGATACATAACTGAATACTGCTGTTTGTGTCTGTTTAAAAGCTGAGACCTGTCAAGAAACCTCCTCATGCAGATGCTGAACTTATGCTAAATTACAAATGCAACATTTTTATTACTCATGCTTATTTACCATAGCCTTAATTCTGTAAAGTACAGAACTTTAAACCACTTAAGAAGTCCACTACAGCTGACAAGGTCACACAAATACTGAAAGTTACAAATGAGAATTAGAATTTTATTCAACTGAATATAGAATTAGAAAGCTTTAAAAACAAAACAAGAGTATTCTGTATACACCATTCTCCTCTTTCCTTTAAATCACTCAAACCAAAACCCAGATAGAATCTTTTCAGAATAATCTTATGTCAAATTAAACTTCCCATCTAATTTTCTGAATTTTCTAGGCTTTGACATCTGAGGTCAGATCTTTACCACTGCTTGAGTATTCTCTTTTTATTTTTTCAAGTTTGGTATATGTAGCATGTTGGCATAGTAAGTACGTATCCAATTAAATAATTTTAACTTATTTTATCAGCAGATTTGCTACCACATTAAATTATTTGAATAAGACATCATGTACCCTAGGGTAGTACCTGATACTCAAGTAATCAATGATTGCTTTGGCTTCCTCAATGCTAAAGACATCCATGTCACCACTTCTTTCTGAATCAGTTTCTCCTATTCCAGCCATTGCTTTTCCAAGTTCCTTTATGTTATCTCCTAAGGTCATATGTTTGTCTGCAATTAATTCCAAAGAACAAAAAGTAAATATAAACATAATAGAGGTGGGTCCCCTCCCTTATTTTTTTTAGCACATTTTAATTATAAGACTTCTAGAAGCTTAAGTAGTTACATTATGAGTCACATGGAAACTTAAAAAGCAACAGTGGCCAAACACTTCTGCCTGTTGCCATCATTCTTGTCAATAAAACATGCAATAAAATTCAATCATAAAATCACTGATGACCCTAATCATGCAAGGACCACAATAAAGGATGTCTAATACAAATACAGGTTGGTCTTTTATGTATGCAGAGATAACCACAGGCAGAATACCATGTAAATGCTAGATACATATAGTATGATTATTCTTAAAATGAATTTACTATTGCTTATGTATTTTAAATAGACTGTTCTTCTGACCATGCTCCTTGCAATATAAATCAGAAATCCATAAACAGATATTAAAAATGGCAAGCAATTTTTAAGTACTTAGTCATAATTGATTAAAATTGAATATGCTTAATATTCTGCTTGCATAATCGTTTGCAACCCCTTCCCCCCCCCCCCAAATAAATAATGACTTTACAGTTTTAACTTGGAAAGCAAAATCAAATGTCAAAACAGTTTTGAACTAAAATTTTAATTCCTTTTGTACACGGTCTTGACAAAAATCTGAAAATATATCAATGCTTGCTAAACCTTGCATTTAAAAAGAAAGGATCTATCTTTCTGATTTGTGTACGCTGTGTGCTACCACTAGAACCATCGTGGAGTTTAAAAAAATAAAAAGTTAAAAAGAACAGGTAAATTGTGTTTTTAAGTCTAAAAATATAGAGTAGAAAATGGGGAAATATCCACCAGTGGTGAAGTAGATTTATTTTCCTTATTGCTTTAATTCTCTACTGTTCTGCTTCTTGGTTCTTTGTACAGAAAACAAATTTTAAAACTTCCAAGATTCTGGTCTTTATAGTTTTGCCCTTTAGTTGTACAGCAATCAAAACCCTGAAAATTTCACCTCCGTTTTCAGTAACAGAGGCAGCACAGTATAAATAACCATAATGGAAGAAAAAAAAAAAAAGAAAGAAATATAGAGAACATGGGGGGAAATAGAAGAGAAGCCATGGGAAATGAGAAAGAGTAACAGAACCAGAAATACCACAGTGGGGAAGTAAAGATAACAAGATCATGAGAAATGACAATATTCAGGCCCAGGTCCTCTCTCCAGCTAGTCCAAATTTTCTCTTTCCTTTGTACAACTGATTTTCAGGCCCAATTGCCTGTCTCAGGACAGCTCTTACACTACATCTGTGAGGTAAGGAGCACTTTATGTTCAAAGTGTAGAATATAGATCAAATCACACAAGTAGTTCATCCTGGGTCCTCAGCTGGTTTCACTCCCTATCCTGTTTCACTTTCTCTACAAGGAATATTTGTACAGGCAACAAAGATACCTTGGCTCTCAAAATGTTTCTCCTCACCCACCCAATCAAGAAAAGCCTTGAGTTTCTAAATCTCTGTTTTCCTCTCTCTTTTACCAGCCTTCAACAAATTTCCACTACCCTTGTTGTCTAAATCCAGTATTTCCGGTCCACGCTATTGTTGCTATTATGGTCAAATCAGCTCACTTCTCCAGGTTGCTTGGGTACATTGTAGGGAAGGAAAAGGAAATGGTCATTAATATAGAAGACATTAGCATTTTATTGTTAGTTGAAATGTTTGGTCTTGGAACTTGCACCAGCTGAGAACAGTAACTCTAAGGAAATTCATCTCAGCCCTGGGCTAGAACATAATTTGTAAGATGGATTGTTTGGGGAACTTAGCTGTGAAAAAAAATATAAGAAGTCTCTTGTATTTACAAACTGCATTTTCTTTCCTTGGAAGCCATGTGTCTTAGCCAAATATGAATGGATTTTCAGAGGACAGCAAAAAGCAAATTCACAACCCTTGCTTGCCAAACCTTAAGTCTTTACTTCAAAGCAAGGGGTATTACAGCTGTTACAAAAAAAAAAAAAAAAAAAAAAAAGCTCAAAATAATACATTTATTTCTTTGACAGCCTCTGTCTTGAAGTCCATGGAACTGTTCTAGGGGTAATTTTATATGTTAAAATTAATCTGAGCCAGACACTGCCATGGAAAATTTTAGCTTAAAGAGTTAAAGCTCTGCCAGACTTTATGAAACTAAGATCACATTCCTGAAAAATGTCAGTCAGCTTTAATAATCAGTTGTGCTACCAGCCTGTCTAGTACACATGCATTACAGTCTCATAAAACTAATTTGTGTCATGTTTCCATTCTTCTCCATTGTTATATTAATATAGTTAGCATATGTTAAGATACTTTCTCATTGGAGACAGGAAGGACAACTGGAATTCCAATGACCATAAAGCACGTACATATTCTGTCAAAATTCCAAGTCAGAAAGGACCTCGATTTAAACTACAATGAAAGAGTATAATAATTACTATGGATTTGATTTTAAATATTCATCTTTACTTTGAATAGAACCACTGTGTCCTTTCACTTTTCCTCTGGGATAGACTCTTCTCAACATAATCACCTTCAAAGTGAATGTAATGTAAGAATTGTCATCTCTGAAAAGGGGGTTTTGAGAGGATACAGCTACAATTATTATTTTTTGGCTATTTTGTTCCCACCAGACCCAAGATGCATGCTTTTTAGCAAATCTCCTCATACCCACCAGAGCTAAAGTCCTTTCATTGTTCTTTTTCAGCTCTGGCAGTGATGCCAGTTTACTTCCCTCATCAGTCTTTAATTAACCAATACATTTTGTGCCCAAAATGCAGGATTTGCCATGGAGAAAGCTCCCTGTGAGCTAACCTCCAAGGACAAAATAAATGTAATTCTCCTGGTATCATTCTGCAGGATGTGCCAAATACCTCAAACATCAGAAAAACGTGCCAAGGCTATGGTGACTCAGTCCCTGAGAGAGCTGAAACCAGAATTTAGATGTTCCTTGCTCTCACTCTACTGTAATGATTATTTATTTTACCGTACCAACGATGAGATCTTTTCAGGACCTGGTCCTTTTGTAGCATATACTGTACAAAGAAAGAATGAGGGATATTCTGCTAAACAGACTACAGTTCTCTCTGATCAACATTTAACATCTTTCAAGGAGAATTATTATCAGGCACAAGGTACAGCATGACAACATTCAAGAAGAAAATAAATCCTTTTACAATCACTTGCAATTAAAAACCGCTTTATTAAAATGACTGGAAAGCATTCTTGCCTTTCACTTCAGATATTTTTATTTTATAATTTTTAATTATACTTACCACGGAGGTTCTCCAACAGGAAGTTTAATAGATCCATGAATCCTGAGAGCTGCACAAGACTGAAGTTCTTTTCTTTAGCCCACCAAAATCCAGCAGTATAATAATCTAGCAAAATAGCTTCCTTCAAAGATGTCTCCAATTGTTTAAAATTCAGAAATTCTTCCAGCTTTCTAAAAGAAACAGCATAGTAAAATAGTGAAATTTTAAAAATATTGTTTTCAAAGTTTAATTTAGTGATTGTACATCTATTACTATATTACACATATACATGTATATATTTTCCAGAAACTTAGCTACACCAATTTCTAGGTATGAACACTGATGGTTAGAGGAAAAAATCAAATGAGAAAAGTAAGCAAGCACCTACAGGTTTCAACAGGCATTAATTAAATGTTAAGATTTAATTAATGAAGTAAAGAGATTTACAAAAATCAAAGAGAAATGCAGGCAAAATTCCCCAAGAAATTCCCAAAGCATTTGTTCAGGAAGGGGTTTGTTGGACGAAATGGTACAAGTCTCTCTATTTTTTTGAGATATGTTTACAATATTAAAAAAGATCTTGCTTTCCATTAGTGATTACTTTTCACATAGATTCTGAAGAAAAATTGCATTGGAAAAATTAGGTAAAAACATTATAAAACAGATGTTACTAAAAACATCTAACATATTTAGAAATTTAAACTCCCTTTTCATAACGGTAAGAACATTTAGGAAGGATCTCATCTTATTTTTCTGGCACACTGGAACGTTTTCCACTTATTTTAACTTGAAGAAGTAATAATTATAGAAAAATACATTTCCCTCTAGGAGACTGTGATGCTACTGACATATTTACATCTACTCTATCCAAACATGGAATTAATTATGTCTTTTATAATAATTGTATGCATTTTTCCACATGAAGAGTTTATAGCGGATCAGGGCTAGGACTTCAGTTTGCAGTTCTGGTGTAACTTAACCATGTCTCAGGTAGTTTTACATCAAAGCAATCCTTGGTTTCTTAGCTGTACCTGACTACACAGGTGCCAGCTGGGATCACAGTTTTTCCTCCCCTGCAAAAGTCTTTTTTTTTTTTTCTTTTCTCATTCCTTCCTAATAATAGCATTAATATCAGACCCACTCAGAGCCAACTGCTAGTTTTTCAGGGTTTTCACCAAGCCAGTAGAGATACACTGCCAAATAAGATGAGTTTTTTGTTTTTTGTTTTTAATTAAAGCTTCAATAGCTAACAAAGTAAAGCATATAATCCAATCAGTTTTGTTTAAAACATGTACTCCTTTGTTCTGCATGACAAATTTGTATGGCTGTACACATGCAAGTCGGTTAAAAACACTTAACTATGTACTGAAATAGAAGTGGAATGTGGCCAGCTGAACTTTCCAAGGTTTGAAACAGTCCATATCCTCTCTTTCTGAAGCTTCTGCCAACTCTGTGTTTTCATAATCAGAGCTTCTCAAGGATTTAGATTTTCTGTGATGCTACTAACAATGCCAGAACTCATTTTTTCAATATTCTGCAAGGCTTCTCACTGACAACAGTATCTATAAATGACCAGGAAATTGTAGGTGATTTAGACTTCTTAGTTACATCGATTGCTACTTCTTCTTTTATGGGAGGTGCGCAAGTCCTATGGAGATGGACGGCAGTACAGAACTCCAATACATATGGGAATGCAAGACATCAAAATTCTCATACTGAATCAGATCATCTATTCCGATTTTCCATCCGTAGCTGTGTCCTTCAAAATGCTCTTGTGTAGAGAAATGATGCTCTGTGGTAAACTAACAAAATTTCAATGCCGGTGCTAAACTGCTTAGAGTAGATAAAATAGAGTACATACCCTGCATCTATCCCCTTCAGTCAGATGCAGTATATACTTTATGATTACCTTGTGTGTGCGTGTGTATATATATATATAATACATGTGACCAGCTGAGACTAAGAAAAAACATATGACCTTTCAATGCTTTCCTTTTTAATTTTAGCAAGAAATTTTCATAATAAATTGCATCATCGAGTACATTTTAATCTCCTTTGTATGCTTCAGTCTTCTCTGAAGTAAGGGGCTTATCACTCAAGAGAAAATAATAAATGAAAAAATATATATACTATTATTTAAAGGGGAAAAATATTTTTTTCCAGTTTTCTTTAAATAAAAAATTTAAAAAGGAAAAATAAATCCTCAAAGAATTTTTTCCTCAAAACAAAGGCAAATGAGAGGAAGAGAGTATTTCAAGAATAATATTTTAATCTCTCAAAAAACTCTACATATTCAGAAAGACAGGATTAGTTCTGTTGTTGACTTTTTCTTCTTCTTCTTTTTCTTCTCTCTCCCCACAACAGTTAAGAGCACCAGCCCTTTGGCTTTCAATTTTTTAAGAATCTGCCAGTGGAGAAAAGTGCTCCTAAAATATTTGGGCACTTCTGAAAATCCCATTCTAAAAACATAAGTCTAGAGTTTCAGGTTGAACTCCTAAATCCAAGTTGGCATCCTAAATTAATCTCCTATTAAGCAATAATAATGAGAGAGGGTGCCGCTGAAGGAAAGACAACATGTGCTTTGGCTACCTCCTATTTCCCCAGAGCACCATAATAGCTATCTGCTTCTTAAGCCTTCCATCCCTTTCTGAACTGTTAAAACCCTTCTGATTTTACAGTAACTCATGGATCTGTAAAGAGTCCTAGATGGTGTAGCAAAAGAGTTACCAAGTGAGACTTATGAAAAGGCTCAGCATTGGCCTGTGCTTATTTACATCTTAGTATTTTATTTACAGAATATTTAGTGAGACTGTAAACCCAGAAACCCCGTCATTGTGAAATATTTATCAGGGGAGAGAGGAAAGGAGTTGAAGAAAAATTGAAAGATATGGGCAACACACTAAAATAAAGCAGATATGAGATCAATGGCTTTCTTCATAACTTCCATGAAACATTAATTGTTCAATTAAATCATTTATGATTTAAAGTCTAATGTGGTAACTATCACCAAAAAACCCACTATCAAATTGTCTATAAACTTTATTTCATGATAATATTGGTTCTAGTATTGTTATCATCGCTACTCACTTTTGAACTCCTTCTACATTTTCTTCTGACAAAGCAGTAATTTCGGAAATAGAAAGAAATGTCTGATTAATAACCTTCTGTCCACCTACTGCATCCTGATCTTGGTCTTCTTCCTACACACACATAGAGACATATGAATATAATTTTTAAAAGTTGATTCAATTATGGCAGCAACTTATCTAAATAACATTTTGATTTTGAGGAAGTAGGCAAGAGATTAATTCAACAAATGCCAAAGTGTAACACAGCTATAATTATAAGGCAGCAGCACAATACCCTAACATATTCTCACTAGGCAGATACATGGAAAATAGCGTTTCTATCTTAAATTCACATGGGAACATAGTGGCATATTGTGTGCAGCATAAGATTAAATCAATTTGTAAGTAAAAACAATAGACATATAAAGGTGCAAAGAATCCATGAATCTAGATTTGACTAGCATGATACCAGATTGCACAGTAACTAAATTTTAAAATCAGTTTCTGCTTAGGATAGAATGAGCACACATACACACTACCACACTATTTGATCTCCAACTGCCCTTTGGGAATTTACTGTCCACACTTCCTGCTCCCTTAACCCAAGAAAGCCCACCATGTTTGCTGCAACACAAAGGTACATATAAAAGAATCCAACACTACCATTTCAGGGAAGGTCTGTGTATTTGCAGTAATACACAAAAGGCAGTTCCTTCCAGGAAATGCAATGTTGTACACGTTATGGGGGAATAACAAACTGAGCTTGACAAGCTATGTAATCATCTCACAAAAAGTAAGAACATTTGATGATGCTTTATTTAGTGTGTCCATTAAGAAAAATCTAAGAAATATATAAAATACTGGAAAAAATAACTGTTTTACTTTAGAATATTTAGGCAATGAATTGAGGTGTCAAAGCACATTATAAAACCATTACCTGTAAAGTTATTCAAAATTACATTTGACATCTATCTATTGGACAATCTCTATGCAGTTAAAATGAGGTGTCGCTGATAATGGTTATCAGTAGTTCAGATGAGCCAATTATGTTCAGATGCAATCCCAGCAAAGGTCAAAACTATGTAGTATAGCGTCATTTTATCAATTTTAACTGAGCCCTGCTGAGATCTGCATATTATATAAAAGGGAAACTACCCAAAAGCATTTTACAAAGTTTTAAAAAGGAACTCAGATGTAAAATAAATTTTCACCAAACCCTTGTATCCAAGCTGGGCTGTTAAAGTCTACATAGGTGGACAGCTACATAAATGAAAATCTATCCGGATCATTAAGCTCAAAGAACAGCAGGTAAGGGTTTGTACCCTACCTGATGGCTGGTTAGAAATCTGAGTAAAACCCAACACTCATATCGAGTTTATCTTTACATTCATGGGGTTTTATAGAGGCACAACAAGATGAAGTGCATAGAATAACATTTCTAGCTCAGCTTGGAAAAGAAGTGGAAGATTTCCTAACATAGATGAATTTAGACTGAACAGCATTGTTCGGGGCTAATTAATCATCAACTAAATCTAGCACTGGTCAAGGAGAGCCCCCAAATAAAGCTACACTGCTCCCCCTGCTGCTGCCAAACTGCAAAATATACTTAAAACTGTGGGACAAGCTGAATTGCATCGAAGACTGATGAAACAAACAGGAATGAGGGCAACAAACATCACATTCAGTGGACAGACTAGTTTTTCTCTCTAATAAAGTGCCAGAGTACTTTTACACATTTACTTTAGTATTAAAAATTATTGTTCCCAACTGCAAAGAAGTTAGCCTTAGATATACTTACTGTCTTAACAGAACAACAGGAATGAAGTACTTGAAGGCTTTCTTCAGACAGTTAGAACCATGGCATTAGTCTGCTTTTGGTTTTATTAGCAATACTTCATGCAGCAGAAAAAGCAATACCCCTACAGTCAGTAATATTGATAAAATTGAAGCTGCACGCCCCAGCTAGCAAAACATGAATGAGTAGCTCAACAAAGAACATTACACAATTATTGAAAGACAGTTTTGAATAATTAGGAAAAATATGAATGCTTGCCTGCAGTGACCAGCAGTGTTACTAATACATCAAAAATTGATTTTTTTTTAGAAGTAGTGAGAGCTGAACTCATAATATCAGTTATTCTTTAACTGATATTGATGCTTTGGAAGTTGAATTAATACCAGCTCATCCCTTTCTCTCACAATGTCCAATACATGGGATACTTTACTATGGCTTTTTGCACCATTATATAAGAGGCGATTAGCGGTCACTTGATAGCACCTTACTGACCACAATGTTAACATTTCCCAAGAATCACTGTGATGGACTTCATCAGTATCAGATGAATAAATTGGCACTGATATAGAAACAAAAGCATAAGGAAGTTAAGGCATAGCACTGTTGTTCTCATCAAGCTATCTTCCAGCTTCTCATCTGTGGTTACAAGCCAGGTGTAGCACAGAGGAGGCAAGGGGACTGGAAGATTGAGCAAGGAAGAAACCCTTCCCAATCCCTGCACTCTACTCCTCCACCATTCAAGACCACGGCAGAAGTACAGGTGCACCAAAAGCCTTTTTTTTGCATTCCTGCTTCTTACATCTTGTGCTCTATGGAACAAGTTAGTAGGCAAGAAGTTGAAAAATCTGGAAAAAAATACCTGAATTTCCAGAATCTATCCAAACTATTTCCTCACCACTTCTTAAAAGCTATCAGGCCACATTCATCGTGTCAGAAAACGCTTGACCAAAACGTAATTTTCTCCTGCCTACAGTATGTAGCTGGCTTACTACAGCATGAAGCTTTCTCACCTACTCAGTATTGACAGGCCCAGCACACTTAGCATGCTGATGCTAAGGCTCATCTCATTCTCTGAATTACCAATAGCAAGAAGGACCTCTAGGAAAAATTGCTGAAGACTTAGTGTATAGTGTTGTATTATAACAATATAAAAGCTATGTAAGATAAAAAAAATATATTTAAAAATAACCCCAGGTGCTTTGCACTCAGTCTCCTATAATCTCTTTCAACACATTAAAAGATCCATTGGAATTAGAAACACACTCTTTAACCAACTAAAGTTTAAGGTTTAAACTTGAGAGACACTCAAGCTATTGCAACCTAGTATTGCAGTTAAAGCTCCATAATCTGCACATCAAAATCCAACAGTTTACATGGCAAGGTGAAAGCCTGCTTTAGTACACCATTTCATCACCTCCTGACTGTAGTTTTATTCCCAGCAGCCAGCCCAAGCATTTTATTTTTATTTTTTTACTGTTTTAATAAGGATGGACTTGTGGCACTGCTGTCCACAGTAAGCGCAGGTATTAGATAACATGAAATACAGTTTGAAATGACTGATGAGTAACTGTGGGAGAGAAAGCACGAAATTTAAAACATTAATTTTTAAAATTATAAATGGTTCTGTAATTTAAAAGGTACTGAAAGTCCATGAGTCCTCTACATGATCCCACATTTGTGGAAAATTTCTGTATGGGCTGAGCCCCACTGAAAGTTTATCATTCCTTTGATAAAATACTCTTTTGTCTTTTGACTGCAGTCTTTAACCACCACTGAAAAATCAAAGGGAAGTTGTTTTTTGCATGTTCACTGCTGTCAGAGAATTTATCTTTCCTTTTACTGTTAACAACTGTAACTGACTGAGGTAATCCAAAGTGATTTAATTCTGGTAATACTATGCTCATGTGCTGTGGGGAAAAAAACCTCTACCAATGTACACTGTAAGGCAATAGACTTAACCTATTTAAAAATAGACTACTACAAGGGAACTATTTGTTCCTTTATGCTTTATTTTCCTTCAAATAATTTTTAGCTGTTCTGAATGCATAGTATGTTTCTGGCTGTTCAGTATGTCACTCCAAATAATTTGGGCACCCCTTGTCAACAGCACCCAATCAAAATACCAAATCAGATATTCTATAACAAAAGAAAAGATCCTCCTTGAATCTCTCAGCCAATGTTTACAAATCACTGTGAAACAGAAAATAATAACAAAAGAGTGATAAATAGCAAGCTGCAAAAAGTTTCATATTTGGGGTGGGGAAAAAATCCAAAACAAAAACAAAAAAATGGCTAGAAAAGATGCCCTACTATCTGCAATTTTAGCGAGGGACTTTCCAGAGTGGCAAAACCTTGAAACACAAAAATGGAAATAAGCATCGCTGTTTCTGAAAGGAAATAAGCTTGTCCTTTTTGTTGAGACCTCTGCTCTGGCTGAAGATGCCACTTATTTGCACTTGTTTGAAGATGCAACAGCATGCTTTTGCAAAATCATGACTTTCAAAAGTATATTCACAAGGGAATGGCTTGCCAAATCTCAAATTATAGCAAATACCTGAAGCGTAAGGAACCTGCGATCCTCCTCACTCCATCAGGAAAATGAGACTGGACTAAACTCTGCTGCCACAGCTAGGTAGTTTCCAGTACTGAACTAGTTCATTTAAAGCTGGCTCTGCTACCTCGCTCTGAGCAATACTGCTGACAGCAGTACAGATGTATCCTGAAACAGTGTCGCGTATCAGTTACAACTTTAATCAAAATGGGAATGAAAAAAAAATAGCAACACAGGCTGTTATTTGTATTATTATATGCATTTTGTTATCAAGCTGTCAAATACTTCAGCAGAAGCAGAAAATCTTGAAGCTGTCTACCTAAATAGTTAAGGCAGAAACCGGAGGAAAAAAAAAGAAAAAAAAGCCCCACTTATCTGCTCCCATAATAGGAAGTTAAAATCAATAGTTGTTATTTTTAGTCACAGTATTTCTTTTGTTGTTAAACACATAAGGAAATACACAAGAATAGCACACTAATTTCAATTACATTCAAAAGCGAAACATGCAAATATGCCAAACGCGGAAAATAAAACCTTTATGTGAGGAAAGCATTCAGAGGACCATTATGAACAACAGAAGCTGATGGTATCCTCTTAATAATAAAATATATTAAAAACATACACACAATCGAAGCGTCAAGACATATGGGTGATCAAATGTACCGAATGGCTTTAGACTTTACTCATGTTTTCACTGCTGCAGACTACTTAATAGAAAAAGAAAAGAAAAAAGTGTTTAAAAATAAAGCAGCAGCAAGACTTGCTAAGAACAGGATTCAGGTTTTGTGACATGCTTTCTGCTAAAAGTAATTACAAGTCTGAGCAATTAAAAAAGTATTTTAATTCAAGAGGAATTTTCTCAAACAAAAATAGTGGCAGAATACCATGTTCTCCATGGTTTATATATTGAACATGCCAGCCTCAGCCAAAACTGGAGACTATACAATAAAAAAAAGGTTTTTTTTTGTTTTGTTTTTGTTTTTTTTATAAAAGCACAATTCCACAGGGTTTGCAATAAAATTAAATCATAAGGGATAGTAGGAATTATCACTAAGGTAAGCTATCATGTATAAAACAAACATCAATATATAGGGAAGAGAAAACACATGAAAAAATTCTATAAAGAATCATTTTATAAAGCCACGAAATAATAAAGACAAAAATTTCAGTGCTACATTTCAAATAGATGTACGATATATTCTGACAGCCTGTCCTTTCCCATACAGTACACCTTGTGTCCTTTCACTAGGATCTGACTGACTGCATTACCCCTTTGTTACGCTCTTCACAACAACTGTAATATTTACCAATAATAATACTAGTAGGAAGTATACTGTTAAAAATGCTTTTATACATATACATATATATATATATATATACACATCTCATAAAGTATTAAAATGTATTAATACCTTTTACATAGAAGAGGATTTATTTAAGTGAACCTATTTTTTGTACCAATAATTGCTATGGTAGCTTTTTGCCAACAGATGCAAACCTACAGTGGCTGAAAACAATTCATCACTTCAGCAACAGCCAGTGTAACTTCTCTGCCATCTGAGACAACAAACAAGTTCCACCTCAAGACAATGACCTCAAGGTTGCTACAGCTTTATAGACAGACTCAAGAGAGAAATTTTGAGCTGAAGCAACACCTCATGTCTTCCTGGGAGGAATAGCTTGTGTTCCCAGACTCCTGACACCAGGTGAGAAACCACATCTCCAACAGCTAAGTCAAAAACTGCAATATATTAATAATAATAATAATAATAATAATAATGCAGACAAAGATATGAAAAGGAACAAATATTGAAGAGAATGATGTGGATTTAGATCTGTGTTAGCACTCTGTATGCCTAAGGCAACAAAGGGTGAGGAATACAACCTGGAAGCAAGATGGGAAGGAAACCATGCCCCTTTGCATTAACAGCCAAAAATTCAGGTATCTCTAACACCGTGAAAAAGCCAAGAAAGACATACACCTGAAAACAAGTGTCTGCAACTACTGGGACACATTGTTGGTATGAAAATACGTACTTTTAACAATTACAAACCCCAGTGGAAGCTGCAGAAGAAGAGGGGGGAGCCATCACTGGGCCAGGCCAGGACGAGGACATGGAATGGCTGGCGGTGGCTTTCCCCAGGAAGGATGGGCCTGTGAATTTCTGAAGCCCTCCACCAGTTTTGGAAGCCCTCTGTGGGTTTTTGTCAGAGGAGCTGCCCCACTGAGCAGGCAGCTTTCTCTTCCCTACGTGCTCTTTTGTGAAAAGGTCACGCAGGAATAAACCCTCGTACTGCTTTCCTGAGATCCTCGAAAATTATTTTTTAACACCCACCCTTTCTTTTTAAGCGTTCGGAAGCTTAACGAAGGCATTTAAAATAAGATTCAGTTAAACGAGCGCAGAACAGGAAAAGAAATGAAAAGGAGGCGAGAGGGGACCGCTAGGGGAAGGGCGCGGGCGCTGCCCCGCCTCAGCGCCTCGCACCCTGCCCGGCGGGCTGAGGGAAGGCAACGTAAAGGCCCGGGGCGACGAGAGCCCCGGTGCGTCGGGGTACCTGCCCCGGCGGGGTACCTGCCTCCGCCGCCGCCTCCGCCATGGTGCCCGGGCTCGGCGTCGCCGTCGCCCAGGGAACGGGGCGGGCCCCGAATCTCCTCCCGCGCGGCCCGCCGCCTGCTCCCGCCTTGCCGGGCGCCATCTTAGGGCCGCCGCGCGGCCGCCGCGCGGGGTGAGGGCGTTGTTGCCGTCCGCGGGCTGCCGCCCCGCAGAGCTGCCGTGATGGCGGGGGCCGGGAGCTAGCGGGAGGCACCCGTCAGGGGCCCGGCACCGTGCGGGACACCTGCCCTCCCCACCCAGCCACCACCGCCTCAAGGCGCCATGTAGCTTAGCTTCCTGAGGGAAACGCTCGGGACGAAAGGTGCTGCGAAGCACCGCTGCCATGCCTTTTCAAGTTTAGCTCTTGCCATTTTCCTACTCCAAATAGCGCCCTGAACTACTGCACAGGCCATCTGAATAAGTTATGTGTGCAGTACCATGCAGTTGTCCTAGCAGCTATCCTGACATCCCAACATCAGCTGCTTGAGACGCCATGTTCAAACTAAATACCTCACTCCGAATGCCACTACACATTACTGTGGGTCAGATGTCAGCTGGTGTACAGCAGCAGGCCTCTGCTGGACTGATGCTGGCATACAGATTTACTCCAGCAAAGGCTCTGGACTTATTTCAGAATAATTCACAAACTATAGTAAGTGGAAAATGATTTAGGGACTGAACTATTGGTTTTTTTTTGTTGTTGTTGTTGTTGTTGTTGTTTTTTTCATTAGGATTTACAGAGGAAAAATGCTTAGAATACATAAATTTTCCTCATTTCTTTGTCCTATTCTTTTTCCTTTTTTAAACATGGAGGACTAATAAAGCTAGGCTGAAACATTTTCTCTGTCGGTTTGCTGTGGCATGCAGACTCATAGCAGCAGCAACAATTCAGAGTAATGGCACTTACCTCCAAGATCAAATAAAACACAAGCATTTGGTGGGTGAACAGTAACAAGAACAAAGAAAAAGCAAACTTACTTGGCAAACTTTATTGATGTGCTGAGGGAGCTGCCATGACAAAACAATTTCTTTGCACTGCCCCACATAAAGAAAGGACCTCATGGGATTTCTGCAGCTGTTTCAATGTCTGCTACTGTTTCTGAGCAGTTTGCCACTTTCTGAAGGTTGTCATCATTGGTTTCTCACACCCTGTAAAACACCAAGCACAGTACCTGTGTCATGAGAGACTAGAACCTGCCCATTCATTACCCACCGTGACTCTGATGAAGTTTGAGATTCAACATGTGTACAACTCTTCCTTCCCAAACAGCCTGACCCACACTGACACACGTACACCAATCACGCTTCCAAAAGAAGTCAGAAATCTGTTTGAATACAGTTCAGAGAGCTGGATCCTGCAGTGAGTTCTAGAATTATTCATGGTATTTTAAAGAATTGCTTAGCTCTGTGCAGAGCCCACACTGAATTCCTACAATTTGTGCCGTGCTCAGTAGCTGACAGCAGTACAGCTGCAGTTACTTCCCTTTTTACTGTGTATATAAATCTAACCAAATAAGAACATTATTCAGAGCTGCAAGCACTGCATGCAGTAAGGTGTAAAAACTGGGGAATTAAATGTGATGTTTGAATGCAATATAACACTGCATGCATTCATTCTGATAATCTAGTCAGTTACAGGTAGATTTCGGACATAACCTGGCATTCCTTTGGTACTGAAAATACCTACTGACTTCCATAAACAATTTCCATGTAAAAGACATGAAGGCTCAAAACCTTCAAGAGGAACCAAATCCATTTCTCTTATTTAGTATTAAAAGACCCAGCCCTGGACTGTATCCTTGCTTATGCAAAAGTTTTGCCAAGGCCAGTATCACTTAGCACAGAGGATATGTTTTCCTCCTCTTCCTTTTGTTTTTTGTTAATCCTTTTCAGCTCACAGAGCCTGGACAGCCTCTATCTCATTAAAGATAACTACATAGCCCACTTACACTCACCTTCTCTGGGGCTTGATAAAGATCTGGTTGCTCTTCCCAATATTTGTCAGGTCATGGCTAATGCTGCTGTGAAGCATGGCATCTTTCTAGAAATACTTCCTTCCTTTATCACTTCTTTTGGAGAGGGAGGAGACTTACATGCATCAGAGAAGTCCATGACAAAAAGGGAAAGGAGATCACAACTGCACACAGCTACAGGGACTTGTCAGTGGTAGGCCACCTATGATTGGGGAAAAAACAAACAAGCAAACAAATATAAAAATAAAAAACAGCAACTGTAAGAGAGCTCTCCAAAATATTCCACCAAGTCCCCCAAAGTTGTCATTAACCAAGGTTAATTTTTTTTTACTTGTTGGCAGATGTCCTTGGATTTCAGGAAAAGATGAAGTTTAAGCAGAATTCAGGAATGAATTTTCAGTAGCCTTATTTTAAAATGCAAAGTTCTTGTAAACTCCCAAGCCTATTCACATGTCCTCCTATTGATAGAGAGCTTATGAAAATATTCAGTTGCAGACGTGTTTCGATTCACCTTTAGTTAAGCATCACCAAGCATGGTAATTATATGTAGGCAAATTCAGGATGAAAAGCAAATGGAAATTCCTATTGGAGCTTTGCTTGTTACAACGACACCAGATGGACATATAGTTCCCCTTGCTGCCAACCCTCACAACAACAAATTGTTTGATTTCTTGCCCTGTGAGACAAGGATCAAAAAACCATGAGCATGCATGAAGATCTTGCATACAGTATTTGGGTTTGACTCCCTTAGTAACAAATGGATAATTTGTGAAAGCAACAGCACATTAGTGTTACATGGCTCTTAATAACAAGTTGTGCATTATTGTACATAGGTGCATTAGCATAGCAATTAATCATCCTCTCCTGACTCCTTTATAACATTCATCACAGTTATTCTATCCAGGGAACAGTATTCCCTCTAGGTAACGTTCTTCTGCTTTACATATCATATATCTTCAGAAAAAAAAAATCAGGGCACGATTATGTACTAGAAAAAGAAGCACATAAATCCTAGGTTGTCAGAGAAACCTGTTTCCAAAACAAAGAGGTAATTTTGCCCTTTCTCAGATAATATCCAATTAAAGTAACTACTGTAGCAACTACAAGAGGATACCTGCTTCAGTGTATCAGCAACAGGATGGACAGAATCCTGAGTTACTTAAGGGGAGAAAGTGCTTTGGGTTCACCATTCTTCAATATAGTGTAGCTCCCTCAAAATCCCTCCCTCTTTATTTAATTAAAATGTAGGAAATATTTCCATGTGATTTAATAGTGATTTTGAGAGACTCATAAAAATTAGTACTTGGCCCAGAAATAAGAAAGTGTAAGTTAAATTTAGCAAATCATATTTTTTCAATTATTCAAAACAATCCACAGAGAAATGAGAGAAGTAAAGCATGTATTCTATCAATGATTCCATTATCCTCTCCCTATAAAGAGAAGTGGCTCAATGAAGGATAAAAGCAAATATTAGATTGATTCTTTTCTTGATCTTAGCCAAAAGACTGCTATATCTAGTGCCAAGAAAATGAAGTTAGGTTCATAGAAATACTAGAAAATAGATAGAAAAGACTTAAAAGGACATGTAGCCCATCTCCAGGGGACTTATACTTTTTCCTGCCAACAAGAACTTCAAGAAGAAATGAATTTATTTAACCCAGTAGTTCAAGACAGTCCCTTACCATGTATTAAACTGCAGAAGTACAGTAAATGTACATATAACATTGCAGTATGCTATCAATACGAACTAAGGAAGCTTAGGATTTTCTCCAAGTACTTTTTAGTTCAAGAATCCAAACCATGAGAGGTGATGCATATGAT
Organism: Heteronetta atricapilla; assembly: GCA_011075105.1. Lineage (NCBI taxonomy): Eukaryota > Metazoa > Chordata > Aves > Anseriformes > Anatidae > Heteronetta > Heteronetta atricapilla. Next base: position 6,130,968 of record CM021736.1, read on the forward strand.
GAAACAATATGGATAATTTAGAGGTTAACAATTTCAGACCATCTACCTTCTACATCACCAATTGCTAAAATAAAACCAAAATCTATCTAGACCTAAATGACTTCTCAGAGTCAGCATTCAGGCAAGACTAATATACTAAGAATTCCCAAATTCAAGACTGACACAAAAAGAATGGCACTGACCACTGAGTGCCCCTTGGGGCAGGAGTTGTCTTTCTAAGTCTTACACAGCCATGAGTAGTCTGGCAACAATGAACAAGCAAATAATTTAACAGAAGCTTAATTCAGGCCTTTGGGTCTATTATGAAGTATGTAGAAACGTATCATTTCACCATCTAAATTCTTCAGGGGGACAAGCTGTTTAGTACATATCGTATCAATTAATGTCATAAGGAAAATTACCAGAAGGAATGTCCCAAATTAAACAACATATATTCCAATGGAAATGAGAGATACCAGTTAGGTAGAATGTTAAATATTCATATTATTCATGTGATTGTGATAGATATTAATTAAATAGAATTTAAAATATGTATAATACATGTTTTTATATAATATATATACACATACATATACACATTCTTTGTTCAAGTGCTTTCAAAGCACTTTTTGATCTCAGATTCCCATTTCCTGTATGTCTGTTCTAAATACATAAACTACCATTAATTTTGACAAGTTTGCGAGAACTGGAATATTAAAATCCAGGCAAAAGACCAGACATTCGTCTTTTGGGCAAACTATCTTCAAATTTCACTTAGGTAGTCAAAACTTGACTTTTCCATGTGAACTATTGTTTCATTCTGTTGGCAGACCAAAGAAGACGGAGATGTACTACCGTGTAAAGTAAAAACCCAAAACTATTATTACATCTTAATAACACAGCAAAGACTGGGGAAAAAATATAAATTCACCGATTCCGTTGTCCCTGCCCTTTTGCCCCCAAATGGGAACTCATTTCTTTCAGAGATTTCATATTTTACTTTTTTCATGTCTTTGTTGTGTAGCTCTATTGATTTTTTTTGCCACCTTCTCCATATGATGTTAACCAGCTTTTAGAATAACATATAACAATCTAGAGAAGTAAGTGGAAAAAATAGATCCAGTTGAAATTACAGGCAGATTTTCAATAGGGAGGCTATAATTACCCAAGACACAACTTGGCTTGTATACGGAAGCATATGAAACCATCTTTTGAAAAAAAAGCCCCGTGACTTTTACACCAGCCTAAATTTGTGTGCAACTTCAAGCACGTCACTATTTCCAGGTTAAACTAACTGTATTTTTGTTTGTGTTTTGTGAGCAATGTCCTTATTAGACTACACAAACAGCTTGTAAGATATATTAGTATTCCTTTCCTTATATAATACGGACTAGCAAGCCTGAATTGCTGGGATATATCATAATATTTAAGTGATGTCTTGGAGCCAGATCATAACTATAGCAACTATACTTGCAGAGTCTGCATGGCAAGCGTATCTACACTTTACAGAGTGGGGTCTATTCAAGACAGCAAAATTTGTCACTGTGAAGTCCAGCAAAAATCCTAAGTGTCCCTGCTAGCAGAAACAAGTAGTAAAATTGGGGTAGATGGTGCACGTCTTCTCTTAGTGTACTTGGAATCTAGAGTACAAATCCCAGTGAGTGGATGAGCACACTCAGGAAGGAAGAATGTGTCCACATAGTCTCCTTAAATATTTAAGCATAGAGGTTATTCTGTGATCACTAGGCAATATGGTTAAAATTACAACGAAGCTGTTTGTTATTGCCCTTGCCCTTTTCTTCCCTGACTCATTTGATGTTATGGACTCTTCTTGGCAGAGTACATTAAAATAAAAGGGTATATAACTCAGTAATCAGTCCTGGGAGCACTTTCCTTCCTGGATTCTGAATTTGAAATATCTTCTGTGCCAGCAGATGTTTATACAGAGCTGCAAGGAGGAGTTAATGTCCATATTCGCTCCAAAAAGATTATGTAGTTGCATGTAAAAAATGAATTTGGAGAGCTCTAGAGATTTTAAGTATATTACTCGTAAAAATAAAACTCATTGAGCAGAGGACCTGAGGCCAGCACATTTATTTGTACTTTTAAATGTGCATCAGCTCTGCTTGTGACGTCATGAGGAACATCCAAGTTGTTTTTTTGTTTTGTTTTGTTTTTTTTTTTGTTTTGTTTTTTCTAAAACTGGGGTCAAATGTTTCCAATAAGATCTCTATTGAAGTTAATTTATTGATTTAGTTAAGACAGAATCTAAAATTAGCCTCTCAGAGAATGGAAATCTAATGAGCTAGTCTAACCCAGTCTAACCCATTCCTTGAGTTCTTCAGTATCTTGGAGCTCAAAATTCCAAGGAAGACATGGATGGCTCTCAGCTCGTACAGCCACTATTTCTCTCAGCTTGAGCACCCAGAAGTATCAACTGGGCTGACAGTTCCGACAGCAGAGCTATGAAGACCAATAGTGTACTTTGGTCCAGCGGGAGCAGAGTTACCCACATGCTTATCACAGGAAATTTAGAAGCAGAATAAAAGCCTCAGTGTACTGTTTAGGACTGTTCCTTGAACATGAGCTTATGCTTTTCTCATGTGCTTGAAGAGAAATTTGAAGAAAGGTGATAGAAGTTAATGGAGTTTCATTACCGTAAAACATCATAAGTGAAACATCCTCCTTGTTTTAACATCTGTTAACACAGTCTTCCCCTTTCTCACCACTGAAACATGACATCCTGCTCAAGTTTTAATGCCGTTTGGCATCCGTGCATATACTGCCAGGGTTATTCAGAACTATTTATATTAACAGCAAATATTATTTTTACTCTAAGGAAGGGAACATATCCTTATTGATATTCAGCAAGTGGTGCATTGTTGCAACCACGATATAATTTACTCACTTGTCTGACAGGGTTACAGTACTCCATGCATTCTGTAGTTTCATCTGTGAAAAACTGAACTTTGATTCTTTTGTTGTCATTTCCCATAATTCTTTAAGAACAATCTGTGGCAAAAGAACAAAATAGCTCCAACAGAAACCGCTTCTGAGGATAGCATTTGAAATGATGTCAGTTACAGTTAGTGAATTAGACTAAGAAGTTTGTCGTATTCTTTACATGAGCTGTGAGTCAGACTTTGTATACAAGTGTTTCTTCCATTTGTGTACTTTGCAAAGGCCATGACTTCCTTTGTTCCTTGGGAACTCTGCAATAAAAGCATTTGTCTTCAGAAGCACAAAGCTTTTAAGGCTGCATTTCCAGTCTTCTCCTCAACCTTTCGTTTTGCTTAGAACCCATCAATGTATCTGCCTGTTGTAATCCCCGGTCACGGCTCCCCGAACTCTGCATTGCAGCCCCCTAAACAGGACAGCAGCTCATCACATTACACCAAAGCCCAGAGGAATTCAGCCCACGCAAGGATGGCTGAACTGCACCATTATTTACATAATTAGCAATTAGCACTCGAATGCAGTAAAAATTTAAAGTCCCAAAAATGTAGGATCAGGGAGTGCTCTTTCAACTGTGGGTTCTTCCTCTACTCCTTCAGATATCAATTCTGAAACTGCCTTTGATGAAAAAAGAACAAGCTCCAAAAGCAGATTTGGCTTCAAAAGATGATTATAGTCTTTCCTAGACATAACTGACTTCATTTTATCTCCTGGACCTATCAAGCACTGTCTGATGTTTCTTCTACCTCCTGCTTTTATGCTATCATATGGATCATACATTAGTTTTTGGTTACTGCCTTTTCCACGTTACCCAAGCCAACAAAGACATTACTCTTGATAAATGACTATTTAAATTTTAACTGCCTCTGCTGTGTTTTAAAGTGTAAACTGTAACTAGATGTTTTATATACATATACAAGGAGTATTTTTCCTTACAGCCACAGTGAAAAAATATTTTTGAAAATATAGAGAAATGGAATGCAACCCAAATAAAACATTTTTTTAAGTAGAACTCAGCTCTGTAAATTTTCAATGCCAAATGAGAACTTCTAAAGAAATCAGTGGCTGCAAATAGGGGATTATAAGGGAAGCCATTTTTCTAGTCTTACCTACACATACTGCTACTATGCATGAATTCATTTCTACTTGGGCAATAATGGTAAAATAATCATAATTATTTATGCATCAGTCCAGAAAAATTTTCCATATGATTTCATCTGGTGTTAATAAAATGTAAATCATTACACTAAGCTGGTAATATTTGGCTGGTCATGGAAAAAAAAGGAATCAATCTTCTTTTTCTCCACCCTATATAATTAAAAAAAAATCCATAAACCAGTTTTTAGCCAAGCATTCATCAGAGTATGTATTGTTAACAGGTGTTGTGTATTTCATTTCCCATGCACGCAGTGTTGGAATGTAAAACTGTAATACTGCTCCTAGGAACAAGTAGCATAATTAAAATTCTTTGCGAGTTTGATTTCCTGGGTATTTTCTTCCTTTAAAATAACTACATTGTAAACAAGAGCCAATTTCTTAGATTTGATCTATGGGTTGTACAGCTTATACTTCAGGTTCAAAATGGTGATTTAGACAATAATGCATAACAGCTGAATAGTTATTTATAATAGCACAGCACCTGCGGCAGATTGTCAGCTGGAAAAGCAAATCTAAATGCTTTCAAATTCTCTTGTGTATTATAATAGGAGTAGTAGTGGCCACTATAGATACAATAGTTAGGCATGTAATGTAACTTTTGTTGCTGATTGCTTGCCATTTTCTCAATTTTATTCCTTTAAGACTGAAAATGTTCATACGTAATGTCAGTCCATATGCATTTTGAAAAGCTCAGGAACAATTTAGCTTTTTGCTAATTATGGGTGTGTGTCAATGAAATTAAATATTAAATAGAAAATCAAACTCTTCTCTCATAATTTCAAGATTTCCTACATTTCCTGGACTTTTGTACATGCATAATTAAACCAATTTAGGATTTTTTTTTTTTCATCTTGATAAATGCTGCTGATTTCTCTGGAAAAAATGGATCAGAAATTGGAAAACCATAAAGACGTTTTTCTCACCTCAGTTTTCCTATGAGCCTGTTCGCAGCAGCTCCCATTTAAAATTCTGAAATTTTTTATATGCAGTTTCATTTTATAGCTGGTTCTCTCCTGGATTCAAAAGAGCATTGATCATTTGTATGATGATGCAATAATTCTGCAGTGATCTGAAACACATGTTAATAAGACATGTAACAGCTTGTTGCAACAGATCCAGGACCATAAAAAAACAGTCACTGTGCTGATGTAACCCCTACCCACAACTTAAAACCCACTTAGATGTGCACCCTCCATCAATGTTCAGATTTCCACAGACGGAACAACTTGTATGTGACTGTACAAAAACAATTCCCGACATGCAAATACTCTAAACCCATTAGATTTGTTAAGGCCAGACAGTGTTATTTTATCTTGTCCATTAAAATACCTATAAAAGCACCTATTTACCTTCTGAGTGTTACAAGGCATAGGGTTGGCAGCATACTTTGAGATCTTCAATTACAAGGTGACAGGCAGTGCAAATAAAATGGTACACTTCTCTCTGAACAAGCAAAGGCATTTAGTAACACTGAAAACGTAAGCAGAAGTAGCATCGTTCTCTGGATGAAAGGGAAAATAGTTTTCAAGGAGCTAATTGCTTTAGAGTAGAAACAGCAACAATAGAAAAAGAGAAATGACTGGCCTTTGATAAAGGTAACTGTAAGGAAGGCTAGAAGCAATCCACTTGCTCTGGAGTGATAGGGTGATGTCATTGCCAATTAGCATTAGTACTTTCTTTTATAACATCCATCTATTCGACGCATGACCTAATGTAGCGTACAGCTACAAAATCATCTTTGGAGTAATTCCACTGGAGCCAAGGGAGTTACTTCAAGAATTAGCTTGGCTGGTGAGGTAGCTCATATGTGATAGAAATACTTGCAAAAAAACTTAGTCGGAAAAGAGTAAGAGAGATTCACTCTTGCCATAAATCTTCTTGGCTTTGTGCTAATGTTATTTATCCACTTGAGATAGGGAGCGCGTTATATAATGTATGAATATTGTGTAATATGGGATGGTGGCTTTGTAATGTAAACTGTCCATTTGTAATGCAAAGCAACTTATTTTCATCTGCTAGATCATTACTGCAAATTTTTCTCCTGGGTTTTGACATGTTATAAATCTTGGTGAAGTCAGCATTTGTTCTCTTTATCCTTTACTTCCGTTTGATTCACTCTACTTAAAATGCATATAAATGCACTGTAAGGCCACTGAGCTTTATGTAATTTCAGAAGGACGATGTTTCCACTGCTAGGAACCAACTGATAGCTCTGCATGTTTCAGCTTCCCAGTTTAGCTGGGGAAGGCTCCCCAAGGATCTCTCACTCCACGGTGCCTGTACCACCATAAGACTCAAAGGTTTGAAAGGGGTTGAAGCACAGCCTGAATAAGCCAAGAGGTACTGTGGCTGTGGCACAGGGGCCCTACAGCCACCCACTAGCAGGGTGCCAGAGCACAAAGAGTAACAGCTGCTCCAGCATGCCCCTCCCTAGCAGTAACCAAAGTCCCTCTAGAGTGGCGTGAGCTTCCCAAGCCGGCTGGCAGTGATACAGGATAAAGCAGCTTCAGGCCACTTGGAGGATAGCTGACTCAGGCTCTGACTCACCTCCCATTCAACCTCCCTTCCTTCAGTTGCACAAGCACTTCTTGGCGTTGCTCTTGTAAACATAACATTAAATGATTGCTAGCAGTACATTCAGTTTCTTGCCAGCTAATGACACCAAACCAAATGTGACCGTTTCCACCAACTCCAAGAAACTGCCGTGTGGTAAGGTTGTAGCCACAGGTTCCTCTGGATTTATACTGTATGGTCATAATACTTGTTTCACACACTCTCCATTTTGCCAGTAAAGAAAGGTTAAAGGTTGGACTAGATGATCTTAGAGGTCTTTTCCAACCTGAACGATTCTTTGAGTCTATGGAAAAGGTGGAAAGACAGCAGCAGGTTGCTTCTCACTCTGGAATGACTTCAGGTTTGGTGAGAATACGTGGGCTTATTAACCCTTTGCCTACAATGCCTGTACAGTACAGAAGGATGTACTCATCTAGCTGCTGCCTTGATTCCCCCCCACAGATGAACAATTCTACACCACGGGGGTAGCTTTGCATTCCAGCACCAAGATTATTTGCACACTGTATATTATTCCAACCACCTCATACGATAACATCAAAAGAAATAAATGGGGTTGTAGAACACCTATACTATTCTACTTCCCACTCAGGATCTGCAAACACAGCCAGAAAAGCCCCCTGCCAATTCTTCCACACTAGCATGTTTTCTCCACTGTTTGCTTTACATAGGTGTTATTGCTGACTCCATCAGCAAACATTCAAGCCCAGGTACAGGAGAGCATAAGCTTGCTGCTGTAAATGCCCCTACAAACAACTTTGTTGCATATAATCACAAGGTCCAGCAAAGCCTGTGTCTGATGTCTCATCTTCATCCGCAGATCTCATGTCATAATTTTTTGAATATTCAAAGCTGAACCTACTAGCACCTCAAGACAGACAAGCAATATTTGAGCTTCTCTGGAGTCAAGAAAAAAAAAAAAGTCCAGTATACACACACATGTTGGTTAAGGCAGAATGATCTTAAAAATTAAAATAAAGACATTAATTTCTAAGTCTTAATTCTGCCTCCCACTCATTTTTGTGGTCTTGGTCAAGCCAAAATTCATTTCCTGGGAGGTATTTACTAGATTTAATAATCTCGACTCTGTTGGAAGCCTGCAAAAATTAAGATTTAGCTGACATTCACTTATCAGTAATGAGGCTTTCCTGGATATCTTACACAAGAAATATGGAAAAATAATGCAGTTTCATCCCATCTTTAGGAATGGGCTCTGGGGATCTGTCCCTTTGCATTTTCCCACTCACTTTGGTAGGCAGGAAATGCCTTTCTTTCTCTCATTGGAGCAGATTGCCTAGGGAAGTGGTGGAGTAACCATGCCTGAAGGTGTTTAAGGAAGGGTAGATGCGGTACTTGGGGACATGGTTCAGTGGGCAATACCAGTGGTAGGTGGACAGTTGGACTAGATTACCTTAGAGATCTTTTCTAACATTAATGATTCTATGATTCTTCTGCCACATCTATTAGAAAGGTTTGACAAATGATGAGCCTGTACCACCTTGTATTTACATCAAAGTGGCAGAATCATATTGACTTGTTAGTCCATACCACTTGTAGGTAGTCACTCCACCATTGATTACTCTATTTTATTTGATCATTTTGAACTTAACAAACTGGCTGACAACATCCCGACATCAGATATTCATAAAGCCTCATTCATTTTATGTAGATAAAAGCAATATGAGCCCTTAGGTAATATTTGACTATTGAGATAGTTTGTTAATGGTAATCTATCACATTTCAAATTCTTTAGCAACAGGCAGAGTAGCTCTTAAAAGATGCAATAATTATAAGGCTAAGTAATTCCTTTATATTTCTTTTAATAACATATATTTTAAAGTGCCCTCTGGGAGCAAGAAGATGTTTGTAGGGAGTAATACATTCATGCCAACACATGTAGCTGAACCACCAATTTTGCTTTATTAATTTAGTTGCTGGATTTGTTCCTGTTATCTACAGCTGTATTATCCCCTCGTAGAGGTGGATGAGTAGGTGGAATGAGGTTGATTACAATTGATTTACTAACCAGAAAGTAATTTTTTCCATTGTTTGTTCAGCACATTACTAAACATGTGGCTTAATTACAGTTGCCTTGTGTTCTTTTCAGTCTGGTATTGCTTATTTTACTGAGACACTGATTTATGCAAAATATTAATGGAAATAGAAAACAGACTTACTGTGAGAGCTGACATCCATGAAAACATTAGTTACTCATATTTTGCACTGAGTATATTGGGCTTCTCTGGGGAATCAGTGTTTACAGCTGAATTTGGAACAGCATGGGCTCCCTCCTCCCAGAAACAGCGGTAGTGCATGCGCTGCATCCTGGAGAGCAGGTCAGATGTACTTTTCTTTTCCTAACAGCTACAAAAGGAAATCCTAAGATTTCTACATTCAAAGTCTCAAAAATATGCTGAGGTTGCTGTTCCATTTCAGTGTGATTGCAATAATGGTATGCAACTGTCTGATTAAAAGTAATTTAACTTTATAAAGCTATAAATAAGCTACTATGCTGTTGTAATGTGTTTCCAGACCATTAAGTAATACAGGAAAGATTCATCGATTCTTCCAATAGGTTAGATAATCAAAAATAAATAAATAAATAAAAATAAAAATCAAGCAACTATATGTTGAGAGTTCTTGTTTCTTTTTCAGAGTCATTTCTTCAATTAGTCTCTTTGGAATGAATAATTCACTAAATAGAAAATAATGTTCTGTCATAGAACTAATAACTCAATATATCCAGGAGGTATATTTTTATCTCATTTCCTATTCAGGATTTTAATGCAATCCATTGAATTTCACTGCCTCTTTTTCATAAACCAAATCTAATATACAATGAACTTTATAACCAGATAGTTGGAATGCAAAATTAAAGGATTTTTACATAAAATCCTTCCAAATACTTTTTAGGAGAGAGTATGAGAATTTTGTAACATTCACTACCCATTAATAGGATTCAAATATCCACTAAATATCCACTGTAAAATGATCCAAATATTTCCCCGGTAACAGCTTCTGCAGTTTAATATTTTAAGTTAAACATACACACACAGCTAAGGCATATATCTCTGCAGTACAGAGACAGTTGTAAAAACCAAGGCTATACAATGAGAGGAAAGCATGAGCGAGCCACAATATCAAAACCAGCAGAAATAGCAGGAAAAGAGAATAAGCTACGAGGGTTTGTATACCACCACCCTGTCAAGAGTAAGAAACATAAAGCAAGTCCAAAAGTGAATATAAAGTTTGGAATATGAGGAGGTGGGGTCTAGATACGCAATTTCCCAATGGTGTCATTTGGCAACCCAAATGTGTGCACACTGAGGTACAACCCTGCAGGGGTGTTGCTGCCTCCTGGATTCCCCTCTGCCTGGCCCGGGTTCTACTGAGAGACAGTTTTAAACACAGAGAGTAAGTTTGAAAAATCAACAGACTTTCTAATATGGAACAGAATACTAGACGTTGTTCTGATGCCAGAAAGTGTGCTAAAATGGATGCATTGCTTTTTTGTCTTAGTTTAACCTCCACAGGTTTTCAAGGATTCAGAAACAGGAGGAAATACATCTAGACTCAAAGCAGAAAAAGAGGATGGAGAAGACAGGTAGGAGAATTGCTCAGGATTCTCAAGTAACTTTTTTTACCTTTAGTAACGGAGAAGACCAAGATGATATCATACAGTTGTGGGACATTAACAGAAAAGAGGGAAGGAAGAACTTGGGAGAAAGGCAGGAGCATCATGGAAGATACGGTTATCCTCTGCTCCAAAGTTAGCTAGAATAGAAAATAACCAAGGTGCAACAGAACATGTGGTTACTTTTAAATGGCAACCACTCTGCATACTGTTTTTCTTCTGCTTCCTTTCACTCCCCAGATATCATGGAAACAAACCGGAGACAACTGTTTCAAACCCTAAATGCTTTCAGTGGCAATTTCAGGAAGCATAACATATCTGATCCCTGCACTAGCATCTGTAGATGGGCCACGTGCAGGTTGCAGTGTGAGGCAGGTTCCCGGTAGCGCCAAGAAGAGCTCACCACTCAGTGCTGTACCCTGGGAAGGGAGGGAAAAGAAGGGCATAGAGCTGCAGAGCTCCCCAAATGGAGTGAGCTCAGAACAGATGCCAGGCGCAGGGGGACAAGGCACCAGGTCTCCAAACAAGGCATCTTCTCCTCCCTGAGAAAGTCCTAAGCCAAAGAGGTAAACCTGAGCAATTGCCAGTCAGGATCTAATTAACTTAATGCACAACTAGCAGCACTGACAAACAGGATCTGGTTTTGTAAACCTTTGAGGACTATTTCCAAAAAACCCTCCGGCTATCAGAGACTACCCCATACCAATGTCTTGCATCCTCCAAAGGTTTGTAGCAGCCTATTAAATCTAGTCCTAGTGTGGTAAACCCTGAAACCTTTCCTCCTCTTGGAATGAATTGCAGCATGAGGTGAGATGTGACCCAGTGATACAACATGCATAATGACATTTTTACGGAATGCAATTACAGGAGAAAAAATCCAAATCCATCACAGTCACCCTCACATATTAGCTTGGAAACCTGAACCAAGAGGAGAAAGATAAGCTAACAGAGAAAGAAAAAGAAATAAACAACTCCAAAATGAATTGTTAATTCAAGATCGCAATATAATCTGTATAAAATATTTAAACCGTTTTCTATTTATTCCTGAACGTATAGTGATTAAAATGCAGCCATAATACATTGTGTTGTTCTTTTTTTAATCACAAATGCAATTTTAAGCAAGTAGACAAACTCTAGGAAATTAAAGTGAATATTTATGTCCATATAAACTTCTTAATGGCAACATTCTTGCTGTGAGCACAGCAGCTGAAGAGGGTGGATTAAATTATTTTGGCCAGATCCTGTTACTATTGTTTTCATTGGCAAAATTCCCGCTGACTTAATGGGAGCTGGATTAGATCCTGACTTGAATAAAGTCCAATTCTCAGATGCATATATAATATAATCACTGATATTTCATGCATATACTCTAGTTTTCCTATCTGTTTTCCCTCACTGAGTTTAACTAATACTCCGAAAGCACTAATCAGGTAAATCACATACCAGCAATTAAAAGTATATGGTCCCATTTTTCCAAATATTGGGAAGAATGCTTGTGTTTTACTCATATTTGGATTCAGAACCCACAGCCTGAGTGATATCCAGTCTCTTGAGTACTGAGCTTCAAATCTTGGTACATTTAGTTCCTCCTCCTGCGGGCTTTGCAATGCACATGAACAACATTTATTTGAAAGGCTAGGGAATTACAATGCACTTGGCAGTCAGCAAATGCAGTTGGGATGACGTTCTCTATTTACAATTTCCATCATTCAGGAATATTTAGAGGATCCTGAATAAGTTAGAAAGCTCCTATGCTTCATTCCTTCCATCTTGAATGATGATTTGGTACAGAAGAGAACAAGAAGACAAGACTATTCTCCTAGCCCCCAGAAATTTTAAGAGGACACATTAATGCAAAAAGGACACTGCTTCATCAAAGGCTTTACATCAGAAGTAATAATTCTGACATTGCCCTAGACAACGTGCTTTGATGGCTGGAGCTCTTCAGGCAGATAAAGCGTTATGTGGCTCTTCCTGCTGAAGGACAACCACCGATTGTCACACTGGCAGTTCCAGTTCAGAGGGACCTTGACCAGGCACATACATCTGAATTTGTTGGTCTCAGCACACCACCCATAAACATCACTAAGTGTGTGCTTTGTTACAGTTTGCATGAACCAAACATGAAGTCTGATGCCTAGTTATCTGACTTCAGATGTACACACAGTTCTCTGAGGGTTGGACAAAGGCTTGTCATTACTTAAGCACCCAGAGAGAAAAGCCCTGGCAGAAGGCTCAGTCAGAACAAAGTTCAAGCTGTCCTTTAAGATATTTTGTTCCTAGAAAACACATAGGCTACAGTTGGGAACTTGGGAGGTTCCCAGGAAAACCAGAACTAATAGGAATTACCAAGCGTGTACTTCGTATGCTCCAAATCGTGCTCTGGTTTTGCAAACCCAGAGGGGAGTGAGTTTTCTGAGCATGTTCTCCAACACTGCAAAGCTTCATCTGTGGTTACTTATAGTCCTCATTGTTTCGGTTTGGGAAAGAAATGTTACTCTAAAATGACAGTGTAATTTCCTATGCAGAGGCTGTTTCTCAGTATGACTCATCTATGTATTGTATTCCAAAATGTACGTATGAATCATAGATAACTGATAGAAGAATACAAATGAGTCTATTCAAACGATGATGATGATTATTATTTTTGAAACAGAGCAACTCTTTTTTTTCCTGACTGCAAAACTTACTGGAAATAAATTGGATCAAATCCAATTCAGACATTTTTGCGTTATAGAAAGCCACAGGGTTTTTGTTGCTGTTGTTTTGCCAGGGGGTGTGTACATAGTGGCAGCTGTTAAGGGTTTTTTTTTATTATTTTATTTTGCAGTAAGCTTACAGCTGAAGCTTTACGGCAAATATCATTAATATAATTAGCAATTTTTTGTATTTTTAAATACAATAAAAGGCATAAAAAGAAGATAGTTGTTGCTTATTATTGGTATCGGAGTAATGTGTTAGAGGTGAGAATTTAAAAACTGTAATTCCAGGGTTAATACCAGCATCTAATGAGTACACATTTGAAAAATTCACTCCAGACCTATTTTTAAAGAAAATAATCTGTTGTAGCAGTTAGCATAAGCTAGGCAGAGTAGACAATATTAGCATAAGTAGGTGACCTTTACTTAACTCTACAGCATAAGGGAGTGATTTAATTATAAGAATAGGGAAGTCACTTACAGTAGGGAACCTTTGAGAGGAGCAGAGTGTAAGCACCAGCCACTTTCCAGGCACTGAGTGCAAGAAAGAACCAGTCAAGAATCTGATATTCTCTACCTGATCCTGTTGCTGACGGTGTCCAGAGTCCCTCAAGGACACCAGGGGACCCATGGCCCTGCAGCAGGTCTTGGGATCACCTGAGAGGAAGAGGATGCTTAAAAAAAAAAAAAAAAAAGAAAGAAAGAAAAAAAAAAAGACATGGTGTGGCTGTGAACTTCTTGTGAACTTCTCTTCTGGACTGTGCCACCTTTCCAACAGAAGAAGGAAGATGTGCAATTCTGAAAATTGCATATATCTGTGATCGAAGTGTTTTGGTATCCGCATCCATTTAGTCTCTGCACTGTTATTTGATCTTAAAACATGATGCATATTAGGACTGCTCTGAACTTTAAGGAGTACAAGAACCAAACCTGTGGGTCTAATGAAAACTGACAGATTAACAACATCAGATACAAAGACCTCCTGATTTACTGTGTTGAAATTTTGCCATAGTTTTATCTTGTCTCAGAGTTTTTGTCCATTACAGATAACCCAAATTAAAGTGTGTAGGTTTCTTGACTTTTTTTCCTGTATACTATGGCTTTCCTATTTTAAGACCATAAAATTGATTCAGAGAAAAAGAGACTATTATGCCTGGCATAATGACCAAAACTCAAAATACCTTTCCATAGAGTCCCTGGGGTAACAGGACGTGTATTCCTTTGATAAATTAAACTGACAATGTCAGCTTAATATTCTCCCATGAAGAGATTAGGATAGCTTGTATTTAACTGTATTTTGGGATTCAGCATACATCTACCTGTCCATACCCCTGCTTTCTGGAAGCGCAACTGCTAGGTCTGATTCCTTATAAGTAGAGGTAGGTTATAAGGTAACTGCCAAAGGAAGAAAACAGAAAAATGCAATGCTAGCTCTACTATTAACTTTATGCTTTTTGAGACATTATGTCCTGAAGTGAAAAATAAAATGTAAGCTTCACAAATCTCAAAATCTATAATTAAGAACAACACCTGACAATATTATTTCTTCCAGCTGACAAATAAATGTCACTTTTAAAGAAATCTTCCACAGAGAGTGATAAAAACAAGCAAAGGGGCAAAAATTGTTCTGTCTTCGTTGGTAGAAAACATGGAGGGGTTTTTGATAAGTACTTACAATGACTGCACTGTTGACTTGGCATATACATCAAAAGACTGACAGACTTGATTCATGTTTCTGTGCAATACAAACAATGACATGGGAGCCAGATCTGAGCAGCTCTCAGCAAGTAATTGAAGGTAGCACAAACAGATCCTAAAGAACAAGCGGCGCACGGTATTGCTGTTAATAACAAGAATAGCCAGCAAGACGCGCATCATTATTATTTCATGTTTTACTTGGTTATGTATTTCATTCCAAAAAATACATACATATATGCATTGGGTCAGGAAATTTCAGAGGCTAACTGGTACAGTTACCGCACAAGATGATATCACAAAGCACTGGTTTCTTGTAGCTGGGGGGGAGATTTCTGCAGTAACCAATATTGGTTTACACAGATGATCTGCCTTCTATTGCTGCAGAAGTGAAGATGCATTTACAAATGAATACATATTGACCCTGTGTATTTAAAGGCAACAGAACCGGAACGTGTCTTGCTCGATCAGATATTAGCTGCAGTAGGTCTCCTTAGTCATTTTGCTTTGGGGAGTACTGTTCTAAATAATACAGCACTAGCAGTTCTGGTTTTAAATACAATACTCTTTTCACTGGTACTGAGGCAAATGAATAGAAAATTACTAGCATCACAGCAAATCATGGTAGGTCAATACATAATGCTTTCATTTTCCAGATGTCTGAATTCAAATAATTTCCTCTAAAGATGTTCATATGTATTCCAAATTAATAATGCATTTTCTTGTTACATCTTATGAAAATTTATGTCAGTATATCATTCATATTGAAGTCAGAGGCAATACAGATTTAAAAACAAGAAATTGGAAAGCCTGGATATTTGGAAGGGGTGGGGGAGAGGCTCAGCAGAAGGATAAACTAGTAGTCTTTTATTCAAAATTCTTTACCTTGGTCACTTAAGCATGATTAGTTCTGTTTTCATCTCCATGATGTCTGATTTTAAATTGTTTAGGTAAATGATTGTCCTCAGGTACTTGGGGGAAGGCAGGGGAAAGGGATTCTTTTTTGAAACAGAAGATACTTATGAAATTAAGTGTTCTGAATGTAGCACTGATTAGGAATATAAAATTCCAAGTTTCTTGAAGTTCAGCATACCTTAAAGTGGGCATTAAATCCATTTTTAAGGTGAAAAAAGACAGAAATCAAAGACTTATAGAATGTTCTTTGTAAGCTGTCTTTTCACCACAAAGGTGTGTTTTGACTAAAGATTTCAAGTGTCATGGAAAAGTTTCCCTTTACTAGAAAATGCAGCCCAGGGCTGCATTTAAAAAGATGAGATCACTTATTTTTAATCTTGGCTAGCTTACATCATCATCATTTAAAGCCAAAATAATTGAAATTAAACTTTTGTCCAGGGGCTTTCTGTTTCCTAAGGAAGTTCTGCGCTCATTTTCACTGCAAATTAGTTTAAACAAGTCCCTGATTTGTGTGCTCCGGTATTTAAACCTGCGAAGAACTCACTCAGATAGTCCAACCAGGAAAGAAAAGCAATAATCACATCTGGAGGCAAACAAAGCATAAATCACCGTGCTGGCAACCAGCCAAGACAGTAGGTGACAAGTGTAAAAATAATACTGAAATGGTAGTGCAATATTCTAACCACATGCTGTTAACAAGACAAAACGAGGTTGAACATTATTTCTATTGTCACAGATCATTTCATATTAGAAGGAAAGGAGAGCGGGGACTTACAAGCAGAGGGTCAAATTCAGTTGTGGAATGACAGGGAGCAAGTCCTTTTAGAGGCAATAGGGAAGCAGCACTTCTTTACATCAAAACCGTGCTTAACCCAGGTATTCCCACTGGTGAAGATTAAGTATTCAGAAGTTGCTATTTCTGATGAGTGCTTTGATATTACATTCCTGATTTAAAATACAACCACGTAAGTTCAAAGCAAATGAGGCTGGAATGGTAGAGGGCACTTGGAATGCTATGCACACCGGTGACAGTTTAGTTTGTCATCAAAAAGGAAATGTAACGGCATGAGATGAATGTCAAAACACTTCATTATGGAAAGATTTACATGATGCATAAAATTATTACCAAGTAATGTTTAGATATGAGCAAGACACTCCGGTCCAGCTCAAGGATCCATTATTTTAGACACTGCTTAGAAAAAAAGGGTAGCCTTTGCCACAAAAGTAAGTTTTGAGGAATTAGACTTTTATATAACGATCAGATCATCACACAAGTAAATTCCCTATGATAACCCTGCAATTTGCAATATCAAATGCAATCTGCCATGATTCTCCCCACTCTAGAGAAAAAAAAACAAATTACAACAAATTTCTTGTAAGATGGTAAAGATTAAGATAAGAATCCCCGAGTTCAGAGAAGCAGAAAGGGTTTATTTACAGACAGCAATAAACAACAAACATAAGTGCCAAGCCTCCAGGTGCGACTGGATCCTGATATCACAAAATAGATTTTAAATCAATAAGCATAAACGGATCCAACCTGGAAGGAAAATTTTGTGCTATTGCCACACCATCTAGATCCTCAGAACTACTCGGATGATGCTTGTTCCCTGGAAAGAACCTTTTACTAGGGGGTTCATGGACCCTTTCATTATTACTTAACATGGCCAATAATTTATTTGCAAATCATTCTGTCTGTAAAGCAAGGACGCACTACTACGCCATTGCTTTCAGTCTGGTGACCCCTTGAGCTCAATGCCACACTTTCTGAACAATAGCACAAAATACAAAAAATGAATAGATCTTTCTTTGCCTTAGCACAGAAAGGATGGGTTGATGCCAAAGGGCTAATGGTCACTGTAAAGCAGGTTCCCCTATGCTATAAATCCCATAAAACTGGTTTCTGTAGAAGGAAACCACTGTAGAACACGCTCTTGGGAAGAGGTCTGAGAGGAAGAGATAGAAGATTCAGAAACAAGCCAGAAAGCCAGGCAAAAAAAAAAAAAAGAAAAAAAAAGCTTAAATTTGATGAAACAGGATGAAAGCCTGATTGATGAGATACATCACTTCTATTCCTGTCAGCTTAAAGAATTTTTTTCAAGCACAAAGTACATACAGTGGGTAAAGGAAGCATGCAGTTAACCGCCTGATGAGAAAGGGAGGTAGAGCATTCATCCTTTCTTCTCTCAGCCAATAGTTAGCAGTGGTGAGACTTGTTTAATCTCATGTTTTCTCTGAGAACAGATAAAATTGAATGGAATTATCTTCAGTCCTGCAACCCTGCCCTGGTAGGGCAGCACAAATAAGGTACCATCACTGCTTTGGGCAGTGAACTTTCAGTGCTTGTGCTGGAGGGCTGGTCTCTCTCATGTCCTTATGTTTTTCCATCGAGTAGCAGAGAAGACACTGAATGCAGTGCTCTGAACTGGTGTGCACGTGCAGGTTCCTGATTTCAGCTTTACCAACACACGACGATTGTCTAAAGTAGACAATGCAAATTCTTCTCAAAATACCAACCTTTCCCAACATTCTTCCTGCCCTCTCTCTGGCTTGTGTCAGAGTACTATGAGCTTATGCTTTTTCATATCACACAGAAACAAAACTGTGTTAATTTCATTACCAACAGCCTCTTAATTATTTTAAAAATCCATTTTAATTTTGCAATAATCCGTCCCTTCCTGCCTCTGCAATACCTCCCTTTCCCTACCACAGCTTTGTACGTTTGCACACATTCACTTCCATTTTTTCGTCTTGCAGCCAGTGTTTGTCCACGAAGTACAGGACAGAAGATTATTCACCAGAACACAGCAGCCCCCACCCATACGCTTCATTTAGAGCGAGTTTAAAAAGGTGTTAAGAAATTGCTCTCCCTGGTCACAGGTCACAGTTTAGAGTGAAAACAAAACTGCCCATCAAGCAAAGAACTTTTCAGAAAAATGTAACAGGGAAAGCCCATTTTCCTGTTTGTAGGACTTACTTTAAGTCAGCTGGAGATGCCTCACATACACATGAGAAGTTCATCATACTGGGGGAAGCTCAGCAAAGCCAAAACTCACATCAGCTTGATAACCACCAACAGCAGCAGGAAGCTGGCATGTCTGTTTTCTCATGCAAACTGCACACCAGGAACCTGCTGGATCTGCTGTGAGCCTGTGTGCCTTCAGCCTGGAGGTGTGAGCGTGTTGGGCTGCAGATCGTGGAGAGCACTCCAGGGCTGGGTATTCCTCAAAGCCAGGCAATCCTGGTTTGGGGAACACCCACCCCCATCAATGGGAACCATTGCTAAGAAACCTTCAAGAAGATGAGGACAGCAGGCTAAAGTCATCTTTCTTCTGCCCCATCTTACCCCCAGATATCCCTGGAAATAGGTAAGCACCAATTTCCTCTCACCAAGGTGATGTACAACTGGAGGAATCCATACCTAACCTTCCCTCTGCTTTATATCTCTGTGATAGTCCTATGGGTATTTCACCTGGTGGAATAATCTGACCATGCAGCCAATACTTGAGTACACGCATCAATCACAAAAAACAAACCAAGGTTACAAGCTCAACTATACATGACAATAACGCCAAACTAATTAGATTCCTGAGAGAAGTTTGTCATATTCTATCCCTTTGCTTTCAATACCTGATTCTGATCTTATGCCAGTTTTACACTGGCACAAGTAGTTTGACTTCAGTGGAGCTAATACTGATTTGTAGCAGCAGGCAATCAGAATAAGACTCTTATTTCTCCTTGGCAATACATCCCCAGGGAAAGCTTGTCCCTCTCCAACAGCTGTTGCTTTGCTACATCTGTCTAGCTTTTCTTTTTTATGTCCATTTTTCAAGTTTTTTTTTTTTTTTTTTTACTGTCAATCAGCGTGAGATAACATCATTCAGTTTTCCCTCTTGCAATCAAGTTTTAGCAATCACAGCCAGATGTTGTTTTCATTACAACCCCAACCCCTTTTCAATAAAGTTTCAATGTTTAACTATCAAAAGCGCTCTTTCCTTTCAATTGCCAGATCTTAATGCTTTCATAGTCTATTTCACCCTGACATCCTGTCCATCCACAAATATGGCATGTTTGATCACCCCTGAATGTTTGCCTTTGTGTTCTTTTCACTTTCTTTTCTGTTTCTTCTGCACAGTGTACTTTATCCTCAAACCAGGTCAGTCCAAAATACTACAATGCATTTTTCTGTCTAAAGATATTTAGAGATCATTAGGCACCAGGTGGGGGAGGGCAGATAGAAGCAGATGAAAATTTATCGATTTCAGGATCTGAACTTTAAAGAACTGCTTGATCCTTTTCTTTCAAAATCCTGCACATATTGAGGAAAGATATAGTTGATATATTCAGTATTATACTCTATGTCTATAGGGATAAATTCCTTCACAACTGAACCTGCATTTGATTTTCTGTTATAAAATACAGACAGTTCTGCATCTAAGGAAATGTTTCTAAAAGGGATGTAAAATAAAACATTCTAAAAACAAAACCACCACCTCGCATTGTACCTTGCTCAGGGGCTTTTATGTGGCTACACTGTTGTGCTAACAAGGATATAATCTCACTCGTGGAGAGAAAGTAAGAACAGAAGGTCAAATTCCTCTCTGCAGAATAGGGGGCTTTAACACACGTCCAAGATGCAATGAATTCAAGTAAGCCTAGAGCAGGCATGGGGAACAAGCAAGCAGAATAAAATGTATCTGAATGATTGCATGAACTACGTAATCATTTCTGTCTTGAGTACAGGCCAGGTTTGCTCTCACCAGTTCTAAAGCAAACAAAGAGGAGGTCAGGGCCAAGTCTTCGTCATTGTTTATTTGCCATCTCATAGCAGCTGAATGATGACTACACTTCTCTGAAGGAGCTGCCTGGCTGTTAGAAATGTAGGTTAGTGTAATGGGTGTCAGATATAAGAAACAGGTTTCAGAACGAATCCTGCATTCAGTTTGATTACAAGACTAACTCCCAAATGGTGCTATACATGAGCAGATCTTCCTCATATGATATTTCCTCTCTGCAGAATACAGGTGTTCTTAGTTAGGCTTCGATCTTGCAATCCAATCCACAGAAGCTGTTCTTATGTCCAAGAGGATAGGCACCTAGTTCCAATGAATTAACAATATAGGCTTCATCCTTACAGATAAGATTGCAGGACAACTTATTCTGAAGGAAATTCATATTCCCTCAAAATAAACTTGAAAATGATTGAGAATTAAACTGTAATCAGC
Source organism: Heteronetta atricapilla (assembly GCA_011075105.1). Lineage (NCBI taxonomy): Eukaryota > Metazoa > Chordata > Aves > Anseriformes > Anatidae > Heteronetta > Heteronetta atricapilla. The sequence goes on from CM021736.1 coordinate 6,151,799, forward strand.
ACTGGGTTTACTCTGCAGAGGCATGAAGAATCCAGCATACAAAATCACTGTGACAATGAAGGGATTTGTCATCAAGCACCTCGTCATTACCTGCATCATGCCAACTATTGAAAGGAACAGAGAGTGCCATAACAGCTGCTAAACAAAGAGTAGGCTATTGTAGGTATTACATGGTTTGTATCAAAGATTCCTTCTAATCTTTCAGTGAAGAAAGAAAACACAAGTTGTTAAATTAAAATACAAATCGTGAGCACATCAGTGAACATGACTGAATAGCTAAGTAAATTACTCAACTCTCCTTTTCAAAATTCTATTTCCATTTCACCTTCTACAGTTTCTTTGCTAAGAATGATGACATTTAACAGGATTCTTTAGATCACTTCTGTAATTCAGCGTCCTAATTACAGTCAGCTATGTACTTCACCGGTAGCTTGATAAAATTGATGCAATTTTTCTTTTGGTTAGCAAAGGAAACAAAAACTTAAGCCATAGTTACAGACAAGTTGGAAAACAGAGTTGCATTATGCTTAGGAACTGCTAAAAAGAGAAAAGAAATGTTGAAGGGAGTCTTAAGGAAATTGAGTATTTGTTAGCATGACTAAAACACATGTATAAACCATTTACAATAGATTCATGTATATATGTGTGTATTTTAGATACCAGTTAAAAAACCCAAAGTGCCTAATTACAACTATTAGTGCTGAGTACTCACACTTTTATCCAGAAAAGACATAGTATAAAAATGCAAGCTGTGGGGTCAAATGCTTTCAGCACACTGGCCTTAAGCAGAAGCTCTAGCTGCTGTCCCACCTCTCGTGGTGGATTGTGTAGAATGGTGACACAAAGGCTGTCGGCCAAATCCATTGCTCTGAAAGGTAAGAGGAGCTCAATAACCCTTTCAATTGGATGCAGAACACATTCCACTCACATGGTCCTATTTCTGCAGATGTGTCGTTGGGTGCAATGCCTCCATCAGCATTCTGGCTAAGAGCAACAGGGACATGTACCAGCGCTCCCACCTGGGTTTTGTGCACTCCCACCCAGCCGGACCAAGACACCACATTCCCTGGTGTTTGCTGAGCAGTCAGGGTAAACTTGCTGGTGTGGAAGGTAACTAAGGTATGCTTCTAGTGTAACAGGTAGCTGAGGAACACAAGCAAGGCACTTTGTTTCCCTTCTCTCCACCTTCCCCAACTTTCAGCAGGGCTGAAAGCCTTCTCACCTCGGGGTGATTTGGTGGAAATAAGGACCATTTACACTTACGAAGCATTCTGTCACCGCAGCAGTGATGACCATACGTTAGATAAGTAGCTTTCTGTGAGAAAGCGTTTTTTAAACTTGTGGAGCCCAAACTGTTGAGCTTGGAATAAAGAAACAGGATAAGATAATTTTTCCACTATCACATTTGAGTATTACAGTAGGGAAAAATAAATAAATAAAAAAAATCTCTCAACTAACATATCTGGCAAATACATATATTCCTGAATTATCTGAATAAACATTTTCCACTCCATTATTTGCTTTCCCTTTAAGGCCCAAGTCTGGAAATGTTTCTCAGCCACAGCTAGCTCTACAGGCTAATCATGATTTGTTAGGGAAAAGCTTTCAGGTCCTGGGCACTATGGTCATATGAAGGAGGAAGAAAAGCGCAGTCCATGAACAAGTTGTCAAGATAAGGAATAGAGCAAGCCTTATATTCCATTCCAGCTTGCACTGGAAGCTATTCACTTAAGGAAGACCAGGTCAAGATGGGTATTTAAAGATGATATTAATCTCTAATGCAGAAAGATGATCCTAAGGTGGAAACGAAGGAAATTACAAGCGGTGTTTTTCCCTCCCTCTCTTTTCTATATTATGTTACTTGGATTGATTAGTGAGAACTAACATCAATTTCATTCATGAATCCAAAGATGTTCAGAATTGTCACAAGTTCACCTGAAGTTCACGTCCCTGAGCAATATATCAGGTACTTTTATTTCTGATGACATTTACGCTGCAGACAGAAAAGTCCCATTGGACAAACAACTGAGGAGGGTCAGGAGGGTAAATTATTCCCACAAAGTGCAGAAATAATTTATGCTAAATAAATTAGCTCTGGCTCGATGAAGTCTAATGCAGAATGGTCTTTTTTTGGCTAAATTTCTCCCCTTCTGGAGACTAGCCATCACAACAGCAAACAAAATGAAATCTAGTTTTGGTGTGTTTTTGTTGTTGTTGTTGGTTTTTTTCAGTAGTGTTTTTTGTTTGTGTTTGAGTGTGGCAAATGATCTGGCTACTGAAACCTGCCTAGGTTTCTGTCCTGGGGCAGTCTGCACTACAAACGCAGGGCACAAACCTTGACCAAGGTGACATCAGTGCTGCTGATAAACCTCCATAAGCAGAGCATGGTGCAAGGTGCTGAAACACTGCCTGTGCTCATCTACCACAGCACAGCTCCCTCCCCAGCCCACCCACCTGAAGGTGGTGCCTGGAATATACAGCACTGGGATTCAGCCTGAGCTTCCACTGCTAAAAACAAGGAGAGGAGCGAGCTCTTGCGTGGTGCTCAGCAACAGCACTCTTCCTTCCCCCAATTCTCTCTCTTGCAAGCACGCTGCAGCAAGTAACTGCAAGTAGAAAGAGCTTCTCAAAGAGGTTTTGCCCTCTCCATCCTATCCAGAAGCCTAAGTGTAAGGTGAGGCAGCAGGGATTCAGGTACCACGCAGCTTTTTAGGATGAAAACCTTTGGAGATTGCTGCTGTAGTTTCTCCAGAGCTCTACTCCTCTTCCTACGGAGGGCAGATAAATAAATATGAGCTCATTTCCTATTGAAGCACACAGAATATAAAAATAAGAACTGCCATATATGGGGAGGATTTCATTTCCTGTAACAGCATCCAAACACCCTTAGCAATGTTTACTTCGCTACACTGACTCAATTTTATTCTTGGGTAATGGAGTCAGGTCATCAATTTTACAGGATATTTTCTCAATGAGCTGTCAGATATATGCCAAGATATTTCAGGTGGTGTTACTGAGATATTTGCTGTCCTGACTAAGCTGCAATGTGTGAAACACAGGCTTAGGATAACTAGTTCAACATGGTGCTCCTACCCAAACACAGAATACGTTGAGCTGCAATGTGGTAGGGCATTTGCTTAAATATCACATTCCCATGAGCTGCTTTACAAGCTGCTGATAAACTTGAAATAAAGATAATTACAGTAACTCAATTTAAATTCTCACCCTTCACGCCCCTACCCCAATTTTAATCCACACGTTTGCCAGCACTTGATATATCTCAGCTTCTTTTGCTGTCCAGAGAGCTCTGCCTGGCTTCCCATGCGTGCCCCAGCCCTCCTCTGCTCCCTTCCAAAGGTGCAGGACTGAACCGGCCCCACAGAGCTGGGAGGGAACAGGACCTGCTGCTTGTGTGGTTAGAATCATGGAAAGCTTTGGCTTGGAAGGAACCTTAAAGGTCCTCTGGTTCCAGCCCCCCTGCCGTGGGCAGAGGCACCTCCCAGTGGACCAGGTAAGGGCTGCAAGAGAAACGGGTTGCTTGGTATTTCCCCCACTGCTCTGTCCTAGCTCCTGTAACAGACCAAAGGTGAGGGAGTGAGGAGAGGCTTTTGCTGGACGGTGAGGTGAAATGGCAGCCCACAGACCTGTACTGCTGCTGCTCCCATCCTCTGTAACCACACAGCGACACCTGCCCTGCCTCCACAAAAACCAAGGAAGTTAAAGGAATGGGTTTGGCCCTAAGCTATTACTTTGCTCTAATTCTTCTAAAGAAAATGTGCTTCAATGGTTTGATTTTTTTTTAGAAAGAATAGATTATATTAGCTGCCTCCTGCAGATAAGACTTTTGAGTTATAAATCTGTTTTCATTCCAACAGTTTGATTAAAGGTTTCAAGGTACTAATTTTGCTCATTTTAACTTCTTTTCTATGGACGTTGATAAAGGTGAGACTGAAGAGAAAAAAAGGCCTGAAAAAGTACTTGAATTCCACTTTTCTGTAGTAAAATAACACAATTTCAGTCTCCAAAAAACGTTGGGATAGTAAAACACTAGGCAATCCACATTTATCCTGTTTGAAGGAAGCACAGCCTCATCGTGGGAAAGTAAGGGTCAGCTAAAACCACTAGACGGGCATTGGTTCAGATCAGGGATGGCCAGGAATTGGTGGGCCTTTCTGGAAGCTTTTGGCAGACCTCAGCTGCTGGTAGGACAAAAGCATCAGAGCTGTCATTCTGCGGGGATAAATTCAGCACCTTGCCAGGGCACGGAGAGGAAATCTCTGATCACTGGGTCAGGAGCAATGCACAGAGACAGTTTGGTGTGCTCACCCCATTACCTGCATGGAAGCAAAGGACATCTCCAGGTATGCAAAAAGTTGTCCATTCCTGCCATAACCCTGTCGTTTCACATGTGCGTTACTGTCCAATTCCATTCACAGGCTTAAGGGTTGGCTTTCACCTCCCAGTTTCATCTTACACAGCTGCCTTGATTTCTGTGGTGTTAGACTTAACTCCTGATAAGAATCACTTCGATTTTGTATCTAGGTATGAGCACGAAACAGCCTTGTTTTTTGTTTTTATTTGTATTATTATTATTAAAGTGAAGTCTGCTTTCCCACCCCCACATAAAGCACACATCTTAGCAAAAGTTGTTATAGATGAAAAAGAAGCACGCTGGAATGAAATTCGTTTAAAAAGAGTCTCCTGGAAACAGTTTGCTTGAAGTAAAATAAATTGATCTTTTCAAAATGTTATTTCACAGCTTGCCAATAACATCAAATATAACATGGTGCCCCCCACTGGCGTTGCAGCAGGGCATACTAGTTGTCTTTAAGAAGTCAATAACAGCAGCTACTGCTCAATTCTAATACAAATGGGCTTTTCCTTTCACGGGTGGCTATGTTTGCTCCTTGCAATGAAAACCAGCTGATCACTTAAGTTTCATGACAAGTAAATATATAAATGTAATTCCTCTGCCCCCAAATGAAAATCTACCCTGAAACTTCAAAATTAACACATTTTTTAAATTCCATACAAAAGGTTTTCAGACCTGATAGTTTAAAGAAATTGTTTCTTGAGAAGCTAAGTGCCACTGCTATACAACAAAAATAACTTGCGAGGTATTTGAGATGTTTTGAGATGCCTATTGCGTATAATTTCTTCCACAACTTCTGTAAGTAGTTTTCTTTAACACATATTTACTTCACGGCACTTACTTGACAAGTGAGAAGGGTTCTAAAGGTGTTGTTTGCTTCTGCAGCAAACAAACAAGTTTGCTGTCCTAATGGATGGCAAGGTGCCCACTGCAAATTCATATCCACCATTGCACAGAGGAAACTAGAGTACCTGCATTTAACCTGAAAATCCTCTTTAATCACTGCCACTCCAATAGTACCCAAAAAGGTCCCTTCATCTGGGAAATGAGAAACACATGCAAATAAGTTTTTTGGCTCAGCTGCTGTGATTCACTATTCCCGCATACCACAGCCATGATTCCTTTGGACCTAAGCATCTCCTGCATAAACATACAACTTCTCTCTTCCAGAAAGCAGTCTCAGTTCTGCAGTAAGAGCTACAGTCCATGTGGCTGCTGAGGACTACCACTTATTACCGCTTTTGAAGCACAAACTTAAGGCAAAAAATAAGGATGGAAGCAAAAGGAAAAAATAAAAACAAAAAATGAATGAGCTGAACAAGAGATATGGAAGTAGTTTGGGGAACGTTTGCATTTCAGATAGTATGGGACACATCAAACATTTTCCTTCTCTCCTGCATACTTGTACATTTTATATTATTTGCATGATATAGAAACTAAGCCTTTCATTACACTCGGACTTTGCTGCTGTCCCTATCAGCTATGTTTCTACTGTGTAATCTTTTTTATTTTTATTTTTAATAAAGACTTCTCTTGATTCACAATAAGAGACGTGAGATTTTACGCCAGCAGGGAATGCAGAACGCAGCAGAGCAGAAGGAAGAGGCTACAGGTATTAGCCAAAGCTGCCACCTTCAGCTTGAGGAAATGCAGCTGCTCTCCACCAGTGAAATGTCCAACTTCCTTCTGCTAGCGTAACAGTGTATTTAATTATTTAATGTATTTAATGTTCAGATGAAACTTTAAATTGGATTTGCAATAAGCAGCCCTCGTTTACATTTTTATGATACAAAAGCTATATTATCATCAGAAGGTTTTGTTTTTTATCCTGGTAACTTAAGATGCTTTTTTTTTTAAAATGCTCTTATGCTCTTCGCATTTATTATTTTTAATACTTTCATTGCTAAAATTTTCCTGGATGTTCAGGTTTAAATAATCAAATAATCATCTTATAACCTAAGCCTTAGCATCTATTTATTTGATTACTTCCCTTTATGCTGAGCCCCGTTTCCAAACTATGTTCAGGCAAGGCCTTCATGTTTCCATTTTAGCATGCTAATTCTTGTCTTTTTTTTTTTTTTTTTAAAAAAACAAAGTTGAGACTTAACTTTTTCCTGCGTTTTGTTTTAAATAACAGAAGTCCATAAAAGTATACCCTAGAGACGTTGCGTAGTACTGTGAGAAACAGGTTATTTCCTGACCTCTTTTTTGAGCCCTATACCACAGAAAATAGAAAGCTCAATACCCAAACCTACTCACATTCCCCAAATTCTCCGTAAGGACAAGGGACTGCAGGACCTTCGTTACCTTCCTCACTTTTCCTTTAGAAAGGCCGTCCCCCATCCTTTTACCTTGTTGACATTTTCCCCATCTGTCTCTGGAAGGAGAATATTCTCAGGACACAGCCAGGCACCGGGCAGCTGGGACGTGCCAGGACAGCACCGAGGTGCTGCTGGGCTGCTCGCAGGACACCTTCCCCACGCAGCAGCCCGGCACTGGGGCAGGCAGCTGGGCAAACACAGCAGGGCACAGCTAGAGGACAAGGGCAGATGTGAGGCTCAGGGCAGCATCTCACCGAGTGGCAGGAGCAGGGATCACTGCCCAGGTACATTGCAGGCTGGTGCTTTGCCCGTGTGGAATCAGCATCTCCTCTCATGGCTCCCCTCTCAGCAGCATACTGCTGGGACTAACCCCACTGGCTGGACTCGTACAGCTCACCTAGGAGGTGTGCCTTTCTACAGTTCAAAACAGTGTTTTTAGTGTAGACCTCAAGAACTGCTACCGCCAAAGACCCACCAAAAATAACTAATCTGCACAAAGATGCCCTCCATGTGCCACTCTTTTTCCCTGCTTCTCCACAAGCCTCCCATGATTTTGCTTTTCTCATTAAAACAGCACTTCCCCCCCCCCCCCCGCCCCGCCCAGCTTGGAGTTCGGCTGGAAGTCTGCTGAAGGATATTCATCCACTGATGTTCTCCAAGAAAACTGACAGCATTTTTATTCCCATCAGAACCGGCCACTTAGTTGATTATGCTACATAATGAGTGATAGACCGAGCCACATGCTGTAACTTGAATTCCCCAGTGACTCAACATCAAGTCCTTCAGTCTCTTTTCAAAGCTTATAGAAAAAACAACCCTAAAAGCTCCACTCCATCAAGGGTCCCTTTAGGCCAAGATGAAAAGCAGATTCACATTTATCAATCCTTGAACAAGAAAACTATCAATCACTGAAAATGCTTAATGCAAAACAGTGAAGAATGTTTGCTGAAGGCAAACAGTACTGAGCAGAGTTACTCAAGAATACAGAGTAAAGTCAAATACTGATTGTCTCTGCAGATATGCACAACCTATACCTGACACAAAGACACACTGCCCTTTGCCTAAACAAATCAAGATCTATAAATCATGCTGACGCTCACCGCAGTTTAACTCTCTCACCTGAGAAATTAGTGTTCTGGCTGCTTATGACTTAGAGGTACAGCGGGGTAGTTTGCCCTTGTGAAATTTAAACGTTTCCAGGATATTTTTAGAAGACTGGTATGATCAGCAAGCCTTACCATGTTGCTGTAAGTAAGGAGTGATGACATATTGTTGCATGGTATGCAGTGTAATTGCTATTGCTGGAACAGAGAACTTGTGATTTTTGCCTTGCAAGCCAGCAAAGGCAGAACTAAGACCGCCTGTTTACACACAGCAACATATTTCTCTAGAAGAGTTTGCCATATTAAGTCTCACTAGCCAATTTTAATGAGATCAATTTGCACTGAAAAATGAACTAACAATACAAGGCAATTACTTCCCACTACGTGTGTGCAAGTAAAACAACTTTAAGGAAGGGAACAGAGTCAGTCATCTCTAACAAGGCTGCGCACAAAATGTAATCTCATTTGTTCTGGTGGGTTCCCAAGGTGTCTATTATAATGATAATTTTGGATTTCAGTTATTGCCTACATCCAAAGAAACTAGCCTTGTATTGACTACTCTGATTTCTCAGAACAGGAAACCCAACATATTGCTAAAATTAATGTAGCTTATGCTAACTGTCTGCGGACCTTCACTTGGAATTACATTCTCCAGTTTCCGCAGTATCATGAAAATCTTTGAAATGCATCCTAACTACAACGCTATTTTAAAGATCCCTTCTAATTCCCACAAGACATGGTGGTGCCAGGCAAGTGACAACTCCAAGAGATACTTCATGACAAGTAATTATTTGACAATTAAATTATCATAGGGAATACATCAGAAAGGGTACTATTGTGAAACCAATTTAATCGGTCTCAAGAAACCCCACCAGGATAACTGACTGATTTCAAGACTGGTATGTTGTAACTCACTGACCTCAGTACCTGAGAAGGTATATCCAAACTTTGCATGTAGCTTTCCCTACTCACCTATGACTTTCCCTGGTATCTAAAATCCAACATGACAACTTTTCTGCTGTTTGGTGAAACATGTAAAAACTTGGTGATTCTGACTTCCATCATTATATTTGGTCAAAACAAGCTAATAGGTAGTTGGTATAGAACAATTAAAAAAAAAAAAAAAAAAAAAGATTTCTTTGTATAAATCTAAAGTGGATTCAAATATCACTGCCATTTTTGAAAGAATGACAACAGCTACATTCAAAATATCTTAATGTATACAAATGGAGACATGTATGTGAATGCTTGCAAGCTCTCAGGAACATTCCCAAGAAATCATTGAAATAAGGCAATTCTTCCTTCATACTCAGATGCTCTCTGACCAGGCAGAGGAGTTTGCTCTCTGGCCTTGATGGTTTGGATCAATCCATCTCAGCAGATTGGGTTCGAGCAGTCTTACACACAGATGGGGCTGTTCTAACAGAAGCCAACAAGCTCTCTTCTGAATGCACCGCCAGCTAGCTGAGGATCATAACTGCTCTGGTTCTTCCTACATTTCTATCACGACTTGAAATGGAGGTGCTTGTGTAGTGTCAAAGGCGGTGAGTCCTATGACTGCTGGGAAACTAGAAGAACTTTCTTATCACTGCTTGCTGTAACATCAGTAGAAACAGCTGAACAAGAAAAACATTTCCACATAAAGTTGATTTTTGGGTGTGTGCCCGCCAACATTTATGTTGATTTTTCCCCTTGCATATGATTCACACACACACACAAGCAAAGCACAGCTCTCATTCTAGTACTGCATTCTGGGGCCAGCTCTCAGCTACGTTTTATTCATTCCAAATGAGCTACGAGCATAACTCAAATGCAGCCACATGACAGCATGGTTTAAGAAGAGAAGCCTATAGCAGCTAGAACATGGGGAATTAGCTCAAAGCGGGAGCAGATGCATTTCTGGTCTAAAAACAGAAGCAAAGTAAGCGTGCATTATAATTGCTGGAGAAATACTTGTTAAGATTCCCATTCATTCTCTCTGATTTTGGCAACACGTCTACTGGAAATATTGCAAGAATAGCTTTTAGCGTAACTTTCAACCAAGTCCAAATGGTTGCAACTGTCACAGAAGAAAATCTATTTGTAAGTCCTCCTGCCTTATGTTTATAAGAAAAGGAACTGAACAGACATCTAGAATGACTGAAACTGAATATTTGATGATTTGTGTAAATATAGAGAAGCAGGGAGAGAGAAATGCCACACAGTAGTGACTTGAATAATTTTATTTTTCCTCATTACTCCCTCCCAACTAGGCCAACAGGACTACCAAAGGGAGTGCCTACCAGAAGCATTTGAAATCTCAGCTCCCTGATGACTTATACTGTTACATGGTGATGTAGTCAACTCATGTCAATCACTGTGGCTTCCTTAAAACCAGTGCCACTTCGTTCAGAATCTGTATGAAAGATTTCTGGTTTGTTTCTTCTTTAAACAGCACCTCTTGCACCCCCTCCTCACCCTATAGCATGGCAGCAGCTTCATGTAAGAGTTACAGTGTCAGTCACCCATCCTGACCACAGCTATTTATAACTTGCAGCACTGTGCAAATGTAAGTCAGATCCAGGGTATATCAAAAGTAACCAAGGAGACTCTTTTTAGGCTTCAGCACTGCATCATACATAAAACAGAGCCTCATTTGCTAAATCTGTGAAGTGAAAGAGTGAGGTCAGTACAAGGAAGAAAGGCAGAGAACAAGTATACAGGCCCTCAGGTTACTGAAAAGGAAACGACAGGCACATAAACCCCTTGTACAAATGGCTCATTTGAAAACACAACTTCAGTTTGTCTTATGTTTGATAAGGTGGTGAAGGTGAAGATTTTAACCTGTCAAGAGTCCCTGGCCTTTAATCTGGGAGATAAGGAAACATCAGCTAGAGAGACATCGTGTATCTTGGTGCTTCTGAACATGATCATCATTAGGTACTCTGAAATTTTTATTGCTCTTTGCTGAAACAGATAAACTGGCCAAATGTATAAACATAGAAAAGAGTAATCACGGAAAATCTCTGATGAATATTGCATCTCATTACACCACTTTGTTCTCTCTGCATTTCATGAAAGAGTTGTTAGTGACCCCCTCACTATGCTTATACAGTACATGGACACCTCTGTGCTGACGACTGCCAGGCTTCCCCCCCTGCATCCAGTTTGCATCACCATGGTTCGTATGCTTCAGGTCTAAGCTCCAGGTAAAATATTTGAATTTGGATCCATTTCTTTAACTGTCTTATGGAATATAATTGAAATGTGCATATATATACAGTGAAACATGAAAAGCACTGTAAGCAAGCATCGTATTTGCCTTCAAATAGTCACTTGATGCAATATAAGAATTAATTATGAAGGAGAGTTCATCACAGTGGACCTGCTTTGCCAGGTACTCTCAGATGATGGATACAGAAGATACGCGGATGCTTGGACAGAACAGCAATGTAGAAAGGGAACATGGCTTTGAATGTCTTGGTTACTTAAGGCTGACTTCAACTGCTGCCATGATACTGACTGCACAGGAATGCTTCATTTCTTTTTATTTCCTCTTCAACCCAGGTGAAGGTTTGGGGAAAAAAGTGCTTCAGAAACCACTGCTTTCGCTGCCTAGCGAGCCACTGCAGACAGAGCGTCCCCTGCCTGCCCTCCTGCCACCCTTTTCTGCGGTAGCACAGTCTCCATGTGGGCTCCTGCTTGGAAGCCCAGTGCTCCAAATGAAGGGGAACTCAGTGAGGCAAGCTTTGTGCCTCCCAGAGCACCATATCAAGGGTCTTGACTGTGGTATTGGGGACAAAGACTATATGGACATGATCCAAAGTCTGGGGAACATTTCTGGTGCTAAGTTAGTATTAAATGGTAGCTATGCACTTGCTGCTGCTCCTCTGTTGTCTCTTGTAAGGAACTAAGTAACCTAAGCAGTATTTACTAGCACTTGCCTGTTCAGCAGCAATATGACAAACTACAGCCATGATTTACAAGTATATTATCTCCAGGAAGCTAAAGAGTTACTTGCAAATGATTCTTCCTTACAGCTCTGACGGTCTGAGGATGAGGAGAGCCATACTTTACTTCAGCCATATTTTCTCCGTTTACATCTCTGAGGCATGTCAAAAATATCCAGCATCCCTCCTGCCCCTCTCCCTCCCCCTGATGATTTACAACTTTTTTTTTTCCCAACTTTGTTAAATCTTAATTTCTGGCAGTTTTCACAAGTTGCACTTCAAAGTTGTTCCATCCACGCAGTGACTTCATCTCAGAACAGCCAAGATAAACAGTTCTAGCCATTTCATAGCATTTCATGTATCTCTTGATAATGTCAAGATTTTCCTACACTTCTTATGAACCTGTTTAACAGGAGTATCATGCATCTTAGGGATTTGTTGTTGTTTCATTCAGCAATGTTCATGATATGATTTCCAATTTAAGATTTTCCAATTCTTATTAAAGCTGCAATGCCTCTGATTACACAGGACTACATACACTCCTGAATTTGCCAAATTTAAGATCTACTCCAATCCTCAGATAATATAAAGTAAAAGTGACATCATTTATTAGACCATTAATGAATATTATACTTCAGTAACCTTTTCAAAATATGTAAGATCTGTAGGAGTACAGGCTTCTTTAAAAATAAAAGACTAAAATAGCCATTTTGGTTACATGCCAGTAGCATGATAGTCCTTCATATATTAATGTATGCATTGAAAGAGAAGCAGGACAAATCTGTTTCACGAAACTGGGACAAACAGAAAAATTTATTCAATAATGTTAATCACACTATGTATTTTTGCTAATATCAGAGGTCACTGTTTTCAGATGATGGAAATTAGCCTGAACTCAACACTTGAAAGAAGAAAAAAAGTCATTGATTTAGTCTCTTTGCATCAGGATTCAGAAGTCTAAGTTTAGGGTCCATTTTGAAAAAGAGAAGAAAATCACGGTAAAAAGAATATCATATTATGTTGTTCATGCTCTGAGAGACTTTCTGAGACTTTGCTAAGTTTGAGAAGAGATGCTAGCAGCTAAGCAGGACAAAAAAATCCAATTGATACCGAGCACATTAGTGTAATTAATGTATTCATAAAAGCTGATAGACACATTTCTTAAAATCTCTAAAACAGAAGTAATAATGGAGCTAGTCAGCAATTTACCACTGGCAATTAATCATTCTCGCAGTATTCACAACATTCAGTTTTGTACTTGTTATTCGAGGAAATAATGATTAACTGATGAAATTTTAGCAAGTGCACTAATAGCAGGTGCTCCTAATTGCAAAGGCTCAGGGATAATTTGGTCTGAGCTACTTTCTGCTAATTTGTACAGCATTAGTCATAACAGTCTAATTTTACTTTTAGAACATTTTTTTTCCTATAGCCACAGTAATCTAATTAAGAATTTTAACTGGTTATTTGTATGGAGAACATTGCTGAATTGAAAAATGTGAGAGCCTGATTACCATAAAAGATTAAAGAAGAGGTCCTTAAAAATATGCCCCCACCAATTAAAAGCCCTAGCTAATTGCTTTCAGAGATAGCTCTGTTTGAAAGTGCTTTTGATAACATTTATCCTAATCTCATACAGTTTGAAATCTAATCCTGTTGTTTGCATCCCCCATCTTTTCTAAACTGAAGTTTCCCCTTAACAGCAAGTAATTCTCAAAAAGGCTGAACAAAATCAGTTGGAAGAGCTGCATTCAGCTATCTGTTACCCATTTCTGCAGTTGCTCCACACCCAGAAGTCTCGTTGACACAAATGAACTCAAGCTACTGAGCTAACAAGTATTAGCAAACTACTAGACAAACAAGTGCTTGCTTACAACAGCTACAGTTGAGTGACATTTTTTAATTCAGTTGGTCTTCAGGTGGATCAGCTGTGTCTGATCTTGTTTAAAAGAAAAACGCTTTACTTCCAAATTATTGGACAAACAATTTAATATTGTGGTTTTAAAGCAAACTGTGGTACATGCCAGAAATTACATCGTTTTCATATGTGCCATCTGAGGGGTATCTGAAACCAAGTACCAACAGCACTGAGGCTCATACCCATGTGTAGGAAACATGATGGGAATTCACTCTGGCTCCTGCCTCCCCTTCTAAACCATCTGCCTTTCCCTAGTAGTCTCCATGCCTTAGATTTGTCTTTGTTCATCGTGTCAGGCAGTCCAAGGTCTGGTTCTTACCACATGGTACTTAAAAAGAGAAGTTAGGTTATAGCAAATGCAATTTGTATGCATGAAAATACGGCAAGGCAGGGTAAAACCAACCAGCAGAAGGACAGTCATAATTGCTGACAGCATAAGCCAGCACAGCAAAGCTTCCCATGGCCAGGTGCCACGGGCTATGCACACAGACCTCAGAGCCACGTGGAAGAATAGCAAAGGGAAGAACCGTGGCACTCGGCATTCCTACAGCTTCGCTGCAGCAGGGAGCTGAGCTTGACTTGTGGCTGAGGCCCAGGGACATCAGCCTCAGCACCTTGCTTCTCCTGCCCTGCGCAGCCAGCAGCCCCTGCGGCAGCACAGCCCTGCTGGAAAGCGGTGGGCGATGCCCGTGCCCAGAGTGCCTACAAGCAGAGTTACAAACTGCGTATGCTGAAAATCCCTTGGTCATTGTGAATGGGGTAACTGGTCAAAATCAAAATACTCCTAGCAACAAGTGCTTTTTCACTGCCATTTTACAGAAAAGTAGCTCCACTTACAAAGAATAAATTGTAGTAACAACAAACCCTGTATCATTCTATACGAAGCAGGAGGATTTTCCACAAGGCATCTAAAGATATGCTCCATTGCCTTGTGGATTTGAGAGATGTTCAGGTCTCTTCCACAGTACTGGATTAGGTCTTACTTTCCCAAAACACGAACATGACCGGTCAGTTCAAACACACTTCAAAATACTTTTCTTTATATAGGTTATTGGACAGCTAGAAAGCCAAGCTTGGTGAGTGCTTTCTGCATTACCGGGCTTCCTGTTGGTGTATAAGCCAATTGCACAACTAAAATGGAAGCAAGCCACAGCTAACTCCTCTCATCCCCAGTTCCTACAAAGAATAGAGAGGTATGATGTGGTATTTGATTTAAAAGCAGAAACAGCTGCCAGACAGATATTCCTTCTGAGGCACGCAGAACGGTGCCATGCATCTTTAACCAAAATGACAGTCCAAATCCACCAGCTAGTGGCTAAGCCATCTTCTTTTGCAAGGCTCTGGGAAGAAAGATGCAAGCTAGACCAGGTTGTATTTAAGAATTGTTGAACCTTGTGACTAGCAAGGTAACTTCCCTTCAGGATGCTAAGGATCTTGCCTGTGTTTGCATTTACTCTGTCTATGATAAATAAAACTAAAGCCTGGGTATTGGCAGTTGACCGTAAGAGTAGGTGAAAATTACAGGCTCTAGGAGCCCAGGTTTTGCTTTTGCAGACCAGCCCAATAAGTACCCTGGAGAAGAAGTACTTGAGCTTAATGCTTTTTTCCCTGCATCACAGTTACCAAAAGATACATACACAATACAGGTCCATTAGCATCTTTATCAACACTGCAAGTGGGCAAGAGAAGGAAACTAGAGACTGCTTCCCCCAGTAGCTCTTTGAATTTTCTCTCCCTCTTCACACACACACTTCTCATACCACACCATTAAGGACTGGATCCCAAATTCCCTTGAATATAATTACTTATTGACACAGAACATCAAGTACTAACGCACATTGAGTTTCTCCTGTCTTTCACATGGTTTGAAAATAATTGTCAACTTAGTGGCTGAAATACCAAAGCAAGTGATTAACTTTTCCTTTTCTTTAAATGCCAATGTAAGCTCTAATTGCATTATTCTAAAACTGTTCTTATGCCATAAACATCTCTGTAGCATCCAAGTGCCTTCCAGTAGCGTACAAAGCAACCAGGACTAACATCTGTCATATGTCATTAGTATTCTCGTCCCTCAAGGGAAGAAGTATATGCAGTGAAGTGTTTTGTTTTGGTAGAAAAATAGAAGGAAAACTGCGCACAGCTACTTGTTTATCTTAGGGGAACCAAGATCAAAGAGATGTATTCTGCAGTTGGAGCAGAATATGGTGTCTGTGAGGGTCCCTAGCTCCTGGGGAATTTATTTCATGGTCTTACACTGCCCCCTTTGGAAAGTCTGAGCTGTGGCACAGGCCTGTATCTTGATCATAAAAAAAAAATCCATTAAGTCTGAAGAGAAAGTTGCCAACCACAGAGCTGACAGCTGCCTTTTTGGGGCCTGGGCCTAGCCATGGGTGTCTAAAGAGAAGAGCTGAGGAGCTGAATGTGATTAAGTCCCAAACAGTATCGTAAGCATACTGGAGGAGACAGCCTTGATGTGCTCAGTGATCTCCTAGAGATGAGGAGACTCCTGGGTTCTTTGGAGATTTTGAGATGCACAATGGATTACTGCAAAGCATTGCTTAGCTTCCTCACAATGGTGTCTCATCACAAGGGTGTCAATAAAGTTCTTGATAGCTAAAAGGATCTGCTACCACCTTACTTGAGTTTAGCTTCTGCATATTCTTCAACTATATGCCAACTATGCCATGCTGCAGTGACATGGCGCAGTACTAGGAATGTTTGGTCTTACATAGAAAAAGGCAGACTGGTTATCTGTCATCTTCATAGTACAGCCCAGTCTTGTTCTCTGAAGGCAACAGCTGGAAGCAAAACCTGGCACTGAAAAGAGTTTCCTCTAATCAGAGGTGCAGCCTCTCAGCAGTAGCCACCAAAAGGTCTCATAGTAGCTAACTTGGTCACCCTGGGCCTTGGCCAGCACTCAGGGGCCATCACCCCCACCATCTTACGAAAGCAGGTTCAGCTTTACCTCTTGGCCCAAGTCCAAATTGTTCCAAGACTGTCATATGCAATTAGATAATATGACCCCAAACTTGACCAGGAATATTTTATTAATAAGTGTTTGAAAACTGGTCGTTGATTTAGCAACATAGGCTCAGCCTGTAGTATCACAGTAACACAGTTGCATCTAAAGCTGGCTTACAGGACTGTCCTTGAAAAGCTGGGGAGATGCAGCATTATCTATGACAAAAGGCAAAGCCACACCCAGACTTTTTTTGTGCCTCAGACAGCTGCAGGAATTTCCTGGTCTACATCCCCTCTGAGCCAGAAAAAGGGGTTGATTCATCAACCTGTTTTCAGCCTGATGCTTAGCTTCCTTCCTCAATGGCTTTAGACCAGCACACTAGATAGCATTAAAACACTTTCAGTCCAGAAGATAGCATTATGATGCAGCTATACCTTACCTGCCGAAGCTTCGTGATACACCTGCCTTTCCTTTGCTGGTTGCTTTGGTGGTGCACACTTGTCTAAAACACGTCCCTAGGCAACACACCTGAGCTAGCTCAGCCTGCCCCACTGGAACTGCTCAAAGCTGTTCACGTGCAAATACAGGAGATCCAAACTCCTTTAAAAGCCCGCCAATGAAGGCTACTGCAAGAAATCAAAACCAGACCCACTTAGAGCCATCAATAACATTCTTGGTGCAGCAGTATTATAGCAATAGAGGTTGCAAGTTTTTAAGGCAAATTATTTTGACTTGCATTTTCCACATTATATGAAATGCCCCTCGATCTGCTGTACGGTGACATATCCTCTTACCAATTTTATTAGAGTATGATACATGGGTATGGTGACTAAACATTTTTAAATGTATATATATAATATATATAAAATATTCTCCTTTTGAAATGTGATATCCATGCAAATGAAGAGGTAATTAGCATCAAGAGTAAGTATGGACAGATTGAAGAGAAGAGGTCAGGTGGACTACTGAAGGAAACAAAAAAAAATGTTATTAAAGAGCTATTTATTTTACTGAGAAGGATGAGTTTGAGGGCCTGCAGAAACCAGTGGAATAGCTAGTGGCAAAAAAATAAATAAAATTAAAAATAAAAAACAACACATGAGCTTGAAAAAACATCTCTGATAAGACTGAGTCAGTAATCCTGTGACTTCTCGATTTCTTTTGTGTAACTGCCTCGAAATAGAACTGACTCCAGATTAAGAGTAGGCAGAGCTTGTTTCTCCTTTTTTTTTCTTAATTTTACTTGATTCTTTGACTATAAGTGTATTTATCTACAACATTATGCATCTGTATGTTCAGTTCCCAAATGCCTCATTCTTTAAATGTTTATTTTTATAGCCTTGGTATACAGGACTTCAAAACCATGAATATTGCCAAGAATGGGTGGACAGCTCATCCGCATCCTTTGGAGTGTGTAGTGTGTCCCTTTAGGATACTGCATTATGTACTGCGTTTATGGCTAAATATATTTTCCTGTGCTTCAGTACTGACATCATCCTGAATGATGCTGCCCTCTTTCACTCCCTCCTACATCTATAAATCTGCCCATTAACATCACCAATGCAGTTTCAGTTCTGCTTTATGTGAAATCTTACTCATGTGTTCCTCTTCTGATTTATTAGGGTCACGAGCTGACTGTTGCTGTAAGTTCAAGAATACACACCCAACCACCACGCTGGAAGACTGACACCTTAGTCATTTCAGGAGTCTAGCTCCAATTGTCCCAACTCACGTCTTGCTTTACAGATGCCTCTTTCAGCCTATCTCAAATTAGGAGTACCAAAATAGACACAATTCTTCAACAACTCACCTCTTACTACACACCAACACCATCTAATTTCTAGATTTGGTACCATAACATTCTCTGCTGTCTTCTCAGAGCCTGTAGCAATAGCCAAGCCAAGAAGTTTACTCAGCTTTGCATCTTATTTTCAAATCATAGCCCTACTACTCTTTAATCCTGTGAATGGGTGACCTGCAATAAAAAGCAGTTTGGGACACAGCTTCATTAAACAAACTGTGCAAAATAAAGTGGTGTCACTATACAGGGAGCAACGGGGAGGCATCAGTACACTGCTCTGAAATCAGATTTAATAAAACTAGAAAGTTATTAACATTAGCATGAGAATGTAAGTACTGGTATAGTCTGCCTCAGATAATCCTACCAATGCAATAAACATTGATAATGAAAACAAAAACATCTTTTTTTTGGTGGAAAGTTCTCCATTCCAAAAATGTGTTATATTTGGAAGCTGTCAATTTCATTTGTGCGTGCCAGTTCACAGACTTGTAGCTAATTATTGCCAAACATGCACAAGACAGTTACAGTTAAAAAAAAAAAAGCCAAAAAAAAAGTTGATCAGTACAATATATATTGAAAACTTATGCAGCAACTGGACCAATCCAAAACTATTGAGCCGCCCATCCATACCGTAATATCAGTATCTCAGAACACAGACATCATTTTCACGCATCAAGTTTCCTCAGAGTATGCCAAATCACGATTTATACATCATATGCTCATATGCCATTCACCGTCATACTAGCACTTCAGTTTTGGCATCCTACTTTCAGTTCCCAGTTCTGCACCACCGGTTCACTTTGTTCAGCACTCCTCCGCACCCACCTCAGCTGAGTAAGCTTTACCTGACTGCTACACCAGCCGTAGCAATGCAGGGTCACAGAACCTAACATTCCTGGCCACAGAGATCAGGAGCCAGATCCTTGCTCCTTCTATGAATTGAAGATGATTTTTTTTTTCTGATTCTCAGGGTTGCAAAAGTCTCCCCTGGTTTAGGACCGGACTTGAAGAAGAGACCAAGATTTCACAATATTCAAGAAAAGTACTCAATATTTCCTGATTCACCACAGGAATTAAAAAATTGGCAATGTGCCTTCAGTTCATACAGTGCTATAAATCAGGAGCCTGAGCTTCTGGGCATTTTGGGCTGCAGTTCAAAATCATGTACCTTTCTATATGATTTATATTACCTCTGTGAAATAAAAATAGTTTTGGACATCTTAAGCAGGCCTCCTTTGTTCTTGCTCACCTTTTTCTCTGGTTCCTACCCTCTAAAACACACACAAAAACCCACCCAAAACAAAAAACAAAACCCCCATGTAACCAGCCGCAATTAGAAAAGCACTTTTTTCTGATGTAACTGTAATTATGGCCCAGTTTTGTAGAACTCCGATTATGGCACTTCTCTATTTGGATTAAGACTGAGCTCTACATGCTATTAATTTATTTTAGAAATTTGTTTTCTCACTTGGCACAACAAAAATAAGAGCTCCTCCTGTGGAAAAACATGTGAACATTAACCTCTCTCCTCCTTCTGTCAAAACTGTGTTGTCTGTCTTGGATGCTGAAATGGACTTTCAGGTTTCACTAACAGAATCTGAAGCCTCCTGTTCTAGAAGAGCCCCGGTTTTCTAATTCAATTGCAGCCAAAGAGAATCAATTGGTAGGATTTCTAAAACTATAAAACTTGGGGTAAACTTTGACTTCTACAAAGTTAACGATGACTAAGTGAGTAGATCCCAGTCAAGTTTTCAAAACAAGGACTCCACAGCTCCCAGTCAGCAGAGGTACTGATAGCATTAATCAGCCAAAAATGTTTCAAAGAGCAGCAGACGACCTGCCCCCATTGACACTGTTAGCAGAAGCTGCAATATCTTTGTTTTCTAGTGGAAACTCCTGAATGTAACTCTTTTTTTTGCTCTAAAACCAAAACAACTAAAAAACTCAACCCAATAAAACTTTGTTCTTGCCCTCTGCCCATTTAGGACGGTGAATACTGTGGTGTGACATACTCCTAAACTTTTCTCTGAAGCAATTTGAGGGTAAAGCTGCCATGTAAACACACTCCAGACCTATAGGATCAGACCCTACCTTTTATCCTCTCATTCACAACCTGCAGTGCCGTTACCATACACTAGTATACACACATGGAAAAGTCAGCAGATAATTACAAAACTCAGTCCAAAACCTTTATTACTTCCTGTCAGAAGCTGAAGATTCTCCTGCCAAGTAAGATTTTGTTATTTCAAATACAGTTGTGTTTTGTGGTTTTTATCAGATTCAGCACATTCATAAGAAGCAGTAGCCATTCACTGGGATCATTAGTGTGTTGGTTTTTTTTTTATAAGCCAGCTTTTCTGTGTGACATTTCCCATCAGCAATACTCAGAATTGACATTTGACTTCAAGGCAAGTTAAAGACCATTAGGAGCACACTGTGACATTGCTCAGTCTAAACTCCTGAAGATATTTGTACGTGCCTATTACACCATATAAGCTCTTTCTGTTCAAGTCTCTCAAGTCATTATATGTACCAGGACCAGCATAGACAGATGTCTCAAACAAAGGAAGAGGGAAGTATAGTCAATGGGATAAAGCACTCAGGAGGAGGCAACAGATGACATTATTTATAAACAAGCTGCCACTGTTAGCCATACGGTGGGGGTGATCAGAAACTATCATCCATTTTTTGATATTGTCAGACAACTTGACAATATTGTTCTACTCAATAAAAAAAAAGTCAAAAATCTCTGTGGGTATCAGATAGGTATTAATAACTTATGGGTAAACATCACAGAAAAAATTCTGGCACTCAACCTCTCTTTTTGCCAGGAAAGCAAATGATTGAGCAGATGGTTTGTTCAGAAACTGCAGCCTTTGGGAAGAAGCTTGTTTGTAAAATTGAATATATTTTGTAATCAACAAAGATGTGGCAATTCTTGTCCTTAGGAAGTTTTTTTCTGATTACAAGAAGACAGGAGAGACAGTGCCGTATTTCAGTTCAAAGGGTATGGCTAGTCATACTTCTTTCTCTTTTACTTATCAGGTCTGTAGCAGTCAAATGCAACAGAAGAACATAATTAAGCATCCTGACAGCTTTATGGAAGCCTTGCTCTCAGACAAAGACCCGTGTCATTATATTTCTGCTGCAGTGATGATGAATCTGATTAGCAGATTGCGACTGAGGCTTTTTTGTGGAGGGGACAGTTGTCTCCTTTCTGTGCTCCCCCTCCCTTTGTCTGCATTCATGCAACGATTTCCCAGCCTGCCAACCTGCATCCCGCAGTACAGCCCAGAGTTCCGGTCCTTCCCAACATGAAGAGAGACTAAACAGGCAGCTTAACAAATAAGCTTACGGAAATATTAAAGAGTTTCGTGGGCAACACCGGGACTATTTTCTTCATCAAACCCTGAACAGCGTACAGTCAAGTACACATCCCTATGTATATAAACATACTCAGATACACACACACACGCAGATCATCACTGGACCCCAATATTCTCATGGAAGAAAATGTCTCATTAGGACAATAGCCTACTGTTCTGAATGATGATGGCAAAGGCCTACACACAACTTTCATCTCATGGGAAAAAATAAATAATCAAAGACTATATATAAGGCCCAGATGTGCAGTGTCCTTCCAAGAGTCCCCCAGGGAGATGCAGCCTGGCTTTGCGAAAGATTTCTATTCCATCAGACCTGATTTCTGATTTACCCAGCACTAACATCACAGTGAATTTTACATATTCAATATTTTGCAACTGCTGAAAGCTCTTTTGCTTGTGGTTCAAGTTTATCAGAAGCGTATGACTACAATTAGCAACACACCATGCCCAGAGGAATCAAGCCACGGTGAGGCACTGGGTGCAGCAGCTTGTCCTCAAACCTGTTAGCTCCAGCTCTGCGCCATACTTACTTTCACAGAAATCCCAGTGAGTTCACATCAGGGACAAATAACTTGCTTGTAAGATACTATGCACAGGTACCCACAGTGTAAACGAAAGCAGTGCTACTAGCTTACAAACTTACCTTGACTGGGTGTCTTACAAAGCCCAAGATATTTTGCCGTTGTGCCTAGTGTCCCATGTGGGAAAGAGGCTGATCTTTTCACTAGCAGTACCTTCACCAGAAACCTCTGCCCAGCCACCATTTAAGTTTTCCTGTGGGGTCATCAAATGACTCACACACTAGGAAGCAGGAAAGAGAATGACTAGAAAGACCTTTCGAAGGACTCATAGCCAAGAATAGATGGAAAATGTTCCTCTTTGCTGATGATGAACAACATAGCTTTTCAGTGTTTGTAACTTCAGCTGCCCCACTTGAACCAAGGATGAAATAATTACTGTGGAAGAGAATTGCTTCTACTCTTCCTTGAAATATGCAGTGCTGCAGAACTCCCATGAGTTCAGAAATAAAACCCAGACCATGGGAAGAATTACAAGTCCTGGTAAAATATATGAAACTTTCTTTTCTTTAGTCCTTCAAGAAAAAAAAAAAATGGTCCTCCCAGGCTTTTTCTTGAACCATAAAACCAACAGAAGAGATGTATCAACTGTAAAGAGCTACAATCTATTCATATGTTTTCCCCTACTTTCAAACGGGGGGGTGGGGGGCGGAATCTCATTGTGCCATATTTTGGGGCCTTAAAACCTTTGGTGTCAGCAGAGTTCTGTCAGTACCATCTGATGCTGTGGCTGGCGAGCTGGTGCCTACTCCAGACTTATGCCCACAGTAAATGACAGTGCTATGTAAATAAGTGGCTTCACCTTTCTTTCTAAAAGTCTAGATTTTCAGTCCAGAACGCTCTTTTACAGGCCTCCTTTCCTCTGAACAGAGATAGGATGGTTTCCTAAATTGGAGAGTAAGCAAAACATTCTTTAAAAGGAGGAAAGAAAAAGGAGTACAAGATATGGGTTTATATGAAAGAAGAAAAGGAGTTTATGATGTTCATGGAGCCACAAACTTGAAAATTAGATGAAAGGAAACCAGAGATACTTTTGTGATTACCAAAACTGAGATCACTAAGTTCTCTGTGAGTGAATTATGATTTCTGTACCTGGATGACAGGCACAGAAAGACTTCCCCGCCACCATCTGTAAAGCTGCATTGGTTTTTATCAAGTAGCTCCTGTTGAGCCCATCTACTTGATGAACATTCTTACCAACTGGCAAATATAAATGACTTATGGGGATAATATTTCAATATATAATGACATTGCTATATCTTGGATTCTTTTAAGATCTGGGTTATTAAATATTAAATATCAAAGCTGTAAATTATTGTAGCAGCTTTATACAACTAAATTAAATTCAAACAAAACCTAATTTCCTTAATCATTGACTGTAATCCTTCAGGAACATATGCTATTAACTCAGCTACAAATGGCATAGAAATTGTATGAATTCAGTTAAGTTATTTTATATCAAATTCTAATCCAGGGCAGAGTCCTCAGTAAATCTCCTGCAGGGATTTTAATGCTTCTGCAATCATATTGGCTCTTTACTAGAGAGCTAATCTTTTGATATTGTTTTTTCACTCCTTTATCCATTTCCTTCACACCCTTACTAATCTAGCTAGTACCTTCTATCACATCACTTGTTTTGAAAGATTTGGCTCTCCCCATCTTGCAAGAGTCAAGCTTTCCCTTATGCCAATGCTGGGCTGATTTTTTTGTTTCACATGTAGAACTGAATCACTCCCATTTGTTTCAGCATGCCTGTTAATTGTCACATGCTGTGATCACTCTATAAGGCTGTCATAATTATTCAGTTTGCAGTCAAGCATTTGGAAAAAGAGAGCAGTTTCCTTCTCTTTCAAAACCCCTATTGGAAGTAAAATGAAATAGATTGAAACAAGAAAATTCCTCAGAGATGTGAGACAATGATTAGATAATAGAGAAACAAACCTTAGAGCCCTAGGAGGTGAGACTTGGAGAAACCACCAGAGACCTTCCAGTCAGCCCTCTGCCCCAACGTGTTTCCAACTCAACTGCTGTCGTTCCTGACAGATGGTTCCCTAATCTGTGCTTAGAAGCCTTCAGCAATGGAGGTTCAAAATCTCTCTGCTCAATCTGCATCCGTGCTTCGCTGTCCTTCCTAGCAGGACATGCCTCCAGACACCTAATTGTAACCTTGCCTGCTGCTTGAGCCTTTTACTTCCTTCCCTATGCTTTGGGACTAGGAAAGGGGCTATCCCTGGCCTCCCTGAAGAAGCCCTCCGAACACTTGGCCATTTCCATCTCCCCTTGTTGTTTTGTTTTCCCTAGACTGAATTAGAGAATCCCATTTTAATTTCCTCAGTCTTTCTTCTCTGGACTCCACCAGACAGCTCTCTTGGAAGCACAACACGTGGATGAGGGCAGCTCAGCTGAGGTCCTTCCCAGCACTGAGGAAGGCTGAAGCAGTAACACACATCTGGCAGGCTCAGGTCTGTTTAAACAGCCTGGCCTGCCTCCTCCATAGCAGAACAACGTTGCTGATTTGCAGTTAATTTATGACTGATTCTCATCCTCAGTCTTTCAGCTACTTGCTTAATACCTTTTGTTTGTGCATATTGTAAATCAAAAGTTCAAATTCTCTTGAACAGAAGACAGCAAATAGCCACTGCCCCCACATTGCAGTTTATAAGAAAGAGATACAATTCTGAGATCATCTCCTTTGTTCATAGATTTTGTTGATGTTTTCTTTAAAAAAGTGCATGCTAACACACAGAAAAGTCCCGCAGCCCTCAAACACTAGCCTGAACTTCAGTACTGGGACTCCTCTTCACAGGATTTCCAATCCCTGCATCTCTGTCTGAAATGGGAGTCCCCCAGGTGCTGCAACCTGGGCTCTTTGGATTTTGTAAGCACTTCAGCTTAGTAAAGACATCAACTGTGATTTTAAAATGTGTACTATTTGTTTTTATTGAAGGAAAAAGTTGTATAAACATTCTTGCTCTTCTCCACTGGATTTTCCCTCATTGAAGTTTTTCTTGGAAGAGTGGTACCAAAATAGCTCAGCACTTTAGCTACGACCTTCCCAAGTGGGGACAGCAGATGCTTTGCAGGTTTCAGCTCTATATCTACATCCTAAAGTGACCTTCCATTTCATACCAGCATGGTACAGCTACTTGTATTCAACTTTTGATCCATCATATCCTTAGTTCCTTTCCTAGGAACTGGGGCAATTCCAAATTTCAGACAGTTACGGGTTGTGCTCAGTGAAATCAGAATGGAGACACTAAGCAGAAGCAAACACAAGTTCAATGAATCTGTGGCAAATTTTTCAAATGCCAGATTTACTATTCCTACAGAAGTTCGCTGGTGCTAAGGGCACAGAGAGGTCTAACATTTTGCAAACACATCAGATTCAATTTCGTTAGCTACCATAAAGAACACCAGCATGCGGTAGCGCTTGGCAGTGTGTCTTGGATGAAAATCCCGCGCCCTGTGTGTTCATACCATTATGTCCAAGATTTGCAGGAGTCCAGCAGCTCACCTGGAAGCATCTAACTCTCAAAGGTTCCCAGATACAGACCATTCTCAGCATTCTCATGGACAAGGTTTCCAAACAGAAAAAAGGAGAGGGCATATCATCAGCAGAGCGTTCCTTACAGACATCCGTCTTGCTTTGAGTTTGGATCTAACCAACAGTACCAACCTACCATGTCCACAGACTGTCCTCCTCTCACTCTAGGCCAATTTCTTTTGAGACCAGAAAGTAGCGTAGCCACCTTGGATCAGAACAAAAGTCCATCTATATTCCATTGTTTCTAACAGCAGCCCAACTCTATACTTGGGGAAAGAGTACAAGAACAAGGGGAACACAAAGTTTCTTCCCTAAGTACTCCCTAGCCTGACAATTGTATGGGAAAAATCAGCAGAGGAACAACAGAAAGATCAGAATTAGTGGAACACTGGTGAACACAACGTTGTAAGGAAAAGAAAACACTATTTCTGTAAGCTTTCATGCAGAAGTCCCATGCTGTAACGTGCATCTGTGCTCATGCACGACTCCGAAGAGCTCATCAGCACCTCTTGCACAGTCTTATCTCCCTGCAAGGGCTTCTGTGCTACCTGGCCATCAGCTGACCAGTAACTCCCTGTCGTGCTTCCTGCTCCTGATGTGTTTGATCAGATAACAGATTTTTAGTTATTATGCTTTTTTGTCAGTTGTCCCCTCACACTCCTTGAACCAGCCCTATGTTTGCACCTTTAATTTGCCAGAGTTTAACTTCTCAGTTTTCTTCATCTGGATGTGAGTTCAGCTTTTTGAAGGACTCCTGCAATCTCACTTACCCTGCCAACGTTGGCTTCTTTTCATTCTTTCTCAATTTTTTTCTTGATACACAACTCCCAGTGATCTACAGAACTCTCCACACTTCGCAGTGATCTACAGAAGCATTGTCTGTAGTCCCTGCAAAGAATTAGGTCCTCCATCCGTCTGACTTTTAACAGGCTTCCTGATCTGTGACTAGCTTTCATTTTTGAAGCAGAACCCAGCAATGTTAGAGAACCGGCTTTTCTTAGTCCTACCAGGATGTTGAGTCTAAGCAGACAGGATCCCCAATTTCAAGTGGGGCTCTTCAGCTGTAACTGCCTAAATCATATCCTGTAAACCACCCAGGATTAAAGTCAAGGCTCCTGAACCACTTGCTCCACAAAACAGCTACTGAGACATCTAAAAGCATACGCTGTCACGACTGGATGTAATTTTTGCCCCATCTAGACAGATATGGATGATTTCTGTTATTCTATTTACTTCCTTCCTTTACACAGTCTTGTGTTGCCATTACGGTCCACTGGTCAGCTAGGCAGAGTCAATATTATTATCTTCCTACTTAGGTTTGGGACTTCCACCCATGTGGAGCCCAGACTGCCCATTGATGAGATTAGCTTGTTAAACAGTCTAACTCTGACACGTCTAACACACAGAACTACTGACCTCCCAGCAAATCTCACTGCATCCTTACCGAATATGCACCACCATGGTCCTACCACACTGATCATTGTTCCAAATCTGTGACAAGTCTGTGCTGTCAGGATCTCCGTGAACAATTAGAACACGTTTCCCCCATGTCACTTGTTAGACATCAAGCACTCACAGTCGGGGTATCTCTCGCTTCTTTCTGTTCCCTGTTTCCTCTCCGGTTAGATTTGACCTTAACAGCAGCGGAAGGGCTACGGACCCACAGCACTCAAGGCATGATATGGAAGGGTGGCTGTTGGCAGGGGATTATCAGAGATAGGCCCTTGACTCGGATTTGCTTTCCTCTGAGCGCGAGGAACCTCATTCTGTTACTTCAAAAAGGCACATTGCACAGCCCATTTATTTACTCAGGCATTTCCTGAGTGAGTGATCTATACTGTGGAAGGGCCTTTTCTTTTCCTTTCTGGGGGCAGGGTTGTTTTTAAATAGTCTTCTTCCCCATCACCCCCACCCCCAGCGAGGGCAGCTGTACAGCACTGGTGTGAGCAGATCATAAGGGAAGAGGCTCGGTATCATGGTGAGGAACACTTGTGGAAAAATCCCTTCTTAGAAAGGTCACAGCTCTCAGAAGAATGTCTCCTTATGTTTGAAGCAGAACAGGATACTTAAATCAGCCAGGAAGCTAGACCTTTGGAGGATCATAGTAGGCTCTGTGTATTTGATTCTGCATTTGTGTTTTACAATAGCATATCTCAATTTAAGTGCTTCGGCAGTAAATGAACACAGAACTGGAGCAAGTGACAATTTTCATCAAGAGGACATTTCTTTTTTGTTCCAGAAGTGTAAATTCAAATACAAATTTAACCATGAGAAACGTCAAAGCAACTCTTCCTGTGCTCTGTACTTCATAAACTGTTCCCACGGAAGATACTAAAGCTCATTGCAGAGGTAGCTGACCTAACGTCAAACTTCAGTGTATTTTTTGTGTAAGTCTTATTGAGTAACAGTAGTTTTAGCCCAGGTTTCAGCCCAGTTTCTGGAGTTCCTCACACTGGGGTTGATTCTCAGCCCTGAAGCAGATTATTCAATTACATTAGTTACATTAAAAGCACCAGAAGTCAGAAAAGCTAACCAGTACTGAAATTTAATCAATTTGCTCAACACTAATCACCACCTCAACGTGTCTGCGCACAGATTCCAGTAGTGAAGCACATAGTCTCTGCTTTCTGTATTGCAATGTTAAACGAACAACTTTAAAAGCCCCCAAATATGCATTATAGCTTTTTTTTGGGGGGGAGGGGAGAGTAAAGAGGGGAGAGTAAAGGTTTTGCAGCCTCAGTAACACAGTGGAAGTTTTAGCAAGGACGATTAAAATTAATAATACTTCTTACATTTTGTCTCTTTCTGGGAGTCTGTGAGATAAGAGCAGCGAGTGTGGCTAGCGGAGGGATGGGAGCTGTGCAAGACAGAATTTTCCCTGGCCTTGAGTCCCTGAGGAGATGATAGAGAAGGGACATAAAGAAACCCTTTACGCCCCCATCTTAGCATGGTCAGAGCTGCACTGAGCACTGCAAACCACTCCAGCTTGGAAGCCTGAGTTGTTTTTTTTTTTTTCT
Organism: Heteronetta atricapilla; assembly: GCA_011075105.1. Taxonomy (NCBI): domain Eukaryota; kingdom Metazoa; phylum Chordata; class Aves; order Anseriformes; family Anatidae; genus Heteronetta; species Heteronetta atricapilla. The sequence continues at coordinate 6,180,730 of CM021736.1, forward strand.
TCCCTTTAAAAAGTTTTCAGGAAGTCTGGGGGAGGGGCAATGCTGTTGCTTTTTTGTCATAATGGGCCCCTTTGTGGAGATGGAAGAGGAGAGATCTGCGTGCCTGCGGCGTGCAGGCTTTGCAGGGATTCCCAGGGCAACTTCCCAGATTTCCTAAAGAGCGCCGGGCCCCTGCGGTGCAGGAGAAGGGGAGCGGGACTGGTCCAGGATGGAGCTGATGGTGCTGCTCAATGCTCTGGTTACTCGCCTGCTCTTTGTGTTGCACTCCCTCATCGGGGTCTGGAGAGTGACTGAAGTGAAGAAAGAACCCAAGTACTGGCTGCTGGCACTGCTCAATCTTCTCCTGTGCCTGGAGACAGGGCTCACCCTCAAGTTTAAGCAAGGCAGAGGCTACAAATGGTGAGCATACACTGCCGGCTCCGACGGAGCCCCTCTTGCTTCTTTGCATGTACTTTGCTGCAGATGCGGGGCTGCTTTCTGCAGCTGCTGCCTGCGAGCAGAGCTGCCCTGGCTTTCTTTCTGCCACACTTCCAGGGAGCTGCGTTTTCTTCCCTGCAGAACCCAGAGTGGTGGAAAAGCGGTAATGCCCTGGCTAGTCCATGGTCAAATCCAGAGGGCTTTCAGGAGGGGCAGTTTTGCAGAAGCCTGCTTGGGAACCACTCTTTGTGGAGCTCTGTGTGTGCAACAGCTGAAAAATGTGGCAACTTTGCTGCCAGCAGAAGATAGGTGCTAGAGCTGCTGACCCAGGGGCATGGGGAGAGGGGAGGCAGCCCCCCCCTTGCAGGGTCACCGGGCACCTCCGATGCCACAACCTAGCAGGGAGCACGTGCAGGAGGTGTGGAGCCGTGCTGGGGGCCCTGCGGCTGCTCTGTGCAGATGCCCCCAACTCTTACCCAGCCTGCTGCTCCCTGCAGGCACTTCTTTCCCTGGGATATTCCCTGTCCCTGCTACTTGCAACGGTGCCAACACCGTGCTAGTGCACGAACCAAAACTCGGCGACAAGTAACTGATGAGCAGCAATTTCTTTCACAATGCAATAATAGTGGTTTAAGTATTTGGATTTGAATTTGAGAGGCTATTCCAGAGGGAAGCCTTCATGCAGGAAAGGCTGCCTGAGAAATGGACGAAAAAGTTACAGCCACAGAGTTTGCCCAGGCACACGGGCTTTTACACGCATGTAAGGAACAACTGCAGTCTGCATCAGCACGATCAGTCAGCCGAAACAAATGCTCTGTGAAAAGAGTGCTCATGTAACTAATTGTAATGGCTTCATTAGGACCTTTAGTTTTTAAAAATCTCAACCTGCAGGCAGGCCCCTGGGACAAGTCCAAGGCAAGAAAACTGAGTGTTTCAGTGGCCTTATATTCCTGTCCGTTGCAACCTGGGAAACTCATTATAACAGAAGCAGTGTTGTATGACAATTCACACGAGTGTTCCATGCTTTAAATGTAAACGTAATAAAAGCAGCGATGAAGTCTGGGATACAGGAAAATTTAACAACAGCAGAGCTCCAAACGCACATGTGTAAGGCAGAGGGAGCAGGCCTGATTCACTGGGGAGAGGAAGAGGCAGATGACACTTCATGAAGGAGCACTTGCTAAGCCCACATTTGGAAGATCCAAAGGAAAAACAGATACAGAAAGCAGATCCTTTCTAACGAACGTGCATGTTAGAAGACTAGGCTAAATTTAGATAGCAGGAAATTCTGAAAATGGAAGTGGTCCAGCACTCTGAGAAACAGTAAAGTATATTACAGGTAAGAACTGCAGACAAATGGGCAGCATCTAATCACAACAGGATAATTTCCTCCCCTGGTGGAAAACTGCCACACTCAAACCAGGTAGTATCAACTGCATTTATAGAAATACCTCCCTAGATGTCTACTGGTGCAGGCAAAGCACAGTCTGTGCCACAGAACTCTCCTGCCTCCGAGAGCCTCATGTTCTTTCTATTCACTATTGACAAAAGACAGTTGCTTATTACACCAGCATAAATAATTACATGGCACATGTGGAGAAAGTAACATTATGCACCTGGCCAAGCAGTATTTGCTCTAGACTGCTCTTTCTGAAAGAAAGGCAGGGTTAAAGCTCCTGAACTTTCCTGGCCTGATCTGCTATCATTAGCTCAGCATTGCTAACCTGCCAGCTGGATGGATTTCTCATGTACTCAGCTCCTACAGGAAATACTGTAAAACAGAGTACTTCTCCCATTCGATCAAGAGGTGTGTTCTCTTCCAAAATAAGCAGGCTAAAACCCCACAAAACCACTGAGTTTGATGAAGAGAAAAAAAAAAAAAAGACAAATAAGACAAATAGAGAAAACAATCAAGCAACAGAAAACCAATACCACAAACCTCAAACCACCAGCACACAATGACCCAGGACTATCTTACATAAAGGGTATTGTTTGAAACATTTTATAGCAGCTCAGTAACCCAGTCATTTTCCTGAGGAGTTCTTTGGTTGTGTTTTTCTTCCTCAAAGTTTAATCTCCACTGGAAAAGTCATGATTACAAAAACAAAGGTAGTTCCTATCTGGATCCAATGTAACAAGACATGCAACAACATTTGAACAAAACTTTGCTGCAGTTACACAATTAAAAGCAATTTAAATTCACTACCAGATGTGCAGGACAGAGGGAAGCAAGCAAGCATCCCAAGTTTGGCCCTACTGCTCCATCCACACAATGCAAAGGCTGCCGTGCATCTTGGCAGTGTTGTTGTGATGCTCCCTCTGCACTACAACAGGGCTAGATGGACCATCAGTGGCATCAGAGAACCTCTTTCCTAAACCAAAATGATAAGAATTGCCAAAAAAAGGTCATATTTTCTAAGGAAACATCAGCAACCTTTGCAAGGATCAGTACTTACAGGAGTAGTAATGAGACTTCTCCAGTATGACTGAATGAACTCAGCTCAAGAAACGGAAGATCTTAAAGCATCACCATCACAAATTATACAGGAGAGTGACTAGAAAAATGAACAAGAGACAGAAATCCTAAAAAGATTAGACAACTGGCAGCAGAAGTGGGGGAGCAAGGCCAAGGCCCATTTTCATCAACCTTTTTAGCCTAAAGATCCCTGACTGAGGCAATGCTTGTTTTAGGCAAACTGATGCTGTTTCTACCTTTCTTGCATCAATGCACAGGATTGCGATCAGCAGCCTTTAGCCCAGTATCTTTCAGAGGAATGACTCAATTTACTGATTCACCCTTCAAGAGATCTGAAAGAGTACGTTCGCTAGATGTTTTTCTTGTTTGTTCTAAATACAGAGAATGCAGTGATAGAAATATAAACAGCTAAAAGCCTTTGGTTAGTTTTTGAAAAAAAGATTTTAAATAAACTACATATGATCTTAGATTTACAAAAATGGTATCATTTGTAACCGACAGCATGAGGAATTCAGCAGGAATAATAACTCTTATGTGCAGTTATAGCTCAATGTGAGCTGTAACTGAAGTAGAATTTTCAAGGTCCAACTCAGATAATGATAGGATACATGGTATTTATGATGTGATATAATACCAAGCTATCTTTTCTTTTCCTTTGCAGGTTTTCACCAGCGATATTTTTATATCTGATTTGCACAGTACCATCATTATGGCTACTAGAAATTCATCACGGGACTCAGGTATTTATTATGAGACAGGATGGACTGGCTTGAAATCGATGCATTAATTGATGGGTTGTAATTAGGAATGCATGCCAGACCTTGTTCTAGTTTTCCATTGTATACTGTTGGGACATTACATAACATTGTATAATGTTATATATAGTCCAGGTGGGACTATGGACCACTGTGAATTTCCTAAATATCAAGTAATCAACCTTTTTCCTAGCTAAAATGAGACCCTTGTTCAGCTGGATAACTGAGGACTAGAAGTTTGAAACATATTCCTTCAGTCTCAGGTTACCAGCTTGAATCTTTTCCAGCATGGTGACAGAATATCATTGCTTTCGAGTCCTTTATTAAAAAAAAAAAAAAAAAAAAAAAAGAGTTATGAGTTTCATGGCACTTACAGGCAGGCATCACAACTCCAAGCAAGCCAAAATTGAGGAAGGTATCAATGGAAGGGGTCTTAAACTCCAATTACCTCATGTTTACTGTAACCTAAGAGAATATTCACAGATTGCTAACACAGATTTGCTGACATGTTGTAATTTGTCTGTGTTTATATTCCTTGTCTATGCTGTACAGTGCTCTAGGAAGGGGGTGTCTGGGTTCCACCTCAGGACCCAAACATGCAGCAGAGCTTTTAAAACCATTCTTGTGCCAGATGGGGTCAGTTAGGGCCAAGACAGAGCCTGCACCTCCCCACACAGGCTGCCTGCAAATCCCCATAACACTTCTATATAGTGAAAAGGGGATTTGCTGTGTCCCCAGATTTGCACATATTGGTAATACACAACCATGGCAAAAAAGGGTCTGGCAGGAGTAAGAGAAAAAGCATCAGAAGAAAATACATAAATTAGACTAAGGAGACACAGTGGCTCATTTTCTCCTTTGAAACATTGTTAGAGCCCACAGAAGCATAATCAAATATTCAAAATTGTGTTTACACTGAAAATGCCTGAGGCTTTTTCTAAATACAGCAGCAGGAATTTATTGTCTTCTTGCTTTGCCAAATCTCCTTAAACAGTCACAGACAGGTAATGTGGATATTGAGAACATTTGTCATAGTTAAATCTGGTCCAAGAAACAGGCTAATTTTGTAGTCAGAGGCAGCAGTTTATTTCCTAAAATGATGTTAGAACATGGCATACTTTGTTCTTATTGATATACTGCTACTGTGAATTAAAGAGGAAGTACATCAAGTTAACAGCTTAGTTTATACCTGGAGAGATAGGATGGAGAGTTCTGGAAACGCACGCTCTAACAGATTTGAGAACAATACCTCCAGAAGGGGAGCAGCCCTCCTAACAATTAACTTCGAGATGCAGCACCCAGACAAGTACTATTCTTCATGCTAAAGTATCGCTAGGATTTTCCTTATTAAAATACTAACAGAATGGGTAATTACACAGTCACTAGATCCACACATTTAATATATACACACCATTGAAACAGTTTGTGGTCTTTAAGGCAGCAGAATTTTGATCTTCCATCGGATCCCTAAGAGGAAGTGTCGGTGCTGTTATTTAAGGCATGTGCTAATACACAGTCTCTCCTGAAGACTGAGGCAATTCTGCCTCTGAGTACCACAGAAGTGGATGTAAGTAATACCATTCATCTATCACCAGTGGAGTATGGGCTGCACAGAAAGTACTGCTTTGCAGTGAGGTATTTGGGGATGAAATACATTTTTGAAAGGAATGCTATAAAGTAAATACAATTGTACTGAGTGAAAAAAAAAAAGCTGTCAGCAAAACAGAGCGGCAAGAAAATTAAAACCACTTAATCCATTAAAAATAACCATTCTTTCTTCATGAAGTGTAAGATCTCAAACGAACAAGTGCCTCTTAGCTTTTCAAACACGTGCTGCATTACTGCCGCAGAAAGCAGTAACTGACCTCCTTCAGCAGAGCTCACCTGACTGCCGGGCAATAGCCAGCTTTCTAGTCAGCAGTAACACAGATACCTGGTAAACCTTTTGATTACTTTTAACCACTCAAAGCTTGAACGTTAAAGAAATAATTGATAATTTCTGCCCATTCCCTCAGCTTCTTTCTGATATCGGATTCCCTTACCAACTAAAGTTCTGTCGTATCACTCTTCCAGAAGAGATCTTACATCTTGCACCATTTCCCCCCCCACACACGCATTATCTTCCTCAATTCAGAAGACAGCTTACACGATCTTTCCCCCCCACCTCACATTCCAGCTTTCCAGTATGAGCAAAACAAAGCAAAGTCACCGGGTGAAATTTCTGACATCACGTGTGTCACCATAGGGACAGCCACCCTGCTCCCGCGATGCAGAGCGAGCAGATAGCTGTTGCTTGGCAGAGAGCCGGCCTCTTCCGCACGTCCCAGGACAGAGGGTACCCTGCCCTGATGTCACAGCATCGGTGCTGTCACCTCGATTCTGGGCCAGGTGCAGTAAGTTTCAGCTGGTCTCATTTCTGTCTGGGACTGTGAACAACAGGCAAATGGAGAATGGCTCATTTCGTTCAGTATTGCAGGGGGTCCCCGCACCACCAGTGAGATCTCTGCACAACGTGCACTAGGGCACAAGGAAAACACGTCATGCAAAACAGTTTCCATTTTGATTAGGCTTTTTTAAAAATATATAAATCAGAGGAATGTAAGTTTCATTTCAGAAGAAACAAAGAAAGTGAATTAAGATAGAAGTGTTGTAAAATGTGTATAATTATTTCTTTTTTTATTTTTTCATAGCAAAAACTTGGCAGCTTTGTTTAGCTACATATACCTCTCGGTACCTAAGAGTAACTAGGCTGTAAAACTAAGCAAGGAAACCACATTTATCAGCTGCCTATGAAGCTTAGTTGTTTTCCTTCTTCCTTGTCACATCCCCATTAAGTCACTGCATAAACATAATTAGCTAGGCAAATACGCCTGGCACCAACAGTCCTATCTACATGCATATAGATAATGTAACATAAAGGCTCCTCTCCAAACTTCTAAGTGAGTCACCACTTAATAAGTATTCAGATGAACAAACTAGAACAAGATAGGAAGGTACTTAAATGAAAATTGGGAGTCTGTTTAAATGCCCGGCTTTGCAGAAACAGCTCTCCATTTCCTGCCTGCAGTCTGAGACACACAGACCTGCCCTGAGGAGCACCACTCAGTCAGCATCCATGGAGCCTTCCACTGAAACAGCGGCCTCCCATTGAGCCAGGAATGGTTTCAAAAAAAAAATCACATATAAGGAGCTTACAAAAGATATTAATAAAGTGAACTGATTTTTATAAAGCAGTGTTCTCTGTGCCTGTGTACCACTGGAAAAATGAAATGAGCCCCCTTACAGCCATGCAGAAGCAGTGCTGCTTTACTCTGTCCCCCTGCAGCAGGGCAAGCCTCAAATTTGGCAAATTCCTCCCTAATAGGGTTTTAAAAAACAACTAACCAAACCCTCAAACTCTGAATTTTAATGCAAGTTCATAGCTCTCCACTCTGCCATGCTGGGCAAGATGCAGAGGAGAGGGCTCAAAGGCTGACCTGCTGACAAGCCAAAGGTCATCAAGGTGAATTAGCCTTCCCCCTCCAGCACAAGGTCTAAATCCCTTTGCCCTACCCAGGCTACTTGTAACAAGGTAGATATTCACTTCTTATTATGCTGGGGTGGTTATTTCTCTTACGCAATAGTTTGAAACATCCCCTGAAAAATCTGCTGCTTCTCCTGCTCTCCATGGGCAGCAGGGATAACCCAGGCGATCAGCCCTACAAGGCTACAGCTGGCAGAACCCCAACCCCTCCCTGTCGCTGTCTCCATTCCCCATAATTCGGACCTCCATCCTCCAAATGGAAATATTCCCCCCATTTGTGTGCGAGTCTTTCAGTGTGCTCACACCCACTGTCCAAATAAGCCAAGCATTCAGTTTAAGAGCCTGTATCACCAAGTATAAAACCAACAAGGACTTCTTGATTTTCCGGGCCACAGGAAGTTGTTCCATTTCTCTACAACATCATCAGGCAAGAGGCAGTGTTTGTTCAGATATGTGCAGTATTATCCGAGACCAAGTAAAGAATTAGAGTGGAATCCAAAATTTGTTCAAATGTGACATTTGCTGGAAAACGTTGCCTGCATATTGGCAGGCGTTATGCTGAATATAGCTACTCAGCATGCACTCAAACACATTCCAATTGTTGCAGAAAATCACTCCTCATGCAATAAAATGGTGGGGGGCCCAGTGGAGAAATGCAAATCATCTGGTGTTCTCTAGCACAAGTAGGATAGAAGTCTTTAATGACAGCATGGTTTGATTTTTTAATTATCTCTTTTTCTATTACAATGAAATGTTAAGGGTTGTTATGAAGACAGATTTTACAAACCACTCCCCAGCTGCTCCAGGACCAGCCATGGGGTGAAGCAGAAAGCAGCGCGGCGCTGCGCTCCGCAACACTCAGCCAGCCCCACCACGGCTAACTGCACTCCAAGTAACAATATGTCTTAGCCAACATCTACTTTCTCTGAGTAACTGATGTCTGAGAAAACTAAAGCACCACTTCTTCCACTCTGCAGGGATGGGAGATACCACAAACACGTATTTCCTAGTTATTATTTCCCCTAGAGGGGAAACATAAACCAAGTGTCCGCCCAGCCCAACTCTATTAATTTCAACCTTGAGGTAAACCATACAGAAGAATGAAACAGCGCATTTAGAGAACATTTTTCTGGACACAAGGGAAAAGAAACAAATTTTGAAAAGTTCAGATGTAGAGACTGACCAGAAATTTATACTTCTGATAGCAGACTAACCATGCCCAATTTTTACCCTGTTTTACCATTTTAGGCAGAGAGAGACTGTAGGAAACACAGCAGCCTGTTGAAGAGAGCTGCAGGCAGAGCGCATTCAGAGAGTGCAGTCTTAACAGCAAAGGTGTCACCCACTCCACCAGCCTTTGAATTTACATCAGCTTTATCAGCACAATCCTATAGCTTCTCAAGGGCCTACCAACACATCACCCCTGTCCACAGAAGAATTCCTCCCTTCCGAGCGTGAGGAAAAACAGAGTAAGCATGTGCCTGTGTTAACATCCACTGACTTTACGAATGAACCCTCTGCAGTTTGGCAAAACAGGTCTCTTCCAGCTACAGTGCACATCTGCTCCCTGCGCATGACATTTATGCACATGTGATGTTTTTGTTCACAACAGTACTGCGGTAATGAGCCTGGAGCTGTTCAGGTGAATGTCACCAACCAAGATTTCAATCAATCCAGAGACAGCAGTCGTGGAAGTGAAGGAATAGATCACCACATCATTCAGACGGTGGGACACCTTTTCCTGTTCCTAGTAGACAAATCTTACAATGGTGTTAGTAAAGAGCGATTAGAGAGGACTGTTGTGTCTATTTGGGAAGCCTCCTCACGCAGGAGTAAAAAAACGTTAGTTTCACAAAGCCACATAGTGGAAGTAGCCTACATTATACCACGTACTAACCGTTGCTGGTAGAAAGTCTCATTGTTCTCAGAAATCTAACTGAATTTAAAGAGTGTCCAGTGACAGTTTTGCAAATGATAATGCTCAGCTGAAAAATGAGAACAGGAGAAAAAGCACAGAGAAAGAATCAGTATTCATTACCCAAAATTGGTATTAATATGCCTTTTTCAAATTATGCCTGCCGCATAGAAGTTACCTGCTCTACTACGAGATGATGGGGAACAAAAGCAGGCTGAAGGATGAACGCCATTTTTAGTGTCAGTCTCCTGAAGTTACAGTGTGTTGTCATTGTTGTCTTTTAAACAGGCTAAAGTCTTTGTGAATCAGCTCTCCACAATCTGTGAAACCGTATGGACGCTGGCCCTCCACCAGACCTTCCTACTGCTCCTAGTAGTTGGGAGATGGCTTCTCCCCATTGGGGTTGAAATCACACGGGATCAATTGTCTCAGCTGCTTCTCATGTTTGTGGGAACAGCAGCAGATATACTTGAATTTGCTAGTGAAACCCTGGACATTGAGGACGTGCGGTAAGGAATATTTGCTGGCATAAATAATTCGCACAGAGCAAAAGAGTTGCTTGTTTGTTTAAGTTTGTCTGGGCTGTCTGCAGTATCCAGATAATTCAAACTGTATTCCCACAGATAACAGAAAGCTACACGCAAGGGCTCTGTTTTCCTGCTCTTGCCTTTCCCTCTGTAAAAGACATAACAGTCCTATGAGCTTTGTTAGAGATTACTCATCCATTGCCAGCAGAGAAGCATGTCACATCCATCACAATAAAAGGGTTCGAAGAGCCAAACAGCTAGCATAACTGCCATGCAGCGTCAGATCTTACAGCTACAGGAGCTGAAACACTGGATACACAGTAAACCTTTCAGGTTAATGAATTGTTTTAGACTGGCGTGGAAGCAACTAGAGTTTGCTTTAGTGATTCATTATCCAAGTTGATTCTTTAGTTATTTCAGATATACTTTCTTCTTTGTGATAGAATGACAAAGTGTTCAAAGATAAGAAGAAAGGGAACAGCGTATTTCTGGTGTGAATTTTCAACATTGCAATCTCTCCCGGAGAACGTAAACCCATCTCCCTCTCGCAGCACTGAGAGCTGAATGGTGAACATCCATCACAAAGAAAGAATCAGAGAAGAGGTTCATCCTCTTACAGACACACTATTTCAGTATTTTTATTATTTTTTAATATCACAGAAGATTTTATAGCAGGAAGAGAGGTCCTTCCCACTTGGCAGAGAAGCTGCAGGCTTTCAAGGAATGTGTAATCATTACATACGTAAAGACATTTCTGAGCCACATGTCTATTTCCACATGCCTATCATTATATTAGCATTAAATATTTGGTGTAATTACACAGCTGGAACATGTGGCCTGAACAGCAGAAATTCCACACCAAAGCTGCCTGGTTTTCTCCGCCTTACTCGTATATCTCAGACGCATGCATTAATCAATCACTGTCTGGTTTAACCTCCCTTTAAATAACATCCCAAATACTACGGAAAACATTTTTGTTGCCACGTAAGGAAACTGCATCTTCACTGTTATCACTTTTTCCCCTCCCATAGGAAGAATTATGTTCTCTTAAATGCAATTCTTGCTGTATGGACCTGGAGTATGTTACAGTTTCCACTTGATCTTGCAGGTTAGTACTTGCATATAGACAAGAAGAGAACAAGTGCTTTAAGTTTTTGGTGGCATGTCTTGTGGCTGTGCACACGCTACAGGCTCAACACAGGACTTCTGGTGGAGAACAATTCATAAGACAAAGACAATGAGGCTTTTTGATGAGACCACTGTGGTTTCTTTTGAGAAACAACTTGTTTCTGACTAATCTCTGATCTCCCTGATAAAGCCACTTCAGGGAACATTGGTATTGCAGTACTGTATTGAAGCAACTGCTCTGGTTGCCTGTTACTGCCTTAAACTTCACTGTGTAAACTCTTGAGCTAGATCTGGTCTTGAATTCTATCATGGTTCCAATCTGGGCAGGTTACTGGCACCCATGGAGAGAGGAACTAGCCTCAGGCACCGGGAACAGCACAGCCATCACAGGCTTGGAAGACGTTAGTTATCACAGGAGAAATTAGCTATTCACAGGGAACCTATAGGGACATATCACGTTGGGACTGTACCTCCTTATCCTAAAGGAACAGGCCTAGCATTCAGCTAGCTCAAACTGATATTTGTCTCTATGCAGAAAGGGCTTCTCTAGAAGAAAGGAGAACAAGGAAAGCCTCCTCAATCACCAACTGTTGCAACCATTCTGGCCTCCAATTGCAAGTTTGCAGTTGAACTATACCAGTCTAAAGATGAGCATCTTATATAAAATTGATGACTGGGTTGACACAGTGTAAAGTAGTGAGAAATTATTGTGGGAAATTTTTATTAGCCTTTTCCTTGTGGACAGCATTAGGCTTTGTTTTCAGCACTGAAGCTAGGAAAATATTCCAGCATTTTGGCTCGGCTGCTCACCTCCTGAGAAAGCTGATGCAGTTTATCACAGCTAAAATTCCTGTTACTAGTAAAATACATTGTCTTAAAGATGCACAACACTCAAATTAAAAAAAAAGGCAAAAACACTACACATACATCACCAGTACCCAGATAAATTCAAACACTGCTTAAAGAAACATACCATTAATTTAAGTGAACTAAGCTGTGTACTGTGCTTTTTGATTCCCCCCTCTCCTCTGGCTGTTGCTTTTCTGCTTATTTAATTACATTTACTAGTTAAAAATTAAGTTATTGAACACACTACCCTGAAATTTACCATGAGTACAATTTGTTTTAGGTAATTCTATACAGCTGCACAGATACCACTTGTCATTCAGGCATCAGAACGTTTAATCACACATCAACCATGACCTAAAACAGCAATTCATAGACAATATAGGATGTCAGCAATGCAGGTAGGACTGTTAAGCAACAATGACACAAAAGACATTAAAAAATTAGCTGCTGCTGAAGCTTTGCCTCATGGGTTCAGAAAAAGCGTTCCCCATTCTACAACTCATTTTCCACTCTCGAGTCTCATCTTTTTTCTTTTCCCAGAGCTGACTCAAACAATAGAGTTATTTTGGTAAGCTGCAATGTTTGGTGGTTATTGCTGCATCACAGTAACTACAGGTCTTACGCTAATGAAATCACGCTGCCTGAGAAATAGGCCAGTTAAGTTATATGCATTTTCATAAGATGCTGCTATATTTACTGCACACAAAGCCTTCCGGCGACCCTTCTCTGGATGCTGTGCCCCAAAAGCATTCTAGCTCTCCACTGTCATTATAGCTGAGGGGGATGCATCCACACAGGTTCTGGCTGTTGCACCCATCTTGATGTCCAGAAAGCTATGAATGAGCAACAGTAGCTCAAGTCTCATATGACAAGCAGGGACTACAGTTTTTTCTTGTCCATAATGACTTATATTGTTCCTCAAACATGACCTGGTTTTATTATGACAAGTAGAAAAGGCAACACGAATCTTTTAAAAGCAAGACCTTTACCTGGAACTAGCTGAAGTGCTACAGCTTTGGATGTTCCCATTCAGCAGAGGGATTTTTTTGGTTTGTGGTATTTTATTTTATTGGTTTGTTTTCTTAGGGATGCATATTAGCCTAGCACATTGATTCAACAGAAAAGCATCTGGGAAGTTGTTGCAGAAAGATTAAGTGACCTATTTCTGCTTCTTGTTTTCAAGTATATAAATACCGATAGCTTTGTGGGATAGTAAAGGGGAAACAATTTTTGGTGTTTTCCAGCAAACCACGTAAGTGCCTGTTTAACATGAGATTAGCGTGCTTTACTGAAACAGATCTCAAGAAACGGGATATGCTTTATATTGAACTGTTCACACTCAAAGGTATTTATAAACCAGAGTGTCTAAAAGCTACACTTCACCCTATCCTGACCCTATCCTTTTAAAGAGTTGTTTTAACATGTGTTTTATTTCCAGTACAGCATATTGGCTGCAAACCAACTGCATCAGCAAGGCGGATCCCCAGCCTGCTGTTCTGCAGGTACAGTGCAGAGCTGTGGAACATCGGGGTCAGCTTGTTCATACAGGATGGACCCTTCCTCATCGTGCGTTCAATCCTGATGGGCCACTTCAGAATATTCAATCAGTTGCTGGTGTTTTTTACAGCTAAGAACATCTTAGTTTTGACCCTACAACTGTATCGTTTGGCGGTGATAACATTAGACTTCCGTGCTACTATTCTGCAGAAGAGCAGGAAAGGAGAAGTCAGCTGTTGCCCATGCGAGCCTTATGAAGCCAGCACTCACGCTACTGCTGAGCAAGATACTGAAATGAAAGAGTTCATTGATTTTCCAGTGAGAGAGGAATCCCAAGCTCCACCAAAAGACCAGTGAGCACAGTTACTGACTCAAAACCAACTGTATTTCTCACAGCTTCCTCAAAAGAGCTTGGCCTATTTCTATGGTCAGACAGACTTTGAGCACATAAACCATCTTTTCCACAAAGAAATCAATTTCTTCTGAACTGTAGGGGACATTTCTGGAGCATAAGTTATAGAAATGGAACATTTTGTATCCTATTGAATTTTGGTGGGTTTTGACTAGTTCCCTACTATATTATCCATAGGGATTTTGTAGCCATAGTTCGTAGTAGCAATGAAGGTTTGGCACACTAACAAGGTTGGTTATTACCTCGAGTGACACTGTGCTGAAATATGTACATGCATGTATTCAGACAGAAGGATAAGAAGGATAAACATCCTCATGGAATAGGGGAAACAGAAGCATTCGGCCCTACTTCAGTGGTTGGGCTGTAACTGAAGTGTGATGAGCAATGTTTGCTGTGCATGGAAGCAGCTGCTACAGTGACAACTGCAGACACCTAAGTGAAGGGGCATGATTTGTACTGTTACTATGACATCTAAACATCATTCATTCAAAACATTCAAAGTTTCTTTCAATGTTACCTCACCTCTGGTGGATTTTCAGTTTCAAAAGACTATGCAACACCATGCTGCCTCTTAGGACCTGCACGGTCTGAATAATTTCAACCTTACAAATAAAAATATATTAAAAAGATAATGAAACCCTCACAGATCATTTGAGCACAACTGTGTTTGTCACCCAGGCATTTTCTACAAAGATATTTGCAATTTTATGTCTATCAGTCAGAACATAAACCAAAATTTTTTCTTAGGCTACACTGTGTTTGAAGTTGAGGGTAGTGTCACCATTTTTTTTTTAAGTGGCCTTACTCAGGTATCTCAGGTATACAAGCCAACTAGAAAGAAGATGGCACTACGCACACTTGACAGGAAATCTAGACAAAAGATTTCTGGCTTGTGCTTAACATTTCACAAAGCACCATGAAATCACTTCAGACATCATCTGGCCTATCAAGTGTCAAGATCTACTTTTAAGAAATGGCTAACAGTTATGCATTTAGTTCTACATTTGGGGTGAATAATATAGGGCCTGATTCATCTCTCCCATGAACACTACATCAGTTTAAGACCAATGTCCTTGTTGGGCTCAGCTTACACAGTTTGAAAGATGAGCAATTTTTTAAAGGCTGCCTAAAAATCATATGCTCACAGAAAATGGCAGGTGCTTTTACAAATTTCTGCATTCATTCTTAATGAGAACAGAAAATCATATTAAGAAAAAAAAACCCTAGCAAATAGAGTGGCCTAATTAAAGGAATTTCTACTGTTAAAATTTCCCCGTCTTACCTAAAGCCTCAGCTATCTAAAGACAGAATGCGGTTCTGGGAATGCATAAGAGTGTTTCTATGACCACCACAGCAGTCATATGCTTATTTATTAATAGCGTGATAAACAATGGCATGTTTATTCTTTGAAAGATATACCTATTTAAAAATGAACCTATTTAAGATGTCCCCAAACATGTGAACCTGTATTAGTATTTATGAGATGTTAAACCATATGACCTGTTCTGTGCAGGATCAGGCCCTTCCATTACAAGAACAGCCATAAAGAAATAAGTCTCATACACCTCATAGCCCTTTCTACCATTTGTACTTTAGTAATAACATGCAACGCCTCCTGCTCTTCTCATTTTGGGCCTCTTTCCAGCAGGAGGAAAAAAGCCAATTGTCATTCACAATGCTGTTTTAAGGTTGACGTATGGAGAGTGGAATGCAACTTCATTTGCGATTTTAATTCCAGTCTATAGGTAAAAAAGATAGAGTGCTATTGCTGACCAGCTGTGTTGTCTAAAGCCTTCCACACCAAGGTGCATTTAGAATCAGCTGGTTGAATTACAACCCATCTCCTTGTTGATGCAAGCCAGGACTACTCACATTCATTGAGTTTACCACTTGCTGATATAGTAATTATCATGTTAAAGAGATCCTTGCTAATTAATTTGGAGTGTACTGACCTTCCTAGAGCATCGTTTGAAATTCACAAGCACAAAAAAAAATACAGAACTTTTTTTTTATATATATAAAAAATACACTGCCTATTTAAAGGCTTAGTTCAGCAAACTGCCTACCAGGCTCAGCCTGCAGCAAATGCAAGATCCCCTGGGGTGAGCAATACAGAGACTAGCTACAGCAGGAATATTACACAAAGAACTGTATTTCCTGGTCTACAGGTTGTTTCATTTTAAACAGTAGTAAAGCTCCTAATCAGACCTACCATGAGAAAAATCTCACTCCAGTGCTAGTTTGTTACTACCAGATCCAGTCCCCATTCCGTCACAAAGTAGGCTAGGTCCTCCCTCATGCTTCGGGTAAAATAGATTTAGACTCTTCCTCCTCATCATAGGTGAAGAGGAACAGATTGCTTAAAAACAGGAGGAAAAAAGAAACAAAACCTAAAACACAGAAACAGACAAGCACTTAAATGGTGGGCAGCCTGCCCTCCCACCTGCACATGAAGGGGCAATCACACATGCCAGGTAGCAGCAGGAATGACTGCTAGAGCATAGTACCGTCTAATTCACTGAGAAGCCTGCAGATGGCAATTAAGAAGTCTTGAAGTTCCTATGTTTGGTCACAGCAGCAAACCTCAGTTGCAAGCCATCTTCATCTACCTCTCACAAGTTTTATGAGAGGGAAGGCAGAGCGGCTTCAGCAGCAGGCTGTTCGAGTCAGCTGAGTCAGCAGCTGGATGCAGGTGTCATCCTGCAGCCTTCCAGAGCACTGCTCTGTGCAAGCAGGAGAATGCATTTTCCTGAAGATTGCCGGCATCTGTGACTACTGGTGTCACACCCGTGGTTCAGGAAAAGCTGCAATATGCTTTCAGACTTGGGAAAATCCAAGCCATCAAACTGGGAGGATTTCAGAACATCTATCTTAGCCATTATTTACTCTTGAGTCAGGAGAATTACATTACTAAATCTCCTTTGTAAATAGATATCTAGCCATTACTGTTATTTATTCTGGTTGTTCCTGCCTTATCCTTTTAGATTATTCTATATTAAACATCACTAAAGTGTTTTGCCACTTGTCTTTTCCTCCTTTCCTTTGGACATTGGTTTAAATAAGATCATAGCCCTGAGCCAAGGACAAAAAAAAAAAAAAAAAATTAAAAGCAACAATAACCATTATTTTATTGCATTTCTGTTGATACTTGTACTGTACCATGTTCTCTTGGACCATGTGGAAATGGAAGAAAATGTGCAATTACCTCTAAAAATTTCCAACTGTATTTTGCAAATAAAATGCAGTTACCTCAGGCATAGCTTCCAATTTATTATGTGAGAACTGACTGTTATATGTTCACATTAATTACATCTTCCACACGCTGCTTTTCTTTCCCATTCTTTGTAAGTTAATTACTTCGGCCAGATTCTGACTGCAGCCGCTGCTTTGAAAGCCCAGAGTAATTCCAGTAAGTGCCACGTTGCTCTGGAGAGATTTGTCTTCACTCAGAACACACAAGTCACACAGTGATCCAAGCTAAGGTCTAATATCTGCATGCAGGATGCACACAAATATACATATGCATTTAGATACTTGGCAATGCCAAATAGATGCAGCTTTTTATTTCTGCTAGGATGCGTAAGACTGCTGATGAAAACACCGCAGATGTCCGTAAAACACTTAGGGAAATGCCTAAACATTACAAATGCTTTAAGCTCATGTCTCTAAATACTAAGCTTACTGTCCTCTCTGAACAATACACTGATTTTAAAAGAAGTTTTGTAAGATCCCCAAAATATATTAATTCCATCCAGATTTCCTCAGTTGAATGAAACCCACCCAATCATTATTTCCCCCCTTAAAAATTATTATATTTTAAATCTTTGAAAGTTATTACCAAGATGAAACATTTACATCTGTTTAGCTTTAAAATTAAACAAAAATATTGGTTTGAAACATTTGTTGGTTGACAACGTTAGCAAAGATTTTGCTATTACTTTCTTGCAGATAGGCGTCAAACTGTATATACAAACCAGTGGATCAGGAAAGCTCAGGTTCGGCTGGCTTCTTGTTACAAGACTGCATGTCTTGTTACAAGACTTGCACCTCGAGTACTGTGTTCAGTTTTGGGCCCCTCGCTACAAGAAGGACATGGAGGTGCTTGAGCGAGTCCAGAGAAGGGCAACGAAGCTGGTGAGGGGCCTGGAGAACAAGTCCTACGAGGAGCGGCTGAGGGAGCTGGGCTTGTTCAGCCTGGAGAAGAGGAGGCTCAGGGGCGACCTTATCGCTCTCTACAGGTACCTTAAAGGAGGCTGTAGCGAGGTGGGGGTTGGTATGTTCTCCCACGTGCCTGGTGACAGGACGAGGGGGAATGGGCTTAAGTTGCGCCAGGGGAGGTTTAGGTTGGATGTTAGGAAGAACTTCTTTACTGCAAGGGTTGTTAGACATTGGAACGGGCTGCCCAGGGAAGTGGTGGAGTCACCATCCCTGGAGGTCTTTAGAAGACATTTAGATGTAGAGCTTAGGGATATGGTTTAGTGGGGACTGTTAGTGTTAGGTCAGAGGTTGGCCTCGATGATCTTGAGGTCTCTTCCAACCTAGAAATTCTGTGATGTCCAGGAATGTATTTTAGATTCTCTGCAGTGCATAACCTGTAAATTCTTGCTTACATCATGCAGGAAGAATGGGTAGTTGCTATGGTATAGCTAACTTCCAGGGAAGTTAATGCTTTGGAAATCACCTGCATCAGAGCGTGCAGGGAAAAAAAGTCTGGACTCTTTTCTAAGAGAATCTTGCATAAAAGCACCTACGTCTGATAGAGTGTATCATCTACACTTCATGATTTTATAAACTACTTCTCTACACTTTAAAAAAAAGCAAAAAAGAATTCAAGCCCCCTCCCCCCCCCCAATACTCTTAGTGGAAAGCAAAAGAATCAATGATGTTTTTGTTTCTGTCCCAATTTTACAAGAATATCAAGAGATGTGTACAACAAATGGAATTTTTTTTCAGATCATGCCAGCCTGCCACTTTGAGTTGTGTGTGTTATGTCTGATCAATACTAACCTGCATATTTTCCATATCCTTCAGACAAAGAGATCCTAAAGTGCCCTGAAAATTCATTAGAACAGAACACTAGTACCTAGAACTGTATAAGGCTGTTTCTTTTGTTCCGTATCAATAGAAACTAGGTAAGCTTTGAATCACCAGACCAGGGAGTAGTTGGCACTGGTCTTTGTGTTCAACTCTCCATCTTTCTCCATGCTGCTCTCTAAGGAAAACAGCTTTCCAAGACTGATAGCAAAGCCCACCTTGCCAGATGAAGGAAAAAAACATTCCTGATTTGTACAAGTGAGGCAATAAAAAGGGGTCACAATGGCAAAAAAAAAGCAGAGATGTTAAGGAGGCAAGATGGAAATGGAAGAAACTATATAAAAAAATAATTATCAGGTTAAACTCTTACATCATCTTCTATATACAGCTGTTTTTTTCCTGTCTACATGGCGGCTGCTTTCTGGGCCTATCTCCCAGATCTTAGTACACAGACAAAAGACACCAAACACTGAACCTCCCACCAGTGCCTGCAAAAGCCTCTACAAAAGCACCCAAGAGTTCAGGCCAATTGAAGATGAAGAGGAGCCAAGCCTAATTCCTCCTGTTAGAGACTGAAAGCATCCACAGCTGCTAAAGAGCTTCCTCCATTTGTCTGTAGCCTGCTACAGGGAGAAGGATGTTTTCCTGAGCAGGCTCTCTGAAGGCCTAGCTTATTGAAACAGTAGCATCATTTCCTGCAACCCTACAGATTAGTGACTTCAAGCAACCTTAAGGTCAGACAATGTTTGAAGTCAGGCTGTAGGTAAAAATAACTGAGCACAAGGATGGTGTAATATATAGAGTGATGCCCTAACCCAGCATTTCAGACTTCAGAAGGTAAAAGAGGGCTGGAGTCAAGAAAAGTAGATACTTGTGCATGGTTACCACCTGTGATAACTACTTGGGAGATCCAAACTGCAAATCGCTTTAAGATCTTCAGTCTCGTATACACATAGCTAATAGCATCCTGGAATAATCGTACAGAATGGATACACAGCCAACACCAAGGCATCACAAAAGAATCCCAAACAGCTTCAGAATAGCCTTTACAGTAAACAAACAAACAAAACACTGGTTGAGTGTTGCCATTCTTTTGTTTTATATTATTCTGAATGAACTGCTACTTCACATTTGAATAATGTGTTTGGCTTAATTTTTATCCAGCATCCTACCTGAGTATTTTGTAGTCTCAGTCCCCTGACAGAACTCACAAAAAGCTTGTCTTTCAAAACAAACGTGCTAGGAGCTTTGTTGGAGCATCTTTCAGGCTTGTAAGAGACAACAGTACAAGCAATAGCAGTACATGAACCAAGACAGCTGTCAGCCACTATAACTCACTACAGGCCTAATCCTGCTTTCAGTAAGCATTCACAATGCCACTGCTGAAGATGATCACTATATAATATCTCTAAAGAAACATAAAAGCAGTACTTATTCTCTCACGCAATTAATGCCAGTGTGGTAAGAAGCACCTTCCAGAGGTATTTATCACAACTGCTGAACTAGAAAATTCTTTTACTCATTAGGGGTCAGCTCAGCAAAGAGGTTAGTTTTGTCCCTAGGTGAGGGGGGAATGGGAAGCCCTTCTTTCTTTCTTTCCTTTTCCCTTCCAGATTTCATGCTGAGGTGAAATCTTGTTGTCCTGATCCAATAGCAAACCAATGTGTTGGTATTCTGCCTTGTGAGCTGTGTATTAGGTTTAATTTAAATTTGAAGCTCTGTTGTGGCAGAAAAGACTAGTTTATGACCTAACTCAAGGAATACTAATTCATCTAAAAAAATAAAACAAAAAAAACTACTCTTATATGCATTCTCTCCTTTTTCTGCATAAGTAAGAGTTGCCACAGGGGTAGCCTGAAGCCATATGCCAGCAAGTTACTCTACTTGTATATTATGAGAATTTTTATCCATCTAATCAATAAGAAATGAGTAGTTACTATGGCAATTTCTACATTACAAGGTAGTTGTGCTGCAGCAGAGTATAGTCTAGAAGGACAAATGCACTTACCACTCTGTTATGTAAATTTTTGCACATCATACATTGTTGGAGTGCATAGGCTTGAGAAAAAAGCAAGAAGAATAAAAGTGAATCAGAAGATAATGGTGGTTATAAAGGACAGCCTGAACTGCTTGGAATTCTTAAGTGACTAACAGATGCCAGGTTAGAGCAATCCATTAACGTTCAGACAAATCAAGCAATGCTTTTGCAGATCCTTAGCTTGAAAACAAATAATGATACTAAGATTTCACTACTATATTTCCCTATTCCCCTTTGATTATATTACTCAAAGGGAAAAATGATGGGATTAGCACCATCAATTCATACTAGGTTCTGTATGAGATTAATACCGATACTCCAAAGCACAGCAAATACACTCTGCAACATCCAGGACTGATTACAGTGGTTGTATTCCCTTATAGCACGGTGCTTCATAACCCTGTAGGAACTGCTGGCACTTGCACACAATGAACAAGGATAAAACTTCACTCTCAAGATACAGAGTGCTATGATAGAAGTACGAGGTTCTTCTAAAGGTTGCAAAGTCATTGATTGTAATCACCTTTAAGAAATACACACATAAATTGCTTATATCTCATGAAAGCTTTTATTCCAATTCCATCACATTTTCTTCTGTGGTTCCCCCCGCTCCTTTCCAAAGTATTATCTTTTTTCAGATATTAGAACAAATAGATGAAAACAAACACTGAGTAGAAACCTAAACGCTACAGGCAGGCAGCTCCCTTGGAGGTGTCTGACAAGCCAAAGATGGCCTGGCTGTGCACAGAAACTAATTAAGACACACTGTAAGTGCAGAAGATGCATCGAGGATTGTAGCACAAACCTGTCAAAAAGATGATCTTGAAAGAAACCTAGGTAAGTTAGCAATTGGGAACTTCCGATGCAAGAAACAGATGCACAAACTCAGGACACTTTAAAACCCTCATTAACTTAGCCTTGAATCCATATATTAATAAGATGGGGCAAAAATTGTGATGCCTTTATTTGAACAGCCGATGATGAGAACTGAAAGCTAATAAGACTGAAGATATTGGGTTCTACTCGGGGTTCAGAGATGGTTGTGTTTTTACTAGTAAGATACTGACTGTAAGGTTGCATTGCAAAGAAACACCAATTCCTACATAGAAAGGTGTCAGCCCTCACTTTAGTGACACAAGTTTGGTGCTAAAAACCTTACAGAGAAAATAATTCAAAAAAGAACAAAAGGAAGTATAACCTACAATAAGTATGCAGGTTCAAAACAGGCCTCAAACAATCCCTTTGAAATTAGAGAAGAAAGAAAGTGAGCTTATATCAAAAGATGATAAACTTAGTCAAATCTTCTAAGGCTAGAAAATGACAGTTGTATTTCACAGTCCAAGCAAAAGCTGAGGTAACGTGTAAACACGCAGAGTTCTAATACTGCACAGAGGATAAACTCTTAAATAGAGGGGTTGTCTAGCAAGTTTGCCCTACGCATACCACTATGAAGCAGCAGATCAAGAGGCTTCTGTAGAAGACACTCAACCTTCACTGTCTGCAGCCTATGCAGCAGCCAACTTCTAGCTGCTTGAAATTAAGACTGTGTCTGGATACAGTTTCATATGACTCCTAAAAGGACTCACAGTGAAACAAGAATGGCGTTTAAAGACGCTCTTTAAGATTTTCTCTCAATCACTTCACCTCCAACAATACTCCCATCAGATAATTTCAAGTTGATCTGAAGTTTAATCAAGTTGATTAAAAGAAAAAAAAAAAAAAAAAAAAAAAACACACACACACACATCAACTTTTCCACTGCAGGGAGGAATGAAACACAAGAAGCTGACTGGCCCAGAGACAGTCAACATCATAAAACTAGGTTTGGAAAAGGCTTTATTCTCATTTCTTGGAAGTTTACTGGAGTCCTTAATGCCACAGAGCAATTCCTCAGAAAATAACCAGGCAACACACCAATAACGTAATTCAGAAATTATAGTTATATTTCCCTTCATCAGCTGAATATAAGAAACATTATCTTTTTAAGATTAATAAGGAACGGAAGACTTTTATAACATTGTTTCCTTAATAGAACTATTTCTTCCTGAAAAATTTTACAGTGGTACAGTTTGTTTCAAAGGTCTATTCCACGCAGATTAGAGCACTGAAAGGATTTCTTCTAGAATGTCACTCCTAAATGGTTTAATAGGAAATTAAATCTTACCATCTACAAGTGTTTAATAAATAAACCCTTTACTGAACCACAGCACCAGCAAGAGAAATTACTGCTCTTCATTCCACTTTCTGCCTATGTCATGTGTGGGTATTCTCATCCCCTTACTCCTAGACAACCTTGTTCCCAGGAGCCTGGGAGACAAGTACCCCTTTTTATGTACAGTCATTTCTGGAAGAGAGACCTCAAGCTATGCACAGACTGAAAATAGCAGCAAGTGGAGCCCAAGCAACACTGCCTTCTCCTGTGTTTCACAGCAGCTGGGAACACTGGGTAAAGAGAACAGAAAATAGTTGTTTTGTAAAGGGGAATCCACAGGTGACCTTTCAGGACAGCTGCCAGCAGGATTAAGTCCTGTTAGGAGGGGTTGCCTCCCTCTTTACCACATTCAACATACGAACAAGCCCTCCTGAAGCAGCCAACTTAGCAGATGAGAGACCTCCTCTCTACTTCCCCTTCCTCCTCACTATAGGCCCGTATATGTTAACTGTTAACATCTCCACCCCTGTGGGGGTTTTACTGTGCTAGGCAGCTGAACACCACAACCGCTCTCTCACTCCCCCTCCTTAGATGAGGAGGGGGAGAAGTAAAGGAAAGAACAACTCACGGGTTGAGATAAGGATAATTAAAGGGGAAAAAAATAATTATTAAGGAAATGTTATTATTAATTAAACAATTTAACTAAAGGGAAAAAAGGGAATGGGGAAAAGGGAGGGGGGAAGGAAAAAAATAAAACAAGTAAAGGTTATGTGGAAGTGCAGAAGAAAGAAATTACTCTCTACTTCCCACAGATGAGCGATGCTTGACCACATCCTTGAAGCAGGGCCTCAACACACGTAGCCGGTGTTCGGGAGGAGGACAAATGTTTTCACAACGAGAGCCCACCCCACCCCTCTTCCTCCTTTTTCCCCCTTTTATTGCTGAGTGGGACATGATGTGGTATGGAATATCCCTTTGGTTGGTTTAAGTCAGCTGCCCTGGGGATGTTTCTTTCTCACTTTTTGGCCCACCCCCTAGGAGGGTCAGAGAGAGTCCTGATGCTGTGCCAGCACTGCTCAGCAGCAGACACAACACCAGTGTGATACCACTGCTGTTCTAGCTGCAAGTGCCAAGCACAGCACTGTATGGGCTGCTGCAGGGAAAGTTAACATCCCAGCCAGACCCAGTACAATCCTGTCTGTTTCTGAGTCTGCCCTAACTCCAAACACAAGAAAATTTTATATAAAAAAAAACAGCTCCTGATGTCACGACCACATTACCAACACAGGAGAAGAAAAACCCTTCTTACCACAACAGGATGGTCCATTTCACTTCCAACATCCACAAGACCAGGAACACAGACACATAAGCACTTGAACTACACTACCTCCCTGCTCACAACATTGAGTTCTCATCCTCCCAAACACCCCTTTACCAAGTCCCTCCCTTCCCCTCTTGCTGCTCCTGGGGCTCACCTAATTGCAGTCAGCAGCACCTTGATTCAATTCACTAATTTGGCAGAAACCTAAGAAGCAGAGACAGGTGAAAGGAGGCACACTGTGTTGTTACATTAATTCATTTGTTGCCTAACTACCTGCTGAATAAGGCAAATAGCCTAATTAGAAAGAGACAGACCAGGAAACTTTTTTCCATTCTTAACTGTTGATCAATTAGGCTTACATTTAATGGGTCATTACTGACTTCAAGCTCTCTTTTCTCTCACTGACTCCCACAATATGATAGGAGGCTTATCCAACGATATCTCTGTGCAGTGCACAACATGGAACAAAAGAGCAGAAAGCTCTTCAGATTTGCCTGCACTTGGAAAATTTCCCAGGAAGGACACACTGCAGCAGCAGGATCTCTCTCCATTTAAAGTGGAACGTGTCTATCCAAAATAGCTGCTTGCAAATGGAAAAAAAATTAGGAGTAACTGGTGAAAAGCTTGAGTGGAGGACCAACCCATAGAAGATGGACCCTTGATCCACGTAGAGGACGGAAGAGGGCATCTGCTTTCCTCACTTCCTCCTCCCTTCACAACAAAGAGGATTGCGATCCCAGACGGTAATGACAGTCCAGACATCTTTGGCCTCATCCACTTAGGGCTCTGACTGCACTCAAATATAGCTGGAAAAAGAAGAATGATTAACTAGCACTGTCAGAATGGCTTGTGGGAAGAAGGAAAAAAAGATGCATTAAATCACTATTTTAAAGACAGATCTGAGACTTGGGAGAATTTTTTAAAAGTGACTTAAGGCCCCCACTTTCATCTGGCAGCTTTTACAAGATACAAACTTCTTTAGTGTTCCTTTGCTTGCATGACTACCAAGTGATTTCTCAAGTTTTCCATTTGTCTATACTCCTACTTTCAGCCACATTGAGAGGGAGACAGAGGTCAGATATGAAGAGCACAAACTCAGCTGTGCAGCCAGGGTCTCCTAGAATCATCCCAGGCTGTCACGTGATAGTGCTAAAGTAATCTGTTGTGGCCAGTTCCCTATTCCTGCTGCCTTGCAGCTACGACAGCATAATCAACAGCCCCTTACATTCAGGTAAACATGAATCTGCCTGCAGATCGATGATAAATTCTCTTCTGACAGTAATGAATTACATAAAGGACACGATGTTGTGCCTGTCAGCCTCCAACCTCTCTGGTTTTGACAGAATTTGATCTTATAATTATCTTGCTATCCAGCATCACTCTGCTGTGCTTCACGCTGGATCTTCTAGTCTGCTAACAAGGAACCAGGGGGACTGTGAGACCCACGTGTTTGGCTGCAGGGCTCTCCTCCAGGCTCCCTCCCTTATTGTCACCTGGGTTTGCAGATCAAGTTCTATCTGCTGGTATGGAGGAGATGCCAGTATCATTGTGTACAGCACTTCGACAAGCATTTACACTGACAAGCTTGTAACAGAGTGGTAGATTGCTTGCATAATGCTAAGGAAAAGGAAAGACAGCAATTTATTTATTTTTTATTTGTGCTTGAGGTTTGCTTAACACGGGGGACCTAGCTCTAAACTTGGGCTTCCATGATACCAGCACCCGCTGTCACACTGCAGACTGTGTGTTAGACCAAGTGCTAAATCTTGGTTCAGTATATTGCAAGACAAAGCAACTTTGTTACATTAAGTTCAGTAAGAGGCAGATCCCTTCCTTGAAAGTCAAATGCAAGAACAAATTCGGCAAAGAAACTGCAATCTCCAAGCAAGGAGTGGTCTGTTTGCAGAGATGAAACAACTTCAGGCTGTTCCAGAGTTCTGGTACAGGAGGGTAGAGGGGCCTTTTACAGCTCACATACAACTTTACTGGTTACACCTTCCTCAAATTCTTTGCAACAAGCAAATGGTAACTCCTCAAATTAGCCCACAACCATGGCAATTTCATCTATCATTTCATGCAATGCTCCTTTATTTGTTAAAGTTGGCTGTGAAAGATTTATGCAATATCTAAGGTGACTCATTAATTGTTTTCCAAAGGTTCCCAACATTTGTTTTCTGAGAAAAAGAACCTGTGAACTATCTTCATCTCAGTGAACTGATATAAAAAGCACCAGCGTTATTAAAAGGAGCAAAGTGTCATAAGAATATAGAACATGAGATTACACCAACAATCAGACCATTTGCACCTAAAAACTATGCAACGTAATGCAGCTCAATTCATCACACACATATAAATGTGGCTAATCACATATTAGTCTGTCCACAAGGATAAAATTACCTATGATCAATATTAACACAGATGAAACTGAGAAAATGATTTATAGTGCAATGTGTACTCACAGCTCTAGTTGCCTAGAAAGTGAGGACAACGAGGAAAATAGGACCATTTCTTATTCTCAGCAAGGCTGAAAGCTCAGCAAGCTTTGCACACACAGTAGGAAATGATTTTGCCAAAAGATGAATCACTGAATATTTTGCAAATATTGTCTTGCCCCCTGACAGATGGTTATTTGGTTTGATATATTTCCATGATCTCTAGGGAACTGCAGAGAAACAGAGGTGCAGATAAAGACAGCCAGAACAATAGTGACGTCAGATGTCCTGAGGTACCGATAATGTCACAAAGCAACTACATCAAATGGCACTTTACTTAGCAATGATACATCCAATTCAGAAGTAGAAAGCAGGATATGTCTATGAAAAAGGCCAAAAAGCTGTGACGGATTATCCCATCTGAGGGTATGGCCCAATATACAGCCATGCCTTCATCAAAGACTTCATCTGAAGACTAAAAGTTGCATTTCCTGGAGGAAGATAGTTCAGGTAGAAGGACAAACATAAATGGTTATAAAGGCCTAAATCTTCTTGAACACAGAACAGCATCAATATGGGACATTGCCATAAACAAAGTCAGTATCCCTAGCTAGTCTTGAGCCTTGATGCTAGGGATATCAGTAACTACCTCAGGCTCTGTGATTAAACTGTTATGCCTTTCCTTTCCTACTGGTAGGGACTACACAGGAAAGAAGGTTCCCAGTCTCCTCATTTAATACTCAGAGAGTACAATTTGATGCTGCATTTACTAATCACATAAGGTAGCCTTAGCAAGGAACCACAGATCCATGACAAGTTCTTGTTAAGTCACACAGAAGGCCTGGTTCAGCAGGCTTCTTCTATTCTGAGCTGCAGTGAAGCAGTGAACCTTGCCAAAGTGTCTGGAGAATAGTGAGCTCACGCCTCTCTGAGTTGCACATTTGTAAGTGTAGATCCAAAGAGAGATGACTAAGATGGGCTGAGTTTTGTACCAAGATCAAAATTTCTTCAAGCAGGAACTAGTAATGAGGACTGATGACTGCAGCAATGCAAGACTTCTTTCCAAGGCCTGGAATAGAAAGAAATGTCCTAGAGCAGCTGAGGTGGATAAGTCATTTTCCAGTACTCTTACAGTGAAATGGACTGGCTCTCTAGAGAAACTGAGCATGTAGATTGAGTACCAGCCAATAGTATATATTTATAAGCAACAGCCTGATTCAGCCAAAGAATTCTTTTTGGGTATTTTTGTTGTTTGAATGAGGAGGAGAGAAGCTATTGGCAGCCTGCCATTGCAACGGGATATCTTGGCACGAAAATGCTTTGTGTTATATCACTACCATATGGTGGTGGAAAAGATTTTATTTTATTTTTTGTATTAAGTTCCTGTAATAGTCCATTCCCATTTTTAACGCAGCCTTTCTGCATAAGAACAAGTTTGCTTCTCAGTCCTATCACAAGAGCTGTACTACACTTTTACAGCTAATAATGGTAAACATTAGAAATGTTACAGTTTCAGGGGTGCAGTTACCTCTTCCATTATGGGAAAGCACATGAGCACCCGGATGGAATGCAGGTTTTTTGAAGAGCCAGCCCTGGTTTCCAATAGGAAGGCATTCCTTTGGTGTTTCCCCCCATATCACTGATGAAACTACTGCCCAAATCGTCTCCAGTCTAATGAGATCTGGCATTCTTTGAGGACTGTGAGAACAGGATGATGTGTGGGAAGCTGTTGCTTGCATTTCTCTTTTCACTAATGCATCTCCATTCCAGGAACGGCAGCAATAAATAGGTTCCTTCAAATGTCTTCCTATTGCTAGGGGAAACTCAAAGCAAGGGGATGATATAGGATATGGAGTTTTTAACATATTCTTAGGACAAGCTCCTACTCTGGCCCAGAAGAATTTCTTTCTCTACATGTCTAGGAAACAGTAGATACCAACAGCAGTGAATTCAAATCTTTCAGATTTGGAAGTGTGCCAGCTACGACTTTTCTGTTGGGTTAAGTCCGTTATCAGTATGAGGTTATGAATGAGGTTTTGGCATACGCACACTCCCCAGACCCCAGTACCAATCACATGTTACAGTGCTGCTCATGTTTCTGACTTTCACGGTCTTCTATCTTTGCAAAACAAACAAAAAAATAATAAGGATGCACAGAATTTGTTTTCTATAAACAGTAATCCAAACATTATCACAACCATCTCTTCAATCACCTTTCTTTGCCAAGGAAGCTTAAATAATAGATAAGACACAGACACTTATCTGCTAAACCTTCTCCAGCACAGCAAATAAACTGCTATTAAGGTTCCTGAGACTGATCTTTGGAGGATCCTGTTCCAGAAGACAGAATACCTCTGTAGTTTGCTCTTGCTCAGACAACTCAGTCTATACTCTCAGCAGTCTAGAAAGCAATGGCTGGGTACCTGGATTCTACTTCTTCACCAAAGAGCTCTTCAGTCTACTGCAGCTACCCTGAAGTACAATAATAAATTAAATAACACCCTTGAACATTTGCAGACACTCAAATATGAACACCTGTGTGGTTAAACAGGCAAGATGGTTCCTGGCATGTTTCTAGCCCATGCAAAACAGTATTCACCTGTACAGTCCCACAGTGTGTGTCAGAGTTACGATGTCCCAGGTTCCCCCCAGCCAGCAGTACCTATGTTTGTGGAGGCCCAGAGAGTTTCCAAGCATAATCACAGACTGTTCTGTGCCAGCAAGCCTCAAGGCCTTGATGCTTTCAGAATTTCTAACAGGTTTAATTTAGC
Source organism: Heteronetta atricapilla (assembly GCA_011075105.1). Taxonomy (NCBI): domain Eukaryota; kingdom Metazoa; phylum Chordata; class Aves; order Anseriformes; family Anatidae; genus Heteronetta; species Heteronetta atricapilla. The sequence goes on from CM021736.1 coordinate 6,209,977, forward strand.
AGGAAATATGTAGGCTAAGCAATTCCCACTGATTTTAGCCATGGACTGAAGTCAAGAACTAATTTCATTCTGCAAGTGAAAGGAACAGAGTCTGGCCTACCTTTAAATTTGCCCCAGTTCCTTCATGGTACTGTTGCCTACAATAGATGCCTAAAAAAAGCAGATAATGACAGAAGTACTGGACTCTGGCATGAAAACCCACAGGGAAGAGTTTGTGAGAAATTGGTAGAAAATACAGCTGCTGTGACTTTTGTGATGGCAGCACTGAAGTTTCTGCACTCATTCCCAGAGCAGAAATATTATCAGGATAGGTACAAATATGAAACTATTTCAACAAATGGTCCATAACTTGCCTACATGTTAGAATTCAATTTTCTCTACTTTCATATACCTTTATTACACTTCCTGGAACATAACAACCTAAGAGGCTTCTCTTTACAGCATGCAGCACATGAATGTTATAACGGAGTCATTACAGCAAAATATCTTCAATAATTATTTACATTAGTATCTGCTCTTTTACGAAATCTAGACTGACCATTTCTCTAGGGATTTTCCTCCTAAAACATGTTCGTGTCCCTTGATAAAGCCCTTCATACTTCAGCCAGAGAAACCACATTTTGCTCACATGATGTATTTCTGACTGACAGCATAGTTTGCAGCCTTTAAAAATATTCATATGTAGTAGTCAAAACATAGCATGCTTGCAGCCCCTTGGAATCTTAATTCCAAGACTGTCTACATTTCTGTCAAAACTTCCATAGTAAGCAGTAATCAGAAGATCTACTGTGAGAAAGTGTGAGTTTTCCAGGATCCAGTGAGACAAAAGAACAGGGGTTTATTTTATACTTTTCCTGAACAGAACTGTGAACAAATATCCGTAAAGAAACAAATCTGAATTGGTTGTTGTATAGCTCAATGGAGAGCAAATACCGTCTGATTAAAAAAAAAAAATGAGAGAAAAAAGAAAGACTTGACTGTTATTTACAGCTGTTAATATGGAAATTATGAAAATAAGTAAATGCCTGTAAAAAGACATTCATAGAATTCACCCAGCAGATTTACAATTTGAATTTGATTCTGTCATTTTTTCTTCTACATAATCCAACAGAGCTCAAGCTGCCTAAGAAGCATCATTGTTACAATGATACAGAAGTCTACTAAGGCAAATCTTAACTTTGCCAGTGAATGGTATACCAACAGCAAATAGGCCTACAACACAGACTTCCTACCTCCCATATTAACCATACCTTCAAGCAAGTATCCCTTGAGAAAAGCGTTGTATTCTGCAGGCATTATTACCAGCTCTTTCCATACTTAGGATTATATCACTTTTGCTTGCAAGTCAGCTATAAATGACCTTACCAGCTGAGGGTTTGCAACTGTCCCCTTTGAGGTGAATGATGGAATTTACTTAAACTTTGTTGCCTCTAGTACTTTAATGGTATGTGGGAGTACTCCTAAATTGCTAGAACAATAGAGCACAGCTTATGATTCCCATCATAGATCTCTGGAAAGTAAACTGAAATCTCAGGCCAGGTTCCAGGCATAAAGTGAAAATCAAACCCACCTCATTCCAGAGATCACCAGATCAAGAAACAGTAACTGAAAATGTGCATGTACACATGAGATGGCAAAATTGCAAGTCAGCATGCCTGTCTCAGCCAGAGACTAGACAGATTTGTTCAAAAACAACTTATACCATGCCTAAGAGCAACTAATTCTCTCCTCATGTTCACTACACTCTCCTCTTTATGTGAAAATGATCATTCTGACCTGCAGAAAACCTTTAATTATTACTCAGTTTCATGGACACAGTATTTTTTTCAAAGACATCTTAAAACTGAGATGAACAATAACAACAACAACAAAACCAACAATAACAAAGGAATGAGAAAAAGAAAAAGAAAAAGCCCTGTTACTTAAAAGCCATTGGAAATTCTTTAAGTCTCTGGGCATGCATTATATATTCACCAAGTTTGCTGCTGGTGATGTAAGTTAGAAATTCTCCTGCTGGTTTTGATTACAGCTGCAGAGTCACAGATTGGAACAGCAGTAGACAATCATTCTTCTGAGCCTGCACATAAATATAAAACGTTTCCTTTTTCCTTATCACATAAACCTTCCACTATGATTACTTCAAAGTGAATTCCTGTTTTCTTCAGATTTTCTCCACTTACCGTTTTATAATTAACAAAATGTATTCTATCCAACAAAGCTCTGTTATTTGCATATTCAAAGGTCACCATACAGGTTAAAGTTATTTAACTATGAAAGAGATGATAATTTCACAATCTTTTTACATGCAGATAAAATACAAAATTACCTCTGGGTTTTTAATTTGCACATTTACAGACACATGATAAAGAGTTTTATGATAATGGTATAAGCTGCATAACGAACTTTCAATTAGGCTGTGACAGCTCTTCCCCCCGGTCTTTGCATTGTCATTTTATTATTTAAAATGCTGTCATACCTTCATGGGAGCAACAAAGAACATTACTTACTACAGCCATACTTTGGAACCAAAACAGCCGCCCCTCCCATGCTGCAGCATGTCGGCTCACACACATGCTCTGCTTGGCAAGCAACTGTGCCCTGCCAAGCTAGGTGGGAAAGAGAGAATCAGTCAGAATTAGATCACCAGACCATCAGGGTTTATGGGTGTCCGCAGCTCTGAACAGTCCAGATCATCAGATTACTGCAGTGACAAATGGCAAAGAGAAGTCCTGTATATTGCTATAGCACCCTTGTGGGGGATTTTACCTTATTTCTTACTGCTGTTGGACAACCATAAGAGAAATCCTTCTGGACATGAAACCTAAATTATCTCTGGAAAAAGCAATGATCGCTGAATTTCCTATGAAACTGTAACAAAGCAAAATTCTGCCCCTATCTAAGAAGTCATTTTTGCATACCTTACAAAAAGTTAGATTCCTTAGCATAACATTTCACCCACCTCGGGTAAATAAATGCAGCCGAGCTAGTTATGAATTCAATCCTTTCCAAAGTTACCCTTTTCTCAGTTAACACCATGGTCACAAACCAATCAAACCTTTTCGAATGAACAACCAGAGGATACATTTCTTATTCCAAAGCTGGTTGCTGTGGCTACTTGTTATTTGTGTTGAAAGCCAACCACGTCAAATCATATTTTGCTTTTTTTCTTCCCAACTGTCTGCACTTTTAAACCAGAAATAACTGACTGCAACAAATCAATTTTTGTATTTTCAGATGTCTAATCAAAACCTGTTACTGCAACTTGAAAAATTCTAGAGAAACAACAGCTAAAAAATATAAGCATTATGTGAATTTCATGAAAAATAAGATCCTACAAGCCTCCAGAAATTGTCATCACTTATTGAAAATCACAGGGAATTTTAAGGCTCAGCTGACTGCCACAGAATGCAGCCATTTCTGGGTCATATCTGATGTAATAATATTGCACACTGATGGTAAACCTTTTACAAACAGAACTATTTTGAAGGATGTAATCAGCGAGTTGCACAAAACAACAAACAACATTTCTTTCTCAAGCACTTTTAACAGAAAAGAAAGGTCTGGGACATATGTAGGGAAAATAATGTTTCTATGAAAGTTACAATACCATATGACTACCACAGATCTAGAATAGCTGTTGGACTATTCTACTTTCAGAGGTTTACCACCGTTGATGTGTCTTTCTGGTTGTCATTGAATTCATTGCCTTGAATCCCATCTGCCCTGGAACACAGATAGTTCAACACATAAGTTCAACAGTGAAAGCAACTTTACCCCATCTTGAGCCACCTGAAAAGATCTCTGCACCTTCTCAGATTCTTCTCACTTTCTTTTTGTCACAGATCTGTATTTGTTTATATGGGGAGGAGAGGAGGAGGCAAATGTAAGTCACTAAGAACAATGTCTTAATTGCAGAGATTACAATTACATCCACCTTTATATTATATCCATTGTAACAGTGACCTTCAAAAAATTAAATAATAATAAATATAATAATAAAAAGAAGAGTTAAATTAATAATACAGTAACTACAACCTTGGAATTAGAATTTCAATTTCTAACATAGGAAATGCAACCACATTCCTTCACAGCTAGACATAAGAACCACAATGACTGTTACAATAGCAAAACCAAATGCCATACAACTTAAGCAAGATTATTTATAAGAATATGAAGAATTTAGAAGCCTGGTGCACCTACTTGAGACTGATGGAAGTAGAAGTCTTCAGATGAACTGAAACTTTTTAGAAGTTCATAAAAGGAGAAAGCTGGTAAAGTGCATTTCTGTTCCTGATTTCATCTGGAAGTGGATGTGTGCAAAGCACTACAAAAGACTTCCATTTTTATTTCATGTCAAATAAGGCTACAGATCATCTCTTGGAGAACTGGAGTCTTGGGGCAAGATGAAATTTCTATAGTCCAAAAAAAAGTACTGCATACATTTTACAGGTGATATTTTTACTTGGACTGAACACTTTACAGAGCTTGACAGAACAATGAAGCTGAATCTAGTAATGTTAAAATGTCTGAATTAAAAAAAATAATAATAATAAATTAAAAAAAAAGACTTTTTAATTATTATTTTTTTCCTATTACACGTAGGACAGAATTCACAGTCTCTAATGAAACTATTGAGCACGCAATATAGCAATGTACAGGATCTATGGAAGTATGAAGTTGCTTTCAGCAATTCATCCTTAAGTCCTGCTTTTAGTTAGCGCTTTACAGCAGGAAGGATCTTGAAGCCAAAATCTCACCATTTATATGAAGTAGAAGAAAAGAACAGTGAAGAGAGGTTTGCTGTCAACATACGTTTTGAAGCATAAGATTTCATTTAGCTTAAGGAGCTAGAAGTGTTATTGGTCATAAAATTATTCAGCCCTTTAGAACTATCAGCTGCAATATTAATCTTTGTAACCTTCCTTGACACTGAATTAAATAGGCTTACCAGACACTAAATAAAAGTAATATTTCCTTTTATTGGATCCACATTTATTCAATTTAATATCATCAAGTACTCATGATATAAGAAAGAATAAAGGAAGATCTTGATTTCACTATACATTAGTGATTTTGTTTTTAAATGCAACATTTTTTTGGCCTATTTCTCTGTCATCCTGCCCAACTGTATAACACTTCAGATGAAATAAAATGAATAAAAATGAATTAATAATTGCAGGAGGTACAAAAGTTGACAGTCTTTTTTTTTAGTATGCTTGCAGTATTGGTACACTTGCCTCCAATCTGAGACAGGAAGGCACTTTGAACTACTCTATAACATGAGCTATATGGCTGGGTGGTGGAATGAAAAAGACTCCCTTCTCCAAGCTGTTTACCAACCTGTGCTTGGGAGTAACCAGGGCCACTGGATGGAACGTTGAGAAATTCTTTTAATAGTCAATTTGCCAAAGAAGTTGCAGTTTTCAGGCCAAATCTCCAGAAATTCATGCCAAATTCAGAAACATTTTGGCTTTAGAAAAAGGAAAAAGAACACACAAGAAACTATGATTTGTGTGATCATACTGTGCAAATGTTTGTATGCCTGTCCATCACTGCCACCATTTTCTCCCCCTAAAAAATCTGAGAACCAGTAGCCAATTTTAATTAAACCCGGAACAGCAAAAGCCATGGAATACAAAAATTCTTACAAGTTTCATGAAAACAAACAGCAAGCTAAAGGAGGGATGTCATGGTAGTGCACACACTTGTGGCAAAACTGATGCGAGCTCGCTATGCTATTTAGGTACTGACATTTCCACATTAGCAAGAGCAGTTGCATGTATTTCCATTACAACTCACAGCATGTTCGACAGCCACGCGCCAAAACCCAAAGCAATGAGTGCTCCTAGTTCTGCCATTTTCAGGATGGAAATCAATACACACAAAAAGCCCGTTCTTCCAAGAGTTCCACCACCATTAGTTCCTTGCTAAGCTCCATGCCAGGTGGGATGGAGAACCCTGGTTCCTCACTGTCTGAAGAAGCCAAGCAGCCTGCACGTCTGGGGGGAGGGGGGGGGGGTGAAGAAAAGGCATTTTAGTCATTTCTCTAGCTTAGGTCAGAAGGAAAATTTTTATCCCATACACACTTGGGACTGGCCAAAGAGGAGAAGTGACTCAGAGGTGTCTTATGTTAGAGAACTCCGTGGAGACCTAACCTATGTGTCATACTTTGCTCAGGTCTCTGATTCAAGCCACTGCATCATTCAACAGCTGGTCTGTATCAGGTACTATCTGAACACCAAACCACAGCACATTTGCCAACAAAGAAAATTGACATTTTATTCTTCTAATGTATAAAAGTACTTTCCAGTATTTCTCTCTGTGTCTTATAAATCGTTCTGAATTTCAGCTATTTTCACATTTTTTTTAAGCCTCTGAGTTCATGTCATTTAATGAATCCTAGGGAAGTTTTGGAACAACTTTAAAACTTATTTTTTCTCTTTTAATAAAGCCACTTTTTTGTTCTATGTTTGCTCAAACATTTTTAAGAATACAGTAAAAGGACAGAACTGCATATTTAAACACTCTGCTTGTGTTGCAGAACTATACTCTCACCTTTCTTATCCTGACTGCGTGCCACAGAGCTGGATGCAGGAGGACCCAAGACATTAGCTTAGCACAGGCTCAGTTAGACCCTGCGGTCTGAGGGTACGGCTGTATGCAGAGACTCACCCTTTGGCAAGGAACACACAGGCAAAACTTCTGCCAGTTGCACTCGAAGCCAACTTTCCCAGAAAAACATAATGCACAATTGGAATGACAGTAAAAAGAACTTGGCCAAAGGCAATGTTCCTTCATTTTAACGGGGAGAACGTGGTTGCAGCTTCCACCCATCTCTTCCCCCTAAGAACAATGACAGGTTTTCCACCTGCCCAGGACTAAAGAGGTGGGATGATGGAGCCACCAAAGGGCTCCAGAGATTACCTATGAATGAAAAAGAATACAAGGCAGACTGCTTTGTTTACAACTTTTACCAGCATTATTTCTTAAAGAGGGGGAGGAGTCCTTCTTTTTAGAAGTGTCGTGGGAGAGTAAGGGGAAGAGTCAAGACCATACTGAGCTTCCCAGCAAGCCTTCTGAAGCCATAACATTGCAGAGGGCATTCCTCTTTCGCCACTTTCGCCACTGTAAAAAAATAAAAACATCTAATGGAAGCTGAAAGACAGCTGTTATTTAGTACAGGTCACTATAAATGAACATTTGGGGGGAGGGAGGACAGGTCAGGAAAAGACAACAGACTGTGAAGAGCAGAGATCATGATGTCTTAGCACTGTGGATGCATTATTTCTCAAGAACCATACCCATCAGTGCTTCAAACTTCCAAGTCTTAATTCCAGCTGAGTATGAAAGTTTGACATTTCAAAGATTCCTGTGGGCAAAAGTATTTTTAAAAGTATCTTTTTAAAGTGGAAAAACATTTGTTCTCAATTTATTCTTTTAGTGTAGGGGAAAAGAGGATGTGTTTGTCCCATCTCCAGGGATTCCCTAAGCTGCTCTATACTAGGAGCAACACAGGGTATTTGGAAATAGGGAACTTTTAAACTCCTTTCCTATGCTGCAACAACAAGCCTAGAAGCACATGGAGTCCTCACTGAAGCTGAGGCCCTCATATTATTCAGTAGGAAAACAAGATCATGATCCCTGGTTGTGAAGTTCCTTGAAGCAAGGATACCAAACCACTTCAAGGCTTCAAGCAGCAGGAGCAAGCCACTGGTAGGCAGCTCTGTCCAGAAACCTGGCTTTTTGGTCCAAGCTTGCTGAAACCCAAGAAGTTTCCAAGAAACATCCATTCATGAGTAAATTTATACTGTGTGATGAAATCTATTTAACTGAAAGAGGGGTTGCTGTTGACTTCCATCCATTCATCCCTCCATGGAGCTGGGAATGGACCCTAAAAATATATGTGCTAATATTACTGCAGGAGGCACGGGTGAAAAGTGGGGTAAGGAGTGGGGTGGAACTGAAGTATCATAACAGCCTTTATGCTGGGGTTAGAAGAAAGGCCCCATGTTCTCCAGGTGGAAATATTTCTAGGTGTACCTTAAACAATTCCATCTGCTTTGTCTCTCCCACATCTCATGTTACATCTGCAAAAGAAGACAGACTGGCCAAGTAGCTGTCCAAATGTCCAAAAATCCATTTAGGACAATCAATGGGATTGTGACAGGATTTGAAGGGAAGTTGTTCTATGAAATCTGCAACAAACTTAACTTCCTAACCAGCTCCATAGCTGCTACTAAAATGTGGTTCTCAGCAAACAGCCTAAAGTGAATGGAACAAATAAGCAGCATTTAGAATTGAAAGGGGTTAGTTTAGTTATAATGAACAAAACATTGACATTCCAAATACCCAACACACAAAATCAATTATTAGATCTCCTGAATAACACTGAAGGCTTCATTGTCTCCACACAGTTGTGGGCTCTAAGATGTGTATCCAGCTTCAGACTTTGGCAGTGCTCTCCAGGGCTCCTGGGAAATACACTTACCATGTTCTAACTCACACCCTGTTGATTGTTACTGCTGTTTTAGAATGTACAGACTAAATAAACTGACAACAGATCGACCTCAACAAAAATGGCTGATTTTGAAAATGCAGAAAGTCATCTTCTAAATGTAAAATCATTTTGTCTCACATTGATCCACTAGTATCCTTTGCACACTAAACAAGAACAGTGGAAGCCGTTCTAAAAATGAAAATCTACGCTGAACTCTGTTGGCTCTATGTCCTGAACTATAGCAAAATCATTGTAAAAATAATGTACTGGCTCTAATAGTACAAAGTACAAGGAAACTTCCCATAGAAACTAATAAAACAAAATTTTGTCTTGAAATATATTCCCAGGGTTGTTTTGACAAGACACTAAAATGATCACCTCCCATAGCTTAACAAAGCTTTGTAGCAGTCAAAAGGAAAACAAATCTCTCCAAATAAAACACTGAAAAGGGAAACAGAAGCAAAGTAAGTATGAACCCTGGCTAGAATGGACTGTTCTGCACTCAGCTATGCACAACTAGTAAAAGCAATAGAGCAAAGTCACACAATCTGTGTAGAACCACACTTGCTCTGTCTCTTGCCAGCTATAGGATGAGCACCGTAACTGGTGTACAAATCGTCATCACATAAAAGAACGTGGCAACTCCACCCTGCAAAAAATCAGGAAAGCAAAAACCCACAACTTTGCTTTGTCAATACTGAACAGAAGTGTCATCCTGTTCTCCTCTCAGGAGATCTGCTTCCTTCATCTAACCAATACCACGTTTCATCTCCTTTCCTTCTCTTGGGTCTTTTCAATTTGCCAGCCACAAATGACTCCAAAGTGACTCTTAGGATTGACTCTTGGACTCAAACTGGCCCTCCCTCTTGCCAGACAAGCTGGTTGCCATTCCAAGTTCTTAAAGGGCTCGTATATCCCCTTCCATACCTTAGTCTGTCCTCGAATAATTATTTCGTATTTGCTTCTTGAAGCATTCATCCAGATGGTTACAATTTGGTGTGGTGGCCTGGGAAAAGGCTTCAGTGGATCTGCAGTTCCCTATTTCCTCTCATTTGTGACTTTTTTTTGAACAAAATCATTTCAAGCTAAGCATCCTACGTCGCAGTTTACATCAGTACTCATATTCAATGGGCTAAAGTCATCTGCCATTGTTTGCTTGCCTCTTCCTTCAGACCTCATTGGTGGGTACCAGAATAGGTACACTAGGACTGATGTTACAGCACAGAAGAGGAGGTAACAGATGACAGGGAAAGGAGTTGTTATATGAAAGTCAAGTGTGTTTTTTTTCAAAGTGAAACGCAAGCACAACAATGGCCTCCAGATAGAAACCCTATGGATAGCTATGTGAGACCAGAATCATGAATGGCACTGGCAATTATCACTTGACTAGAGAATAGTCTGCATTTTTATTATCATCAGATTTATGCTAACCATATTAATCCATTTTTTATCCTACTAAGGTTCTGGATTTAATGAACATCTGGACAGTGAGATTCAAGTCAGCGAGTACAAGAGTGTATTCCTTTTTGTCTGTGGAGGCATCATTGTAGATGACATAGACAGTCCTTCTGTACCTTTGTTCTGACAAAACAAGGGGTTTCACTGCAGTACCCCTTCCTGGCTTTCCATTTCCATGTCCCCACCTAAATCCTCTTTGAAGGAAGCTGATTTCCACTTCCTTCCTGCCTTTCCTGCTGCTTCTCACCTCTGGCTCTTGCGTAATGTTTTACTTCTCAGTTGGGCTGCTCAGGGCTGACTACACATGCCCAGAGGAGGCCAAAAGATCGTTACAGCTGACATCCACAATTTGCCCACTACGACTGTGAAAATAAGACACCACTTAGTGAGCAGTTTAATCGTCGTGTGGCAAAATGAAGTGCAGCTTTTGCACATTGTTGCCAACACGTAGAGTCAGTTAGTTGGTGTCAAACATTCAAGTTATTTGAGGCACATCTATTAGAAATCCTCGTTTTATTTATGAGCCTGGCCCTATACTAATTAATTGTTGATCTGCCAAAGACCCCCAGAACCTTTACTCTTCTGGGAAAGCTCCTTGCTGATGGGGAGGGTGCTGAAGTCATCTCTTCTTTGCTCATTAGGAATATCATCCTCCCTTCAACTGGAATGACAGCTGCTGACACTTCCAAAGGAGTGTGTTTTCCTTCATGTCTAAGGTGCTGGGAGACAGGGATAGACACCCAGAAGACATGACTTGGCAGGAGCCATATTTTGAATGGTGCATGCAATTTTCACTTAGCCTAAAGCAGGTAAACTAATCTGAAACAACACTGCAGGAAATACTAATACGCCAACTGCTTGTCTCCTGCCTCTCTCGCAGCACTAGCAGGGTAAAGGCTGTAGGGCTTCCTGTCCAGTTTCTCATGGGAACTGACTGGTCAACTAGAAAGAAAGCAACAAAACGGGGACATGGACAGGGGATATTTTCCTTGATAGTGAGGTAAATGCATAACCCAACAAAGGAAGTGTTCCTGAAAAAAAAAAAAATCCTTTTCTCCTATTACACCTGCACGTATTCATCATTGATTTGTTCTTACTGCAGAAGCACCTCTTCTGTGCCATCTGGGCTAGGGAACAGTGAGGGGAGACTTAGAAAAGGCTGAAAACTCATTGTGAGTAAGACTTGGGATTCACCTTATTCTGGCAAGAAGATATTATGTGGGCAAAATGTCTTTTACTGTAGGATGGGATTTTCTGTCAGCCTCACCTGGAGACAAATGTCATGGTGATCTAGGGCTTGCAAGGCGATTGTAATTTACAAGAGAGTAACATTGATATTGCTTACAGCAGATGTGCCTATGTTGCCACACAATTTCAGTGTTTGTTTTCTTAACATTTTGATTGTATTTTGTAAACATTTTATTTTGAAAGTAAAAATGCTTCTTAAATTGATCTTTCCCACAATTTTAACTGCTATTTTACTTTAAAAGAGACTTATAAAATGGTTTGTGTTAAAGGATTTTCATAGCCCTTTCCTGGACTAAAATGAAAATTCACTTCAGGAAATCAGAGCAGAGAGATATTCCTGCTGGAGCTACGACTGATGAGGTTTCTAGGTCTAACGCATTTGAGAAAAGCCCAGGTGCACTAAGCAGCACAGTGTGATTAAGACTGGACAGGTGCTACTGCAAAAATAAAGGCTATAGCACATCTAGCAGTGACTGAGTTTATGTTTTGATTCAATAAGTTATTAATATGACTCATCCGTATGTTACCAAATATCACACCCAGCAAGTGAAAATTGAAACATATGCCGGTGAGATATAAAAGGGAGCTTTTAAAAGAGGCCTTGGAATAATGGGCTGGAAGGGAGGAATAAGAGCAGGAGAAAAAGAATCAGGCTTTTCTTTCTTTCTTTCTTTCTTTCTTTCTTTCTTTCTTTCTTTCTTTCTTTCTTTCTTTCTTTCTTTCTTTTCATCAGGTTACATGAATGCATTAAAGATTTCACATAAAGAAAAACATGCAAGCTAGCCCCTTTTGTTCAGCTAGCCCCCAACAAAGAACTAGATGAGGATGGACAATGCATGGAGGCACCATAACAATATGCAGAAAATAAGCCTCTCCTGAGGCACTCCAAGGTGTTTCTGATTCCTCCCATTTCCCATTCCTTTTCAGTAACAGAATTTGGTTTGGGTCATTCCCTAATCCCAGCACTATCTCGGAGCCCATGCAAGGGCAGAGGAATGTGCATGGGTGTATAAAAAGAGGCACAACTCATGCCATTATTTTGTCCCCTGAAGGAGTGACAGGTCCAGCCCCTGCCCATCCAGTCCAGGTATCCCTACCTCCATCACAGATATCTTTCCCCCAGTGGTAGCAGTGGTCCAGTGAGTCAGGACCTCCCTGTGAGTGGCTACAAGGCCTGGGGCAACCAACCGAGGAGAAATTCCCTCAGCATGAAGCTGGAGTGTGGGGCGAACACAGCAGAGCAGGAGTTTAGACAACTCTGTCACTTTGTTTTCCAGAACTAAGCCCACATTCATGCCCTCAGCTCTCTGTCCTCAGCACATTTTATCTCCAGTTCCTTTTCTTGATGTCCCTCTACAAACACCCGTGAGATAAGGAAAGGGTGTATCTTAAAACAGTAGGATTTAGAGAACACGCTTTTCTTTATAATTGACATTTGAATGTACCTACTTGTTGGAGGGTTTTTTACTTCCACCGTTCAATGTTTTTGAGAATGTCTCTGAGCTTAGACCGTTACCTATTACAGTTTCTAAACCATTCCAGACAGGAAGAGTTCACCAAGCTAGTGGGAAATAATATAAGGAAATTGCGTTTCTTTCCACGTCTCCTCCTCCAGTTATTTTCAGGAAGAAAACCACTAGATGGCACTGGGAACTGTAACCACTTTGTATGGAGCACTTTCACTGTAGCTGCTTACCTATGAGAGCAGGCAGCGGGAGTGCTGCAAAGGCTGCTGATTAACTTGCTGCCCTGGTTTGAACACAGCAGCAGAGAAGGCAGGGCAGGGTAGAGAGCACAAAACAGTACTCCTGCCAAAAGTCTGATGACAGGAGTTCTACGTAGCAGAATAGAACTGAATAATCAGTGTTTTACAGTTCTTTAAACGACACTCAAAGTCGTATCAATTATCTGGCATAATGGCTCCACATGCTATTAAAGTAATGCAAATAACCAGAAACTAATGTTACTGTTCACATTATCTGCAGCATCACTTTCAGTTCTTGCAGATTCTGGCTGCAGGGACTAGCGTGTTCCTTATCTCTTTAGCCTCACTAACAGGACTGGCAAAAATACAGAGCAGTTATATCTTGCATAATGCCCGTGCTAGAGGACAAACAAACCATCTGCAAAACTGCATGAAAATACGTTTGATCAAGGGACTCCCCTGACTTTCCACATATACATAATTAATATAATTGAAAGGTCATCAGCATCTATACCAGGTTTGTGATCCCAAGTGTCAGCATACAGTATTTTATCATCCAGTCATGTAATGTTTGAGATACCATACACCACGTGCCTAAAATAAAATCCTGCCAACACACACAATGAGTTCATTCATCATCCTAAATCCAATATATAGAACATATGCTACTTGTAGAGTATTCACATATGTCAGATATGTTCCCCTCCCCTTCTCTTTATGTGGAAAACTGTCATTACTGCTGTCTCTAAGCAGAAGATCTTCATTTGGCTATGCAGTCCTGCAGCCAGTTGCACATTGGTGATGGCCCACTAATTTCAGTTGGATCCATTCACTCCCAGAATGAGGACATTGCTGAAAGGGGTTACTTCAGTGCTGCTCAGTACCTTCTGTCCAGATAGGTCACAAAAGCACCTCTTTCAACGTGACCTCTTAAGGCACTCTGCCTTGAATGTACATGAAGCTCCGAGCAGAACCAAAAAAGGCAAAGAAACCAAGCAGTGGGCTTGTCAGAGACAAGCAGAAACAGCCTAGCTCAACAGGAGATAAAAATATTTGTTCCTTTTGCACCTACTTCCCCATTAAATAGACAGTTTTGTTTGTAGTCTCTGTGAGAAAGGGGTATTTATTTACATGTTAAAATGTTCCTACATAATTCTACCACCTCACTGTTTGCTTCCTGTTCAACATTCATACGATGTCTCACATGCCAGTGGTTCAATGACCTCCAGCACCTAACACATATCTCTGTTTCTTGTTCTCACATGTGCCTTCTAGAGGCATCTTTGTAGGAAGAATTTATGATATACTAGTCACTATCCCTCATCGGACCAGAGCTAACAGGACAATTGTCCCTTTCTGTACCCACGAAGGCTATTTCAAGGAAGCTGGACCTCAGGAACAAAAGATGCTTGCAAGCTTCCAGACCAGCTTCAATTCCATTAATACACACTGCTCTCAATTTCCATCCTCCAGCCATCCTCCAACTGTTTCCTGATGAAAGATGAAGGACTAGAAATTCATATATTGTCACATCTGCATCTCAAATCACCTCAGCAGGGAAGTCACTGAAAAACTAGACATGTGGTTCACAAACCATGGTAGAGATGGTGGGTTTTCTGGGGGTATGAGGAAATCTGGCATAAAAGCTATGTCCTCTGGAAAGACAATTATCTAACTAGAAATATTTCTTGGGTGTGAAGCTCAGTTATTCAGTTTGGTCTCATCACACACATCGGCAATCTCAGGAGGTAACTTTTTAATCATTTCATGATACTTGGAAACAAAGCGAGACACCCAAAAATTAAACAACCAGATGTATTTTAAGAGAATGTGAAAAGTGCCTTTGGAATTTAATCACAGACTCAGGGTAATGAAAAATAAAGCCATATGCTACTATTCAGGATTCTCGTAAGCATCAGCCAAGATGTTACACCCATGACACAGGTCTAATCATTTGCAACAGCAAGCGATTCCTGAACACGCAACACTGTAGTTGGGAAATGCAGACAGCGTCTCTGAGAAGAGACCCATGCAAGCCTAAGTTTGTAGTTACAAAGGTTACCAGAGCATGTGAGAAGCCATTCCACAGGGACATAAAGGTAAAGTTCAGTCCAGTAGGTCAGTGGACAAGGATCCTTGGCAAGCCCCAACGATGTCACAAAGAAGTGAAACACTTTTAGAAACAAAATGCATTTTTCCTTAAATTGTAAAATATTTTTTTCAACACCTGAGTTTTCCTTCCTGCTTTAAGAGGAAAATACAGAACAATTACTTGAGCATTACCAGTATTCCCAAGATCTGATGATCTTAAAACTGAACTTTTGGGCAAGGTACCATTTCTACTGGGAGGCAAAGAATAATCCAGCTCCACATGTCTATTGCAGCAACCTAACTGCCACAGCCATACTCAGAATAATTGACCAACTCTGATCTGAGCAAATATTCTGTTGCTCCCTTGCAGCAAGACCCCTCCAATATTGCCTCAAGTCGCTTTTTCTTTCAAATATTAACCTATTTTTAATTATTAGGAATATTAACACTCCAGTTTTAAAAGATGCGTTGGTGCCTTTATGAATGCAATCGATATAGACATAAATCTACTACTGGTATAGCTCTTGGCCATGCCAACAATCCATCATAAAACACAAGAATATAAACAAACTCTCTCCAGTTGGTGCCTGCAAATCTGGCCAGTGGAAGCATTTGGACAGCTCTTCCATGGGCCTTGGCAGACTTCCCACAAGCATCCTGACCCATTCAGTTCTTACTCAGAATTCTCCAAACCCAGAAAGCAGCAAATCAGATAGTAGCTATCCCCAAAACTGCTGGACTAGGTTTCTAGATGTTAAGTAGGCAATGAGATCTAAGACCCAAGTCCTCCAACTGCAGATTGCAGCAAAGATGAATTCAAGGTAGCTTAACAAAACTGGCTGCCTTTGCAGCTTTGTAGGACTTCTTTATTTTTTATTTTTATTTTTTTTTTTTTTTTTTATGAATTAGGAACCTTTTCAGTCTGTTGGCTGATTGGCAGCTCCTTCAGATCATGAATATTTTTCCACAGGTTCCTTTAAAATAATAGGCTTTCTTCTGTCTTTTCATTAGCTGCAGTCTCATGGATATTGATGGTATTATGGTACAAAGGTGTATACAACCAAATGTTTCTTTTTATGCAGACAGTTACTCCACAAGGAATAGCAGGCAGATGATTGCCTCCTTTCTCAGTTGTTCTGAGATTTATGCTCATCATTTACAAAGATTACAACAACCTGAAAAACAACTTCCTTTTTTTCTTTGGAGATGGTTTCTAGCCTAAAGACACCCCAAACAATGCTGCTGCAAAGGCAAGAGTTCATTGACTTCTTGCTTTGTCAAATGCTTGTATCTGTTCCCATTTACTAGAAAGCAATATATTCACAGAATTTCATCTAAAATTAACAAATTTAAAGTTCCTCAGGATTTAAAGGAAAATAAAGTCCATACACATGCAGCTTGCTACACAAGACAGGTTCTTATGACCAGGAAGAGAGAAATCTGGTAGTACAGCTACATTATTGGAAGACTGAGTGTATAAAGAAACAAATACCTCATCTAAACAGTGCACTCTCAAGACAGACAAATAATTACTGTGTTGATGAAAATAAACACAAGTGATTTCAGTTTCAAGGGCTTCTCCATATGTTACTGGATTTCTACCCTCTTTCTTCTATAGTTTTTAAAACTGGTTTTCCTGAGAGGCATGTGTGTGCTAATCCATAAAGTCTTCAGAGTTTAATCCTTAAAGACTTGAGAGTTTATCAGGACCAGGAAACTTCGTAAGAGAAAGACTTCCCCTTTTCAGAGAAGGATCATTTTGGGCATGTTTAATGTTAAAGAAGTAGGGCAGCCTCTGGCATTCTGCTAGCAGTAGGAATAGCTAGAAAGAATCACTGTGCAACTGAGAGCAGTTTCAGAACCCAGCCAACCCACTTGCTTCAATTAACATTAGTACTGTCACTGGATAGATAGAACAAATTTTTGTGTCTTTCTTAAGAGGAAGAAAAACACTGCAGAAATATTGATTTCCCTTTCCTCCCTATGTCTTAGATCATTAAATATTAACAGTGCCAATACATTAATGGTCTAAACTTTCACATCAAGCAGCAACTTAAATAATTAATGTGAGAGAATCAAAGGTAAACATCTAATGTGTTAATTGCTTGAATTGGTAGGAATTAGCACATGGTTGCATGGAAGCCACAGGGAAGCATTACTGGACCCAGTCATCCCCACAGTCAGTGCTTTGCGCGCTCTTTGCTCCCCTTTCCAGTTGGGTTCCCCCAGGCTCGACTTCTGTTCATTGTCAACAGGCACCAGGGTAGAAGGTAGAAGAGGCAACATGTTTGAGGCCAGAACGTTTGCCACCAAGGGGAGCAAGAAAGAACAAGGTTCTCAGGAAATATTTTGGCTTAAGAGAAGGTCAGGCAACTAAGGATCGGGGAATGTAACTACACAAAGAACTTTCGGTGGAGATTTAATAAAACTCCATTGACTTCCTATGGCGGGTTAGAAACTACTGTGAAACCACATCTTGACAGACCTTTGACTGAACAAGTGAGTTTACATTTTGTTATTAGGGAGAGAGTGCAGGGAACTTCAAGCATCTTGGAAGACTGCAGCCAAGTTATTACCCTAATCTTATTTCCCCATGGTTTGGCTGCAGATGTTTTTAATATCTGAGCATTAACGCTATGCCTTTCTAATTATGCAGGCCCAGACTCTTACATCATGTTTAAGAGGTGATAAATTTAGTGTAATAAATCTCAGCTAAAACATTTAACACTAAGTGTGTTCAGCACTACTTAGAAATTATTTTAAATTCCACAACATTTGCAGGGCTTATATATTTCCAAAAGACTTTAAGAAAATCCAATTCTTTCTTCTACAAAAAGCCACGTTTTGATTTTTTCATACCTAGATAACACTCTGAAGAAGTTCTGAACAATTAAGGGTGAATGTTCAAAACAATACTAGAAAATAATGTGTGATTAATTAATATCTCTCCTCTTCTGCTATGAAATCAAGTACAATACGATTTCTGCCTGTACCCAAGCTGTTGGAGAAATCTCAGTTCCATGCCTTGAATTGTAGATCACCGGTGACCTCTTCAACATAAAGCAAGTAAAGTTTCACATTTCCTTATGCTTCTGGCTTTGTTGGCCTGTATATGCAAACTGAGGAAAACAGAGGGGAGCTTCAGCCACTGCAGCACTACCAAAAAAGATGAGCTCAGAGGTTCAATCCTAAAGGTACACACCTAACGTATGAAGCCTAATTATTTAGCAGAAAACTGAAATGGAACTTTGGCTTAAAATGCTCTGGAGAAAGTCTGGAGTGTGAAAGGACTTCTTGATCATATCTCAGTTGCCAACACATCTCCAAGCTGATAATGAGGGAGGGGAAACAACTTTTCAGCTATGTTCTGTTACTGTAGATCACCTTTCTTTTTTGAGGCTTATGAGACCCGTTAAGATTCTTTAAGGTTGTCTGACTCTCGATTTTGCTTGGTTTGGTTTGATTAATTAACACAATGAATTAGTCTCCAAGTGATTAATTACTATTGTCCATGTGATTTTATTTTTTTGTTGTTTTTGCTCCCTCATAACAATACCCCTTAATGCATTTTTAGAAACATATTGTATCCTAATACTTGACATGTGACAGGAATTATTTTCTCATGAAAATAACACCTTGACAATACCTAATATATCAGCAGTGTATCTTGTGAACTTACCACTAGATTGATGGATGAAAGGATAATATTTAGTGATTCATTCTTCTGCATTCACAGGATGGTTTATAGATGCTTCTACAGCAGTATTGGAAATTTATATTGACAATGACTGAGTAGAAAATAGAAAGACAGCAAACAAGCCAGTGCCTGAATGAATTAATCCCCTGAGTTTGCAGAAACAAGTACAGATTTTGTAGCACAAACTGAAATCAAACTGTGGATTGGTTGACATACGGGATATTTACTGCATCTTGTCCATTAGATGTCTTTACAGCATGGCTGGAATTTGCTCCAGGAGGACTTGGGCTGGACTTTCCCTTCCAAGCTCTGGGGAAAATTCCTGCATTAGCAAGGATAGATAGATGACTGGGATTACTTACAAAGTCTTTTTTCAGTTCCCATTGATCACACATGTATGGAAGAAGCCAAAAAAGATGACGAGTCACTGGAGCCTGCAGGTACACTCTAGGTTTGTGTTAAAACGTTCAGCAAAGGAGAAGAACACCTCCTCCAGCCACCTGCCATTTTGCTATTCTGACAACAGTATATAAAAGCCACATCTATACAAACTAGGACTGAAGGGCAAGAACAAAACAGTGCCGAGGACTTGATGAGCACAGAGTATGTACTATGGCAAAGTTATTTTAGCCAAGTTCTAGTCTGATTCTGTGGCCTAAGGGCAGTTAGTGTTTGGAGTGTATTAGATACATCCTACTGTTATTTTCACCTGAAAGGCATCCAGCTTACTGGTCTGTAATGCACAGCGGTAACAAGATTAGTTTCAAAGGCAGGCTCCAGTTCCAAACCAAAAAAAATAGTTTGATGCAATCTGAAATGACTATGGAAAGCTGTAGAGTGATCTAGGCGTGACAGTGTCAAACAGCTTGTATTCATCTTGTTCATCCAGTGAACATTATCTTATCCAAGTTTCCTCTCTGTAGAATGAATCTGCAGCTTCCCTCCACACCCTCTTTGCTTTCAGTGTCCTGAGTTTTTCTTTATAATTACTTCATGAGACTAAACTTGTTCTACAGCAAAAAGATCTAGTGTACTGTAGTTTCCCAGAGGAAAACTTGAGGGTGTTTTTACCTACAGGCTGTATAAATAGCCTGACCTATTTGAAATACCATTTTTCAGTTCTTCAAGGCACAACTGCTCACTTCTTCACTTGGGAGTTTCTTTACTTCCGTAAGATCATCTCTGTGCTCTCAGAATTTGTCTTTTAAAAGTCCAAAACTAACTTCCTAAATACAAGCCTGTATCTTCCATACTGGTAATGGCAAAATCCAACAAAAGATCACTGGTTTGCGATCAAGTAGGTTGCTCTAACAAAGTTAATCTATTTTTCTAATTCTGTCTTCTGAAAGAGACTGATCCATAAACAATCTATGGAGATTAAATCAAAATAAAATTTGGACAACAGATTTTTTATCCTGGAGCCCTCTCAGGCCCACAGAAAAATAGATATATAAAGTTTTACACCCCTTTCAGCAAAATCAGAATTATAGATGTAGATTCTACCACTTAAGAACATTGTTTTTGTTTGTGGCATCTCCCAAAAGATCGCTAAATAAAGTTAAATTTGAGTTCTACCGAAAGTAAATCATTATCCTCGGGATTTGATTACAAATCCACTGGCAATAACTCGTAATAACTTACTCCAGTACAAGAAAAAATGTGCTTTATCATTCACTGCTTCCTGAACAGTAGTAGTAAAGCACAAGGAAAACAAATATTCTTTAAGAATATTTGAATGACAGCTGAATCTATGTCCTGGCACACATGTAAACACCTTTGGACACCTCAGAATCCTCTAGTCCATTAAAAGTTTACTTCAATAGCAGGAGTGGTAGAAACTAAAAGGCTTGACCAGGGCTACATCTCAATCTTGTCTCTTATCTTAGATGTCTGAATTAAATAATTATTCTAAGCCTCTGATAATTGCATCTGCTTTTCAAGGTAACTTATCTTTACACAGAGAGGAATGCTGACGTTGTTTAAATGAAGACATAACCTCCGAATCAAGAATGTGCTTTTATACAAAACTGTTTCCACATAAAAACTACTCCAACATAAGCACTGAATACACTCAAAAAAGCAGAACAAAGCAAGAAAATATTCTAGCTTTATGAAGGATGCAATATCACATTTTGGGCTTAATCTACAAGTGATGTTCAACTGCAAACAGTAAGGCCATTGCAACTAAACAAGCTACCCCTGTCAGCAGAGCTGCTGTAACTGGCCCAGCACCTGCAGATCTGTAACTATTGTCCAGGTAAGCATTCAGGCCCAGCTTAAACCCTCCTAAAGGCAGCACCGCATTCCAGCTAGCTCTGCTTCCATCTACTCTGCAGAGAAAGATGAATAAATCTAAACAGAGACTTGTGCTGTTTTGACTAGATTGTTTCTGACATCTAAATGAGACTGAGAATGCTCTATACAAGCTGACAGTACAGTGAACTGAAATATGACCAGCTCCTAACTGCCCTGATACATCATCTAGAGAGCTGACATGCTTCACATGAGCCGCTGATTTATTCCTGTAAGTAAACAAGGCACATCAGAGCAGGACACAGAAACAATAAGCACTTGAAAACCCAAGACCTTTGGACTTAGCCAAAGGCTGAGGAATTATTTTAATTTAGCAATGCTCACACATAGGAAAGTTAAGAATATACGCTGGAATTAACTACAGAATTATTGACTACTGGGGAAAAAAAATCATTTTGGAGGGGCTTGTCCCTTTGTACTGACATTTTTTCTAGCATATTGCTAAAAAGAACAACAGCACTCTCCAGTTGTGAAAAAGCCTCAAAGCTGCTGATGAGAGAAAAGATCTGTCCTTTGTTTCTGATTAGAGATGTGGTGTGCAAAACACAAGTCCTTGTGATAATGTTTTCTCATTCCCATTCTTTTTGAGCTTGTTAAAGAGCCTGTTAGATCTCATTCCCCTGTTAACACAGTTCTGACCTCTCTAGAGATATTCCTTTCCTTGGAAAATAATCATTCTGTTTCCAGAGTAGGCAGAGGGAATATAAAGCATATCTTTGAGCAACAGGAAGTGACAATTTCTCATAGTCATTCAGAAGAAGTATATGTTTTCTTGAAAAAAAATTTTTAAAAAAGCTAAAAGCTTACTGTATTTTTATGAAACCAGAAGCAGTCAGGGAGGAAAGACTGGATTTCAAGGTAAAATTTCTATGCTATGCTCCTTATTTATTACTGTCTGCTTATCTGTTATTTCTGTACATGTATGTATACATATCGCTTCATACAAGCTCCTACACATAACACGAAAACCTAATAACAGCATGTGACTGTTAGAAAAATGGAATCCTGGCTCTGCTGCTTGTACAACACCACATGCAATACTAATGCATGCAGACAGCTAGGATCAGCCTGTCCATGTAGTTTTTAATGCATTTTTCCAGATCCACAGATGTTAGCATTTTCCACTCAAAACACCACTCTTTCTACAAAACTAGTTCTTCCACAGCAAAGAGTGAAACAGTAGGAACAGTAAGACTTTTTATGAAGAATACACGTTACCTTGGGAAATAATATTCTTCCAATTACTTTAGATAATTAAATACAGCTATCAGCCAAGGACATTCTTCAAAACATCGGTGTTTTCATTATTTTAGACATGCAGTTACTGCTGCACTGCAATCTGTTCTGCATTAACATTAGGGCAGAGAGGATTCCTAGAATTTGACATTTAAAACTGAATTTCACACTACGATTAAATTATTATTCTTTCTCCAACAAGAGCAGGAAAAAAAAAAAAAAAAAGAACAACTTCTAACCTGCAGGGCAGGAGGGAAATTAAAGTTTCACAGTTTCACTGACCAAAGTCTGAATACTTCTCCAGCCAGGCATCCTATTTAGGGATGTTTGCTCATTACCTCATTACCTCTGACACACACACTGCATTCCCTGGTGTCATGTGCCCAATTCCAAAAGCCATTCGAAAGTCACAAGGTAAAAGGCGCGTGATTGTGACTGCTTAAATCACCCACAGGCAAGCAGTACATATTTGTGTCTCTGCAAAGCTGTCTTCCTAACATCACCACTGAAGTCTCTTCTCCCATTCATCAATCTGGGAATAAGAGACTCTTGGCCACCTACAAGTTTTACCAGGCAAGGCACTGAAGAGCTGGCGAAGCTGCAGCCAGCTTTCCTTGCAGCCATTTGGGATACCTAGCCTTCTTCAGCTCTGCCAGAATTTTCAAAGAAACAACGTGAAAATGAATACCCCTACATAGCGGTCTCTAAATAGTAGCAATAGCGGTGAAGGTCCTAGCCTCTGTTCAGGGCAGGTTATTTCAAAGATTTTGGGGCCACAAAGGTTTTGTTTTTTTTTCTTTCACCCTTTCTGCTGCAGCAGAAATAAGGTAACAGCACTGCTTAGCTCCCCTAGTACTCTGCAGCATACCTCTTCTCAAAGTATTCATGAATACTTTGCTGTGTCCAAGTATCTCTCTCTCTAGTTAAGCTTGCATTTCAGGATGAGGAAGTACTCTGTCAAGTGAAATTTTGTAACTAAGAACATTAAAAATCCATAAAATAATCTTGGTGTTCAAGAGGTGCTTTTGATTTTCAAGTAAATTATACTTGATAGGCTTGAAGATGCTGTTCTCTTAGCATTTTACATAGTTTTTAACACTTTAAATCCCAGGCCAGTGCTCTCAGCAGCCATAATGAATTTAGCTTGATAATCCACTGGCTAAACTGTTCATTGAGATTTGTTCTGTAAATGCTTCTGAAACTTTCCAAACCACTGAGCAAATAGTGCATAAAGTGAGACCTTCTTATAGCTAATATCTCACTTTATTGCTATTAATGTGATGGTACCCACTAGGTCAGGATTTCATTTGATTGCAAAACACCAAAGCTGTTTATGTTTCTGCTGTGCATGTCATAAGGAATCTTTAGAAATGGGCTTGATTTTCTTCCACATTTCTAACAAGCAAGAGACAGAAATGGAGGGGAGAAGACTTGTGTTGGTGGACACATTTGCATTCAAAGTTGAAAGTTTGGTGTTTAATAAACAGTTCTAATAAAGGCCTCCCAACCCAAGATCTAGCCACATTAAAAAAGACTACTTGTTTGACTCTCTCTGAATTACTTATCTTAGAACAAGGCCACCTGGGGATAATGAACAGCTGATTTAATTTTTAATCAGCATTTAAAAGCCTTTTAAATGGAGCTCATTTTCATTAGTTTAAATAAAGAACACCTCAAAAAGTGAAAGGTCATTAAACCTCTGGAAGTACATTCATACCAAGACTTCAGCTAAACATAGACCCTTTTAACTAGGTGTCAAGGGATTTATTAAATATAATGTGAACACTTGCTCATTTTTGTAGTGAACAGAGTCTCATAAATGGATCTATTGTCTCATCAATGCCTTACACAGGAAATTGCTGTAAGAACTGTATTCTGAACTCGCCTGTGCCGTCTCAAAGCATCTTTGTTAGTGACCCATTGCACAAGATATTTGGAGCTCAGTTTCAGCGAGATCTAGATATATCAAGCATGTGCACCTCACAGGATCAGGTGTATTGAGTACCACAGCTGTAATAAGGACTGAGCTGCTTCATAAGAAGTATTTTGCATCACACTACTTTGATAGGAGACTCAGCTGTTTCTTATCTATAGTCAATTTCAGCACTTGGGAGAGAGTTGTACATGCAGGGTTTTGCATCCCTTTTTTACCTTGCCTGTTTAACCTACTCTTCAGGGCTGGCTTTCCAAAGAACATCTATTTTCTTTGCCTACAGAACAGATTTATGTCATGAGAATAATTCATGTATCCTTAAATTTTTAATAAAATGTTGACAAGCATAAATAAATATGGATACCATGAAGTCTTGGAAAGTCCTCAAAGTAAATAGGGGGCTAACCTGAAAGGCATGAGGCTCAATTCCATCCTTCTATTCTCAGCTTTGTTCTATTCTCAGATCAGTTTGGGGTTTTGTTTTACTGAGCCTGTAAACATACAATTGAATATTACTAAAAACTTCAAGTTGGGAGCTTCTGCTCAGATCACACCCATTTTTCACATAAAATCAGTAAAATGAATGAGATTTAAGAAAATGTTAGCATCGTCCAGGAAATTTAACATCACAGACAGAAAAAGCTGCCAGACTTGTGTTAGCTGCTTATTGCTACTTTCTTTTGGGGAAGTCATACTGAGCAGAAGAGGAAACAGACAATAAGCAGTCACATTAATCCATCTCTTACTAGCCATAAGGTTCTTGATAAGGAATACCAAAGAATAGGCCAAACCCCTGGAAAAAGGAAAAGGAACAAAGAGAGGGAGATTGGTCCGGTTTTCCAAAACCGTTTAATGTCCTCAAAAATTCATAGCAGGTTAGAACCAAGATAAATGTTCTCCATCCCCTCACTAACGGCATGAACAAAAGTTTCAAACTCAAAATCTTCTGCTTCAGGAAGGATTTAAATAAGCACTTCCACATCCTGAAGAGGTCAGTCTGGGATTCACATTAATGTGCTAGTTTTTACTGCCCTTGACAACTGCCCAGCTTAAAGCATTGGTTCTTACCATGACAATTCTTTGTGCTGATTTGTAACATGGACTGAGAATCCAACAGGGAGATGCTGAGTGTCCTAGAGTAAGGACTGATTTCAGCATAAGCACCAGGCACTCAATATCCCTAAATGCTATGCTCCCTTCATGCTATATACATGTGACTCCTATTGAGTTCAACAGTTCCTATGGTTTGTATCAAAGACCAAAATTTGACCCATACATTTGTAAATTCTGTCCAGGTCAGTCAGTTCTCTGGGTTTGACATGGTGTACACTGCATTTATGTACGAAATACACCTAAATATTTCACTAGATTTCTATAAAATGTGAGTGGAACAATCTATGTGCCCATGCTTTCTTGCCAAAAATCTTAACCTTCACTCCTGTACCGCTGCCTGTTAGGTGGCTTAACTGTCTCTTTGTGTTAAAGGCAGGTCTAATGAAAATTAATTCCTCCAAGTCACTAAGGATTTGAGGTTGTAGATTTGCAAAATGAAATCACATATTATTACTTAGGTTTTTCCTTTAAAGCAACCTTATAGTATCCCTTCATGAGGAACAGATTAGTCTAGCGAGGCTGGTATATGTTTTTAAATACAGGGAAAATTCACAGCTACATGTGCCTACACCTCAAGCACACTGGTAAACTGATACTTTGGTAGAGTTTAGCAAAGCTACTAATTTTCATGAAAAGATCAAGCCACCTTTAATTATTGATAGGAAAGTTGGTTTTTAATAATGCAGAAATAATGGAGAAAAATCCATATTTACATTTTCTTAGGCAATAGTAACTTTCCAATCCTATCAGCATCTGAGATTAAATATGGAGAAATACAGGGAAAAAAGGGCAGCTTCACTGCTAGCACTGTTCTAAAAGAGATTCTAATGCTCTGATTCTTTATGTGTTTGTTGACTTTCATCTATTTTTGGAAGAACATACTATACATTTCCACCTGACAAGTCACAATAAAATGATTAAATATATCATACCTAGCAATTAACATAGGATTTTGAGCTTTTCCAGGACATACTCAGGAACTGTCATGGCATAAAGATAACACACAGTTGACTGCTTCCAAATAGGGGGAACTCACCCCCCTGAAATAAAGAACCTCTGTTTTAAATTAAAACAAGGATTAGGTTTCCAAGGGCATGTGATCATTAATTTATAAAGGCCGTGCTTATCAGGTGACATTAATGGAATCACTGACCTGTATAAAAAGTTGTGGAAAGAACAAACTTGCGCTCTTTGGAACAAATAGGCTGGTGCAATTTCTTGGCCATAGAGACTACTTTAGCTTGTTTTGACATGTGAAGTATCTCTATCCAGAATGATAACATGAAATCTTTGGTGACATTCTCAGGAACCTTTGACTACAAATGATGTTTCAATTCAGCTCTAGATGAAAACAACTTAAAAATCCCTGCTAATATGAAGAACAAAACCTCCCCATTCCTGAGTAGTAACACCACACACAAACATTTTCTAGATCAAAAGTTGATCCCGTGGAACTCAGGAGTGACCTACACTTCTACTACCAGCCACTGCTTCAGCATAAAAGCTGAGACCATATTTTTCCAGAGAATAAACCTGGGAAAATAATCCAGTTAATCCAGTTATGCCTGAAGGGTTCTCTTGTATTAGTATTAAGGAAGACTCTTTAAGGTATCTACAAAGAGTGAAAACCAGAAAGTCCACTCAAGAAAATCAGCAATCATTTTGTCTTGATCAAACAAGAGATGAAGGATGAGAATTCCAGGTTCTGATTTAAAATGTGCTGTTCTTCCAACCAACATCCAGTGCTGTGGCTGTTACAACATATTGCAAACCTAGCCCTGCCTTTTCACCTCAGATGACCAGGAAGTGTATAAAAAACCCCACTCATCCCCAGGAGAAAATACAGTCCATAAGATCTGAGATGAGACCAATGCTGCAACCATGTCCGAGCAAAACCTGCCCATGTGGTAACAATTAGACCCTATTGAGATCAGTTATATGAACAATCGTTATTATAGCAGCATGGAATGAATGAAATATTTTTTACAGAGGAGTTTGTTTGTTTTAGCAAGAGTTAGATTAATTCTAAACTCACTGGAACTAGAATAACACAGAAATTTCCTGTTAAAATATGCCAACCTGGAGATTATGAAGTGAAAAAAAATCTACCCCATATTGTTGGTTGTTTGTCTAAATTATCCCTTTTAATAACACCTTTGTTTCTGTTTACTCTTGAATGGACAGAGTAGTCAACTGGAAAACCAAGTAAATGCTAAAAATAAATAAATAAATAAAGGTCTGCAGGCCTCATTTGTTGAAACTACCTGAACTGACATTTGATATGCTGGCAATTTGTGTTCCTACACATTGAGAACAGTTTCAGAAACTGGAACCATGAGGCTCATTCTAATTCTCAATGTATTCTTTGGAGAATATGCAAGCTTTCAAAATCCATCCGTCACCTATACACTTTTAGTTAAAGAGTCCAGTCAAATGCCTGTTGTTTAATTTGTTCATAATGTAAAGCATCAAATGGAATTTATTATAGGAAAAATCACTTATTTGCAGAGTAAAATCAATGAAATATACCCATTAAATGCCCTTTAGGTCCATTCGTTTCACAGGCCTTCAAGCAAAACCAAAGCCTTACCAGCTCTTTTACTTACAATTTTTTTCTCTGCCTCTTTGGATGCAAAACAGAAGTGAGATACAGAGATCTCAGTTAAAAATGATTTTATAGTAGATAATTCTTGATTATCTATTATTGTTCATTTATAAATGTTAGTCCGATACTTCACGGTACACTCAGTACTTTTATTCTAGTGGCTGACATTATGTTTACACTATTAGAGTTACAGTGTTGTTAAAGATTAACATCGAAAATGTCTTGGGAAAAAAGTCTGGATGCATTTATGTCATGTAAAGATAGTTAATGCTAAAACATCTCCATTACTTAGTTTATAAATGTTTAAAACCTAAATACAGCACCAATTTAATTGCTCCTATTACTCCATGAACAGGAACCAGGTGACCTTTTTCATAGTAAATTAAATATTCATATATTTCAGTTTCTGTTCAGGGTTTAATACTCTCAGGTCAGTTGCAAGAACTAACGCAACCTTTTGCCTCTCTAAAGCATCAATGATTTTGATGATTATACACAGCTTTACAAAAAACCTTAGCATAAACAGAAAGTATCTTAACATAATCATCATTTTATTAAAAAGAGCAGACATGGTCTTCTTCACTGCATGTGAGTCTAAAAGGGGAAACTATTTCTGGGATCAGAAGCAAAATTTCATAACCTTTGATCTTCAATTTTATGAAAAGGTAATGTATAGAGGAATTTCCTGTCAAGTTAGCAGTGCAACCTTTCCATACAGGGAAATTCCCACATCTGAATGAGAAACAAGATTATAGGTCAGTAGGAAGGAGCTAGATCAGAGACAAAAAGAAATGATTGATAACTATATGAAAATAAATTCTCCATAGCTTTCCTGGCTCTTACAAATACTGTTCTAATGGGCTAAAAAGGCTACACTTTGCCTTTTATGAAATAGACTTAGAGGCTAGTTCTTAAATGTCATGGGTGTTATAGCTGTCAAGCAAAATTATTTGCTCTTCTTATTTGCTATTATCATTATCAGATATTACCCCTGACGTGACAATGGGATACAAATGCCATGCCATATCAGTCCGATGTAATTTTGAAGTCTGTGCCACTCCATTTGGACAGCAGACACACAAAAAAAGGTAACACTGAAGCCAGAGGTATACAAACGATGTGCTAACATGGCTTCTTTCTTTCTCATCTTACAAGCACTACGGTTTACGTTTCTACAAAACTTCCTATAGCCAAAACAAGGAGGAGACCTCAGCATTGAATCAATTCTGCAACTCTCTCTCCCTTTCTAGGAAAGAAGAGTCGTCATGGAAATGCAGATAGAGAGATAATGAGTATGGAATTCTCTTGAACAATTTCACAGGAGCAGATAAGTGCTGCAAGAAAACAGGATGTGGAAATTAGATTAGAAACTGGCTAAAATGTAAAAAATGTTTTTAGGAGCTAGACAAAACTTATTGCTGCCAGGAGTTCTGATGAATGATTAGCTATTATTTCAAATAACAGCACTATAACAAAGTTCAAGCAGTTTCAAGCTGAGAGCTCCAATCAATCAATCAATACACACATACACAAATAAATTCATGAAATCAAAACTCGTCTTGTGGCTCCTACAGAAACTTGCTGATTTTGAAGTAAATATAGAGGATGCTATTCCCCTTCTCTGCTATCAAAGGCTGACTGCTGACAACAAGGCTATTCCACTGCAAATACTTCATGGCTGAAGGGATACAAGAAGTTTTTATAGGCCTGAGACTTTAAATTTGGCAGTCAGACTGTAAAAAAGGATGAGTTTCAGTTATTCAGAAAATGATTTAGCTTGTCAGGAGTCTCTGCTCTGATTCATGTCTATACAGTGCTGTGAAATATATCCTCAGTTTGTACTACAAAAAACAAAGATTTATTCCAGCTGCCTTCAAATAAGGGGACCCTCTGGGAACAGAGGAGAGCTGGAAAATATCCCTGAGACATTAAATATTAAGGAATTAAGCCACGGAGGTACTGAATTGGTGTGAGTAGAAGTGCTGCAAAATCACAGCCTAATCATGACAGAAAGCAATCCACACACACTTGGCACAGCATGGGGCACCTTTGGTGGAAAGAGGAAAGGAGGCGTGCTGACACTTCTCAGTCCTCCTAGTGAATTTGCTAGGAATACTAGAAATAATGGAAAATTTTCAGCAAATAGACTCGGAGTGATATCAACAGGCTGAAAACAGTATTTCTCTCTAAATCTGATTAGAGTGATTAGGAGATTTCCAGTAAATCAAATTCAGAGTTTCTACAAATCCTGCCTAGGACTATATCGATCTGCCAGAGACACCACAGCTTCCTTGTGTGTGCTCCAGGACAGCTGCAGAGGTCAGGCTTCCAGGTTCATTGCCACAAAGCTGGCAAACGTTTGGGCTGAGCCTCCTGACCATCATGAGAACTTTAAGTCTTGCACTCTCCTTGCTGGTCAGTACAGCCTTGGAGTTGGCAGCCCACAGTCTTTAACAACTTTTAAGGAGGCTACTCAGAGTTAGAGAGGTCACAATTTCCAAAAGTTTCCAAAACTCAAAGACAGATCTGTCTCCCAACAACAATATCCTCAGAGCAATAACCAGCTGCTGACTAACCATATTCATAGTATCTTCCAAAATGTTTCTTGTATATTCTATTTCCAAAACATCATGCCTCAGCTTGTCAAAAGTTTGAGGTAAACATGATCTGCAGGGAAAAACTGGGAAAAAAAAATAAAGAAAAATAAACTTAAATAGAAGAGAAACACTTTTCCATTTATTTGTCCATTCACATACTCATCCAGCAGCAGTGAATGATAGAGAAGTCAGAACCATTTTCCCTACTCAGTCCCAGTCATGCATGATACTCAGGTTTATTCCTTTTAAGATATTAAATGAAACTATGAATCAGTAAGTATCCAAAGAAAGTCTTCTAAAGAAAAAGAAAGAAAAGTGTTCCTGTTCTAATAACTGCTCCACTTGTTTATTCTTTATGCCACTGAGGTTTTTTTCTTTTAAATTGATATATTTACACCTTGTAGTATACAGCAAGCAGATTGTGTATCCATATAACACGTTAAAAATTGCTTGAAAGTGTTAATTAACTTCGTTATTTTTCCTTACAATTAATAAAGTCCAGAGGGCATGTAATCAATAATATAAGAGCATGTATTACACAATACATCCAGAAGGAGAGACACTGGTCTTTTCCTTTAGTGAGAACAAGGCACAGATGATGAAGCTATAACTGCAACAAGTCTGTCATTGTGGTTCAGCTGAAGGGCCTCTGTGTTCTTAGAGGTTAGGTAGTTATTTCTACCAGAACAGAGTTGTGAAAATGAGTGACATCATTGTTTTTTCTGTATTTTCCTGCAGGGAAAACTCACCTGTCACTACGAATCCAGACAACCAGAAATAGAAAATCATTTCTAACTGTATTTTTCAGCATTTCTTATCAGGAAAGAGCTACTGTGGCAGTGCCACCTTTCTGCAAGCAGTAGGCAAAGGAGAATATAATGATAAGGGAAATGCTAAGTTTCTCACACATAACCTACCATTTTCTTTTCAAGAAAATCTACAGAATGCATTATTGGTGATGAAATTCATTGCATTGATTGCATTCCCTTCATCTTCTTCCTGGGCATCCCTTGATAGCTGGTGGTCAGATGCACAATTTTGCTTCAACTAAACATACTATTACAACAAGCAAATAACAGTCATAGCTGTGAAGTGTGATTAGTCCACACAGCTCTCATGGCTTTAAATTCAAGTACACCCCCTGTCACAGTTATATAAAAATATATATTAAAAAAAAAACCTACTGCTCTTACAGTACAGGCTATACACCTGTCTATTCCATCCTCTACATCAGTGTAAGTTCATGATCTATAGCGCATGATGATCCTGTACAAAACAGAATACCAGGTGCAATACTTAGAGATCATAATTCTGGACTTGATTGTATCAGTATAAAGAGAAAAGCAATGGAAAGCAAATAAAAACAACCTAAATGCATATCTGCACATCTACTAAATTGCAAATGGGATTTGTTTCTATGCAAAACTCATGTAATATATACATTTGGAAATGCAGTACATAATTTCAAAACGTAATCATATCTGTATTGGATGTTTTTGTTGGCATGGGTCTAGTTGAGAGTTCACAGAGATGTGATCCTCTCCTGACACAATGTGCAGCAAAAGACACTAGACAAACTGATGCCTGCAAAGCTATTCTTGACAGGCAATGTCAAGATTCAATGTGTGTGTGTGTGCGTGCGCGTATATGCAGGTGTGTATGGGTCTGTATGGGGTATGTTTTGTCACTAGAGATCATACTCATACTTTTTTCTGAACAGCACAGTACACAAGTAGATTGATATGGACAGTTTTCCTAAGGAAGTATCTAAAATAAGCCATTCACAAGGTATTTTAGTGCTGCAGAATTGATTCAGCATACTTTAAGGAGTAGGCTTACTAATGAAGATAGACAATGTGCAATTCAAGCCAAATATCACTATTATTCCCTTATTTCCAACATCAGATCACATGTTCTCTCCAGGAGAACATCATAAAAGCAGTCCAGATTTTAACAGAAAAATTGATGGTACCTTTAAATAGCAACATTATCCTCATATTTCCTTAATATAATTTTAGTTAGGAATCTGAAAGGTAGTAGTGGCCTTGCAAATCCTTTCTGTTCTCTTCTGAAAAGATTGCAAATCCTACCACAGCAGTACAGGAGATGTTGGGCAACCAGATGTCTTGCAGTTACAAAGTATTAAAATTTATATATTGCCTGCATTTCCCTCACCTAACGTAAGTAAATGGATGATTTTTTAAATTGCTAGGCATCCCATATGGTTAGCATTAAAATCCAAAAGAAATGTAGTCTGTCCAGGGTGCCACTTCATGCTTCAAATGTCTTTCTGTACAGTCATCTCCTGCTGCAGCCTACACCTTGTTTGATTATTTCCTAAAAAAATGTGAATATGAGCACTCAGAAATGTGGAATAACAAGTCCTGGGGAAAGCTGCTTGGGTTACGTCACTTCTCTGAGCACACCTTGGTGAACGTTAAAATGTCAGTTTAGCCAAACACCTTTCATATGCAACAAATGGTTCTGAAATGTCAGCAAGTAGCACTCAGGCATGTCTATTCTCCGGCTTCTTCTGATGCAACATTACCGTCTAAGAAGACAGGCTCAAACTGATGTAATAGTATGCAACAAAAACACTTGGGAGAGGCAGAAACTGACCCCAAACTGCAGCTTGGTCACAAAGGCAGGAAGGAAGGATGACAGAATATACTGGACTGCGATCCAGTGCGCAACCTGGCCTCACAGTAGGATTCCTGTCAGTTGGTCTTCCAAAAGCACCCAGCAGGTAGTGCTGTCCCCCTGTAAGCCCTACTACAGGGCACTCATGCTTCCTCTGTCATGCTACCAAACAAGCACTCTGGCCTGCTGCAGCAGATGCCTTTGAGTCTTGAAGCCCTTGAAAGAGAAGAACACCAAGAAAGTATGACCACGCATAGTCAGATGAATGCCCCATCAGACTCAGGGAGGATCTCAGGCATGTGTGGTACAGCTTAGGCAAGTTTTTTTTTGCCAGAACTTAGGCAGCACAAACCTATGCCAACCCACATGAACTGGCCTATAGACTAAGGCTCTTTGAGCCAGGGCCATTGAAGACAGACAGCAGTACAGCGTGAGCCAGATCACCTCTGAGCTTTCATCCCCCATTTGTAAGAGAGATAACGGTCCCCCTTCTGCTTTTGAACTATCATAACACCACTGACAGTTCACATGTCTAAGGCAGTACCATATGTGAACCACTGCCTGCTTCTGTCTCCAACTTCAGCTTCAGAACAGCCCTGGGCAATGCTAGGCTCAAGTCTAAGGGTGGCATTTTTAAGGCAGATGCTGCACCACACCCTGTGACAATGCGAGTGCAGTGCCACTGCAGGAAGGAGCAGTGTGTGTAAGTTTATTTTCAGCCCTCCTCTTAATCTGCTTTCTTTGATTCTGTTAGTATCCGCCATCCACACAGTGTGTATAACAGGTGGCACAAGTAAAATTCCCTGCCTCCAGAACAAGTATTGCTTTCTACCCAGTTAAAGATGGTGTTACTATCTTATATAAATACTCTGAAAACACCCAATGTTCTTGTTAAGAGAACACAGTTGTAATGTATCTTTGCTTTCAGGCTTGGAATACAAATTTTCTTTTGTCTTTTCCTCTTGTTCTTTGAGCTGAATCCTCCTCTAACATACATTGCAGCTGTTTTCTTGTCAAATTACTGGACCGTGTGACAAAGTCCTGATTTGGCACTTCAGCCTCTGAGTAAACGTGAAAGAAAACTTGAATTAAATTGGAAGACAAAATACTAAAAAAACATGTCTGAGACTGTACATTAACAGCAAAAGCCCAGCCCCACATTTTCCATCTAGCTTAGTAGGAAGCCTCTGGTTATTCCTGAAGTGCAATTTTACATTAAACATTAAACAAAACTTTTATATTTGCAGCTCCATCCTTAAATCTGGATCAGATTCTTTACCAGAAACATATGAAAATTGGGTCAGAATCACAAAACAGCTATCACTGAGGGCCAATTCTTAAGAAAAAATGAACAGCAAGCCAACTGAAATCTTTGCAACAAAATACTTTTTAAAATGTCCCTTCTCTAAACTCAGCTTGTTTAGTCACTTAATTCCGCTTGAGAAGAGCTAATCCTGCACCAGCTACATAATATAATTCCAATACTTAGGGCTAATCTCAATCTACATTTTTCAGCCCAAGCATTTGAAGGATCTCACATTTTATATCTTCATTTATATCAGAAGAGTCACACTGGATGTTTTCCACACTTAGTATACTTAAGAGTGTCTCAGAATGTGTTTGCCTGTTCAGACCTCAGATATCTTTTTGTTAGGTGTTTGCTTTGAAAATGAGCAGAATTTGACTGTCTATTCTATTTTGATATCTTTACAGTTTCTGTTCTAATATGAAAACCTGACCCAAGAATAACCCTTATGGCAAGGAGTTCCTTCACTACAGCTTGCCTAACAAACAGAAGCAGCATCTGATGCATAAAAAAGGAAGGAGTGAGCCGTAGGGTCCAAATGTCCAATTTTCATCCTCAGTTTATGTTATTTCTTCTATTAATGAACATTTATACAATTGTAATCACTCAATATAATCTCTAAATCATGTACATTTGCTTGCAGCTGTGCCACTAATCCTATTTATATCTTTTTGATATCTTATTTTTAGAGAACAAAAATGTGATTGAAGTATTCCAAGACAATAAAAATGTGCTACTAGTAACAAACTTTGCTACAAACCTGCTCTTTGGTGTTATCACTTGAGCATATCACTTACTATAAGAGTATCAAAGACACAGGCAATCCTCCAAATTATCTACCAAGCCCTGTCCAAATGAGAAAAAGACTAGACCATTATGTCATGTGTTTTCCATTGTCTCCATTTTTATTCACTACTCTCTTTTCATCTCTAACTACTTGTTAAACTGTGTTCATTCAGTTACTGAAATCCAGCTGGTTGAAATGTATCCAGCTGGGCTTTATCATCTTTTGAACTTTTTTTTTTAAAGAGAGGTCTTCAATGACTTTAGCTGTTGTTCTTGCAAGTCTCTTTCACTCACACTAGATAATGTGAGGTTATCTTTGTGAAACCTATCCACAAACTTGACTCCAGTTCAATTGTATGCAAACTTCCAGGAGGGAAAAATGCATTGCTTACACTGTGAGAACACTCAGCATTCATTTTGCTACCTTCTTATAGCCTTTTATATTAAATGCTTTTAAAACTGTCTTAAACAGAACCAGATGTTTACAGAAATTCTCTCTGATTGCTGTCCAAATGAAACTATCTTCCTCCCTTTCTCCAGACTCCTTTTATCATTAAATAATGTACTGAAATGGAATTACAGAACATGCTATGATTGCCAGAATTAAACAGGGGGCAGATGGAAAGAAAACTGTATTAGATTATTAAAGGTTTGGTGTTTTTGTTGTTGTTGTTATTGTTTGTTTGTTTGTTTTGTTATCCAGTCTCTCTTTACGCCTTCTATAATATGTATTTTGATCCCGAAAGTACATGTTTATTCATTACAGTTCCTTTATGGGCCATTTATTTTCTTTCTTTACTTTTGTTTGTAATTTGCTGTGACCAGATTTCCATTTTCACTTGTGGAGTTGACCTGGGCAGGCCCAGAAAAAGAAGAAAAATCACTCTTAAACACTCCCATCATGCCCACTTTTGTGGAAACCAAAGGTAGAAACCACACAGATCACTTAATTTAATCTGTGTACAACACTACACCAGATCACATGGATCACATTAACCAGCATAGCCATTGCTTTCATCACAACAGCAGCAATATGGCCCAGCAGCAATTCTGTAACTCAGCAGTAGCATCGACAGCCTGATAAAAACAAACAGAATAAATGGAGGGAGACTGAAACCCATGTTTCTCAACTCCCCAGTCCCTCTGAGTGAGACCCACAATTCATCTTTGTCATTGTTTTTCTTCATATTTCCCATGAACAGCAGTGACAGGACTCAGTGCAGACCAGTGGCCTGATGTAACCTGGAGGCAGATAGCAGAACAGAGTGACAAAAGCAGAACCCTTGGCACAGTTTTTCAAAATCTGTTTCCGTTCTTTTGGCTGGTCTTTGCTTCAGCTTTGACTGATAAGGAACCATACTAGCTAGTACCCCGGTGGCAGGATCACTGATCAAGACCTTTGAGCACTCCTGTTACACACTCAGCAGGAATGATAGGTATTTCCTTAGTACAGGTACAAATAGAGAGAAATGTTGCTAAACCAGTGCTCTTGGCACCTTGGATTCCAGGTGTAAGCAGTACTTCATGATACTACCTCTTCTCTGCCATGCTCCCACCAAAGGAAATGGAAATTCAACCTTTAATCTCACTGTAAGAAAGATCAATACCTCCATTTAACTGTGTTATTCAACAAACTACCTACAACCGCATTAACTTCAGTGGGGATCACACAGAACACTTGCAACATAGGGCTTGTTACCAATAATCAGTGCCGGGTAATGTGTAACAATTGCCCTCGTTAAGATCACAGAGCACAAACAGAAAGTAACATCCTAAACTTCAGGGGTCTGAGGTATCACCATGGTGAGTGCAGAATAAGAGCAGAGAGCAATCTCTTTGAACAGAGCCCTACTGCAGCAATTACCCACCTCAGAGGAATGTTACTTCATTAAGCAGGAAATACATCAAGGTTATTATCCTCCGAGATCTACAACGTAACTGAAATAGCTGAGAAGTATTTCTTTTGCTCTCTATCCACTTTTTTATCTGCTGACAGGAATTCAGCTGGAAACAGCTGTAAATATAGAACGGACAAAAGAAGCATAGCTCCACACAGTGCACTATTTTTTTCATTGCTTTTGGAGCACCTTAAGGATAAATGACATTGAACACTCAGATTCTGAAATGTGCTAAACATTCCTGGAACTCTCACAGGCGTCACTGATTTCACAAATAACAAGTTATGCTAATTGCCCTGCATGCAATGAGGGACAGATGTCTTGGTTCTGAAGGGTACAAACATTCAATGGTGCTGAGATACCTCACACACTTTGATCATACTCCTTCTTGAGATCTGGTTTTAGCCCACGGAATCCACCCCTCCAGGATGCCAGACCCTAATATTTGGTTTCATTTTGTTTTTATTAAAATAATGTGAAAATTAGAACCAGTGTTTATGTGTATTTGTATATACTAGGACAATATTTGTAGTCTTAGCATATATGGACAAAAAATCACTGCAAATTATGAAAAGAAACCTCTGCTTCTGCAGACAGATTATGTGATTTCTTTCTTCTATGTTTGTTGCTCACATAACAAACCTCTCTTTGTCTTCTTCCTTCCTGTTTTTGTCCCTCCCTCCCACCATTTCTTCCCATGAATCGTAATTCTGTTGATCTGGAGTACTTTTCTCTGCTTTCCAACATCTCTATTATATATACTTCTTCATTACCTACTGTTTGTTCCAGTCCACCAAAAACTTAATTAGTATTTTATAGCATCTTAGGCTGGTCCAAAAAAGAAAAAAAAAATCACAAAGAACTAGTTATGTTTAAAAAAAAAATCCAGATCTATTGTATGTGCATGCCTCAAAATAATCAAGTAAAATGCATTCCAAGCAATATATTATCTGATATGTCACACAGCTGCCTCTGAAAAAGAATCAGAAGTACAAATGTTTTCTAAGCATACTGTGAGGACTGTGAGAATGTAAAACTGTAGTAAATTCAAGGATTTTCAGCAAGAACAAAAAGTTTCAGTATTCTTTTCTTCCTAATACAAAATGTGGTATTTAATATGGTCCTCTATCAAAATCTTATATTCTATAAAAGGGAATACTTGTGCTTACTGTCCATGAAATCCGGTACTCTCACAAGACATGCAACTGGAATAAAATAGTTACATGAAGAGATGATTCGCTTCTGTGAATTTGAAGTTGTCAGCCTTCACAATAGCTCTGGTATAATCAAGGGTGTGTCTGGACAGAAGTACAATCACTAAAGTTATCTCCTGAAAAACAGCTCTTCTTGGTGAATAACTGAGGAGAATATTTATGTACAAATGTGGGGATCCACTGAATTATTTAAGAATTTGAACACATCAAACTACCGTTGTACTACAGTGTACATTTCAAACAGATGGTGAATGTTTAGAAAGGAAAACGTGCTTGCAAGCATCCTGAGAAACAAAACTGCAAGGTATATTGAGACTTGAATGAACTTGGTTCTCACACGTAGAATCCTCTGGGCTGAATTTTAATACCTTTACACAACATTTTAACTTCAAAGAGATTGTTCAAACATTCAAGAGATTTTAAGGATTGTCTTCCTCTGTGATACACAGAAAATCCTGATTTCAGAGGCATCTGTTCAGCATCATCCTTACAAAGCCTAATTCTGTGTATATACCACGTCAATTCCAATTAGCAATACAAAGGATAGACGAACCCTTTTCTACAGACTTTTTTCCCCTATTGAAAAAAGACCAGGTCTTCAGCCCAAGTTCATGTAAGAACAATTAGAGATGTAGTGTTCAATTTCTTTCTGGATAGGTGCCCATTAAAATTTTCCCTTTCATTTCCCTTTTTCACTCTATTTCAGGAACTGCAAATTCCATGAAATCTACATTTAGAAATAAAGTAATTGCCTCTCAATCCACCATGGTTTTTAAATAATTACTCTGTCCTATTCTTCTAAAAAGATTCACATTTTTAATGAGCAGAACATCTGGAAAAATTTGCCTAAAACAGTGATGTAATTCCTAATGACAACAACTCTTACCCTGAACAGTCTGATAAAGATCACTGTAATATTCTCACTAAGCTTGGTTCTGTTCTCATTTTAAATTGTAAAAAGCAAAGGATACTGCAATGAAGTGGTACTGTGACACAAGCCACAGAAATTTTTACCCAGGAAGGTTTATAAACACTGAGAAAATTATTCAAATACAAGTGTTTCCAAGATGAGCAAATCAGGCAGAACAGTTGCTACTTAGCCTAGTGGGCAGAAGGGAAGACTCGGGTAATTCCTACGATTTTCCACAAATACTTCTTTTACTCTAAACTGTTACAGAAGTTTAGTTTGTTTTTTCATTCCTCTTTCACCTCCACCTTGGAACAGCTGTATGTAATAAATTAGTCCTTGAAAGACAGAAACACTGAAAATATGATGGCAAATAATTTCCCCTGGGAAATTATTATTTCCCCTGAGAATAAAATATTTGTGTAAAGTGAAATGAAAAATCAACATAAGCATTCATATGAATGCCCAAGGAGAGATTTAGCCACTGTGATAGTTTTTGCCTTTTCGCTCCTCACCAAAGAACAGAGTAAAAGATTTCCATTAAAATAAAGCTACATATGAAGTCCATTTTGCCCACTGGGAATAGGGGAAATTACAGCTTTTATACTCTTTATTTACAGGTACTTGGCATTGTTTTGGGGATGCACGAGGCTTACTACAACAGTGTTGCATACCAAGTGTTTCCAGAGTATAAGACACGTCTTTCCAAAGTATAAGATATGTCATTTAGAGACCAGCACTGAACACACCGCACCAGTCCAGCTATTTCAAGGATTCGGTTTCTCAGCTATGTGTTGAAAAAGCTGAGGCATCTGTTCGAAGTGCAAGCACAAGTTCACAAAAGGACTGGAGTCATTCCCATACCCTAAGATCTTTCTGAGCATTTGGTAATACTTGGCTTCTAGCAAATCTAATGGTTCTTATCCAACAATCAGAAATGCAATTAAACACAATTCACATGGGTGCCACTTGGCCCAAAAGATTGACCACGAATCATGGAGTCGATGAGGAAATAAAAGATTTACATCTTGTATTCCATCAAAACATGCAGTCCCTAAATCCAGAACCAAGGAAATAGCAGCCTCACATGAGTGCAGTTTCAGTGGCATTTTAGTATTCCAAGATATGGTCCCAAGTAGCCCTTATCAAGGCATGTTTCTTAAGCTGTTTAAGGAAGTGAGACATGACTGGACGTTTTGTAGTTCCGCAAAGGCAGCTGCAACAATTAAACTACTTTGGGTGTAAGACCAAAAGCAAATTCACATTTCAGCAAATGTAAGCTTCTGACTGTTGTAATATTCACTGTGCCTACTTAAAAGCTATTACGAAAGCCAGGGTTATGATGACATTGATGAAGGTATCTCAAGCAAGAGAGACTAGGTATTGTGCCAACAGGTCTCTTCAACAAAGATACTCATAAACTCATTGGATCATATTTTGCCTGAAAGTTAGAGCAGTTTTCCAGCAAAGAACTTCCCAGAGCTACCCTACGGTTAAGATGAGATCTGAGGTCTGACCAGCTTCTGTCAATACAGTAATAAAATGATCTATATACTAACAAAGCAATAGATGAGATGCTATTACTTGAGGTGCTTTAGACAAAGGATTCTTACACTTTCTTTCGCTCTTTAACAGAGTTCAATTTACTGTGCGACATAAATCTTTTTTATGTATAAAATCTATAAAATCTTGTTATAAATTTTTATTTATTCATTTATAAAAGGACCCTTTTCACTAAAAGAGACGTTTGGGGCATAAGTCTGGGCCCTCTCAAAGACTTGCAGTGTACTGAATGCAATTTTTCCATCCAAACGAGACATAATATAGGAACTTTTGGATAATATGTTCATTAAAGGCTTTCTGACATTTTACATAGAATTCCATTCTTTGCAGTCTTATATATCCCAGGAAGGTCAGGGAACCTTTGATCAAGACTGCTGAAGGAACTGGTAAACTCTTTAAATTCCACTTAAACCATATCATTGTGAGTAATACATTTAAAGGGCACTTTTTAAGTTCACTAATTGTTTGCACAGACAGACAGGGCTCTGTTCATCAGTGTGTCTCCCAGGCAGTACAAAGAATAAACAGTAATTCTCACGCCTGGTAATTTTTAATGACACATTTGTGATTTTACTTACAACTCTATAGAAGCAGTGCAAAAGGCAGCCTCAGTACCCTCCTCCCTGAAATGATAATGACCTCACTCATGTGCTCTGGACACTGTTTCTGAGAAAGAGTTATTGAAGGGTTAGATATTTATCTTGAAATTATATTCAACTTTTATCATATCACACTTGGTATGATAAAACCTGTCTCCCTGCATACACAAAAGGAGGTGCCCTATCAATGAATCGTGGTTGTGTAGTGCAGAGAGTACTGAAGAAGGACAGGCTAAAGAGCATAACCACCTTCTCAATTCCAGAAACTTACATCTTGTTAGAAGATCAGAGACTGGAAAAAAAGAAAATTTGCTCCACCACAACCCTTCTGATTGGAAGGACTAACTCAGAGAATAAGGCAGTCTTGAAAGTCATCTTGGCTGAAATTCAGAGATAATGCACATTTTCCCTGTATTTTCTCTGTACTGGTTCATAGCTGTTTTTTGCTTGCCCCCTGTTTAGGCTTTTTTTTTTTTTTTTTTTTTTTTTTAATCTTGAAAGTGCCTGTGGCCCACTTTTCAGCCTTCCCAGGGCAACTGAGGTCTGTCCAGGTACTTTTCCATTAGTAAACAGAAACATTTGCTGTCTCCTAGGTGCTTAGCTTTGACAGCAAGAGGGGAGGGTAGAGCAGATGATGTGTACTTATTCATTTCTATTAATAGCGATGTAGCCTGATTGTCATTCAATGGAGAAATCACCTTTCAGTAGAAGACTGCTGGGCTGATGCAAAGTTAGAAATACTGATAAGGAAAAGGTCTTTTATATGTCTCCAGCCTCGTTCAACATTAAATCAGTCGTGGGTGGTCCTTGTCCAAGGTTAGGAAACAACGTCATGTGCAGTTTGGGTTTTATAAATCCCATTTTCAGAACTGTCCTCTGAACAGTCTTCCTGTTTTCAGCCACAGTCCTGCAACATGCTTTAGCCTGTGATGCACAGTAATACAAATTTTCTATTGGACATGTGCCTTGTAAAGTGCGGCATACTTAACGGGTCTGCAAGTGTTGCATCCCAAAGACACACAACGGTCACGCCTTAGAACAGCCAGTGACAGCATTTGGGGAACATGAGAGACAAAAGTGGATGTTGAGGCCTCAGTACTGAATTGGGAACATCCATAGAAACTGATGTGAGCTCAAAGTGTGCTACAGCATTATTGTAGCATTGTTCTATTTGGATCCTCTTTGGCATCTTCTCCTTGCTTCAGACTTCTCCACGGATACTTCTTCTGTACCCAAAACCCTGTCTGGGCCCGTTTATTCAGCACAGCCACCAACTAACAGTGCCCCTGCTTCCACAAGAGCTATCCATGATCAATGACTCTATCAGTCCTGGTCTGGGAGCTATGACTGGGATCACCTCACTCCCTAGCATCCCTTGAGCTCATTTATTCTCCCCATTGCTGGCGGCTGTGCTCCAGGGGCTGGGCTCTGCTCTGTGACACGTCTCACCTCTAACAATGGCACGAGTTGCTGTTTAGGGAAGGGTAAGCTAGGTAATTATGCAGGTTTACTTTGCCAGCTCAAGACTATTTTAGTCTCTTGCTGTGTTAAAGCTACTTTTACGTGTGTGGTTTGCTGTGTTTTGCAGTCCCAGACATGCAATTGAGACTCGACACATGCTCCAGAGCTGTCTGCTATTTCTCATAGATAATTCTTTTCTACACAGTTTTGCCAGCTGACTTGTTATTGAAATGAAAAGCACATAAATGCTTCCTAAGACATACTTATGATTTG
Source organism: Heteronetta atricapilla (assembly GCA_011075105.1). Taxonomy (NCBI): domain Eukaryota; kingdom Metazoa; phylum Chordata; class Aves; order Anseriformes; family Anatidae; genus Heteronetta; species Heteronetta atricapilla. Next base: position 6,253,117 of record CM021736.1, read on the forward strand.
TATACTGCTCTTTAAAATTCCAATCCAAAAAGTTAACACTGACTTTATGCAAAATGCCACATTTACATTTAATAACAGCATCCTGAATAAATATTTGGAAAAACTGCAGTTTTTTAATTAAACCTGTTGTGAATGAAAGAGCAGATAAATAATGCATACAATAATAAACTTTCCTTAGTCAATCCACCCTTTTGGCAGCACATTTAATTTGTGGTTCTATAAATATTTTTAAATAGGTAACATTTGAGCATGATCCTTATTTTTCTGATTATTTGTTGACTGCGTATATGTACACACAGAATTCATCAGACCAGCTGATTCCCCCATCTGTTCATTGCTGCCAGGAAAGGAAGACTTAGTATTTTATTAATCATGAGCAAACCATAACATAAGCACTACAAACCCAGATTCAGAGAGACCGAGCTTAGCAACAGAGCAGGTATCCTAATTTCAGAGGACCTCACAAAAGGACTCCAACATTCTGACTTGGTGATCAAACTTTTATCCTTCAGATGGATGACATCCCTGATTTGACAACCTAAAAAATACACATACCTAAGCTTGTCCCTGTAACAACCCAAGTACAAACGATTCTTCTGTCTCACTGGCCAAGCTAACTAAAACCTTTATATTATTTTTCACACAGAAGAGGTATTCTGCTATTTGAGGCCCATTTTTATTTTTCTTCACTGCCTGGTTAAAAGCTATGCTCCCATACCATCTGCCCCAGACCTGGCCATACAAAGTGGGCATTCCTGCCCACAGAGCTTCCACTGCAGTTCTTCACTTTGCCCAGGAAGAAGACCACCTGTCTTGCGGCTGAAGTCTGAACTGGTACAGAAGTGTAAGAGCCACAGAGTGTGCTGTTACTTCACCACTGATCTGATTTTCAAAATGTTCCCTCGTGGATTAGAAAGCCATATTAATGATCTCTGCGTTTCTGAGCCCTGTGTGGCCTTGCCTGCCACCCTCCAGCATCAGCTGTGTCTTGCCTAAACAATTAAATTGGTAGAAGAACAGGAGCCAGAAGAGCAAGGAAAAAGAGGTCCTCAACATAGCTCTAAGGTAAACCAAATAGCAGCAAATGTGCCAAAATCCCACTGGCTGTGGCTGTCATTGGTCTGTACAGCCAAAAGGAAAGGGAAAGATTGATTTGCAGAAATCAATCAAGGGAAACAATCAAGGGAAGATTGATTTGCAGAAACAGCAACTGTAATGAGCTCAAAGGTGGAAAATATTCTGGGTATTGTGGTGCCTCTTTAGCTCTGGGAACAGTAACTGAACAGAAAACACAGAACGATGCTCACTGCTGAACCAGAGATATAAATGAGCAGTACTCCCATCATGTTCAGAGCACAGCACGGAGCCAGCTTCTCTGACCCAGCTTTTCCTACTTAATTTTCCACAGAATGTATAAACAACAAGAAATAACAGGCAATGTTTCTACTTGGGTAAAAATGGTACAGGCCCATAGCAATTACATTGAAATACCTTGTATGATGACTAAGTATATTCCCAGCAGAAGTAGAGGTCTGTTTACAGACATACACACACACAACTTCCCCCACACAGGAACAAACAAAACACAATCCAACAGTATATGCTACCATTCAAGAAATGATGCAAGAAAATATTAATTTTGTTTCATTGACAGTTGTAACAGGAATACATTGTATTTTGCACTACCTTATGGCACAATGAAAAATTAAGTGGTCCAACCAAAAGGAAATACTTTATACTATAAAATTCCTAGTGCATTTAATTGGTACAATCTTACCACTAAGGACCCTTAAGAAGCAAAGATCCGGTCCCAAGATTTTAGGATATTTTATTTCCTTGACAATTATTTTTTTAGTACTTTTTTGAATTTGCTTTATCAAATCTCCCCAAGAAAGTGCACTTTTTTATTTTATTTTATTCTACTTTGGTAGAAGATGCTTACTAACTTCTTTTTTCCACCACCTAAAGCTGGATTTGTACTTGTACTGATACTTGTAAATTATAACCATACTGGAGAAAGTTTTCCTTCTAGTTGATCAGGGAGAAGTCCTTGCTAGCCTGCTTTGAGTCACCATGCACTGAACCACAACTACACCAGCTCCACAGCTGTACAAACCAGGCTTGTTACTACAGATCAACCTCTACATATTGGAGTTGTTTAAAACTGTGTTTTTCCACAGTTTGTATTTCTGTTGAAACATTAGTTCTTCTTTGTAACAATTTTGGCATCTTTCTATAATTTCAGCATAACAATCTAAGTTTCTTGTCACATTTTTTCTTCCCTCATTCTTTTTTGTGCTCTACTCAGTGCTTTTTCTGCCAAGGAGAGTGGAAGTTCCAGGGCAAAGGAGGAAAGAACAAAGTGTAGAAAAGAAAAGTGAAGAGAAAAAAGTAGTAAAAATTCTTGGGTTTGTGATTTCCTTTTTTTTTTTTTTTTTTGGTGAAAATAAGATATCAACAGCCTTAGCTGATATCTGTTGATATCTGTTGATATCTGTTCCTGTCATTGCCTTCAGCCTGGCTGCAGTTCACAATGTGTTATACTAACTTCTCATACTCTACTAGTTCTTTGGCACTATGTTATGAGGGCTTTGTCCAAATACAGTGATGGCTTGGTCCTGAGGGGGCACTTCCTAGATGCTACATTAGAACAAATAAATGATAATAACTGAGAATGTGTCCCAGCACAAAGAACCTTATTATTCACAGCTTTTTTTTTTCCTTTCTTTCTTTTTTTTTTTTTTTTGGTCTTTCTCAAACTACCAAAGGAATTGAGGTAGGGTATTAGAAATTAAAAATTAATTCTTTACACTGCAAATGCAATCCTCTAAAATTAAAGTCTTCAGTGATGTATTTTCAGTGATGGATATACAAGCTTGAAGAATCTCTTCCAAAGCTTCATTCTGACATATTTAAATCATGGTGCAGCTGAAACCAGCTGCAAAACTTCCTTGTACTTCAATAGGTCTAAAAGTTCCCTCTGAGTATCTAATCAGTTTTCTTTATACTGTCATTTTTCCTGTTCCTATAATGAATACTATAGCAATTTATCTACACAGCCTTCTCCATAGTTTTTCAGCTTCAAGAGCATTTCCTGATTCAATTTAGCTCATAAACAACTGTATTTTTTTTGTTCTTACATATATTTCAAAAATTGAACAATTTTCACAAATGGACCCTATTTCAGTTAAATTCATTCTACCAGTAGTAAAAGCAGGCAGATTTTCCTCCAGATAAAATGTATAGTACTTTTGTTTACAAAGCTGATTATAGCTAGTGTTTTTCCGCATATCATTATAAAGATTGAAGTAGCATCTTCAACACAACTCAGAAAATGAATTCAGATTCTGAACCCGCTCCTTTTTCTCCAAAACACACTAATGCTCCTTTAGAATTGTGGGGCTTTTTCCCTCCCACTTAATGTTCAAATTCATTCATTATTTCTGCCAAGTATAAGAAGGTATTAATAAGAAATAATAGCAGAACTATGTGGTAAATATCAGCTGCTGCTTATTATAAGCTAAAATGGTTTTAGCACGTAGTATTTAGTCATTATGTTGCAGAATGCTACATATAATTTAATCTAAAGAACTGAACTTGCCTTTTGTGGTAACTTGTTTTGCAGTATCTAGAATGATAGCACACCACAGACTTATTTGCTCATTGAGTCACTGGAGGGAGCTAAGTAAACACTTACATCAGTTATGGTGAAATAGAATTAGTAGCAAGAGCACACAAAAACAGATTCCAAACTGCGTGTTCCAAACAACATTCTTGAAATATCATAAAGCCTTGAAAGGTTTGACAAGTATGAAATAATACATAGTTAGTTTAAATTTTTAGAAAGAATAATACAGATGGTGCTGCTCACTAGAAAGATATTTCTTAAGTGAATCAGCAGCTTGGAACAAATTCAGTATGGTAGATGTTCAAATTAGGAAAATCTACTTACACTCATGCAATGGCACTGTGAAAAAACAACTGGTTTCTCTGGTATGTTTGCATAATGGGTATCTGTAGCAAACTTGAAATTGCTGTCTGTTCATTTAACTTATATCTATATACTCTCTGTGTTTAAAATACCTGAACATTTTGTATTAAACCAACAAAATACCAGGGAAATTAATTAGCAAACTGAGCAGAACTTCAATAATTTGTGAGAAGTTACTCCCAGAATACTGTGGAAGAGAGGAAGCTAATAATGCCCCTAGCAACACGGGTGTTCATATTGACAAAGAGTCAAATTATCACACTGCCCAACACAGGTTAAAAAGAAAATGACAGAAAAATGGACTGCAAGGTCCAGGTGAGTAAGGGGAAAGAAATCTCAAATTCCTGGGGGAAATATATTTAACAGTTTGAAATAATAGAGCTGGATATGAAAATGCTTTATATCCTAGACACACATCATACCATGCTGACTTACAACCTGCAATAAACTGAGATTGTCTTGCATGGTTTCACTGCATGTGAGAAGACAGTATTAATTACAAATACCCTTCCTCCCATGAAAAACACATCGATCAGCATTTCCAGAAAAAGTTTAAATCCCACAGTTTTGGTTTCATACACCCATGCCATGTTATTAGAGACACCAGTTGAATTGTTGGCATAAGGGAGTGTAGTATCACTCTGATTCATACTAATGACATATCTGGCCCACTGCTACACTGGATAAAACTTTTATTGTTGAAATCATAGTACGTAAAACATAATAGCAGAGGATGCAGTGGGCTATACAAATTGAAAGTGTCCACGGCCAGTATGAGCCTAAAACAGACATCAGATGGCAAAAAAATCCTGTCACTGCTGATTTGACCTATGTGAAAGCCTCTCTTAATCACTACTAATTTCCTGAGTCAGCACATTCACTTAATGCCTCTCATTAACCACACAGATTTAAAACTCAGTGCAGTATTTGTGAACCAAGAGAAAACTGAGATTTATAGATTATTAAAGAAGATCATCCCAAAACCGAATAAGAAAATAAATAAAAACAGAAACACAAACCCTGTGAAGACAATTGTAAACAATGGTAGGATTTTGACTTATGGCTTTAGTCGAAGATAAAAAACATCTAATTTAAGCAGGGAAAACAATTACTTCTGGTTATCTATGTGTATGGCTACATGTCCATTACCACTCTGCTAAATATCAGAGCAGTTCTATATCTAGCAGTTCTTCTTCACTATCCCTGTAAGTTCGAAATCAGCTTTGCCATTTATAACACATGGCATTTTACTAAGGCACTCAACTGAGAGATATTTTTAGACTACAGAGGAGAGATTTGTTGGTTAATAACCCTGCAGCATTCCTGCATTATGTTGGTAGAAGAGTCGCTGACCAAAGTAACAGTTCTAACACCAGTTTTCTGTCAAACCCTTGTTCTTTGTTGTATTCATCACCTTCAACCAACAGCTTCTAAACAACTGAAAGTTCAGAAGTCTGTAAAAGTAAACTGCCTGTGTGCAATGTCTTATATAAAACTCAGTCAAAGATCACAAGGTTAGGAACTGATGAAGAAAAAAATTTACTGTGGAAAAAGACAATACCTAATCAGACCTACAGATTTGATCTGTTGTGTGTGTATATATTTAAAATCATTCTCTTACCTGCTGGTGCACATTTTTGTCTGGCTTCATTGACATGCTTGTAGGAATATGTTACTTATTACAATCAGTGGGCATTTTACTTATTAAAGCAAAAACGTAAACACATACAAGGCATTGGCTCACATCACTCTGTCACATAAGAGCTACTCACATAACTGAACTCTTGTGGACAGGTTGTCAGGAGAGGGCCCACAGCTTCAGGAACATAAATTTACTTTGTTTTGCTCATTAGCGTTGCTGACCTAGAGAACAGAAAGATAATTATTAGGTGTTTTCAACACCATTTCCTAATGAAATTAGCTTGTCATATCCGTAGCAGAAAGCAAGCACTGCAGTACAGGTACAGTCCCCATATCTTCCCACTGAAGCAGAGTGAGTAGTACAGATTCAGCACATTTTTAATACTGGTTATATTGTTCATGCAATTTTGCTTTTGCATTGTGCAGATTATCTCATGCCTCTTTCATTAGCCAAAGCAATTAAAGTACAGTCAGACATAAGATTTATATTTTCATATTCACTCTTTGTGTGATTCATTTTGAGATAATTAAAATAATTTTTCAGTGGAGCTGTCACAGCATAATGAAAAATGTTAAGGGTATATAAACAAGACTTGCAAACATTTTGTGAGACCCTTTTTTTTTCAAGGGGGAGGGATCCACAACAGCTTTAGAAGATCGCAAAGGATTCCTGAGGTGAAGAATGAACTGTAACAGAATTTTTAAAAGGCAGCATACAATTACTGGAAAATAATTACCTTCCCAGAAAACAGGTAGATGAGAAAAACATTAGCTGATTAAAATAATTTCATGCTTTTTCCTCTCATTTTCTTTGTAGAGTTATTACTGTACCTGTCTACATAGACACAGAATAGACAATATGAAACAGTACACATCATTTCCTGTACTTGCTTCTTTAATCTGCTGTGATTGAGAATGTATATTTGGACGCATTCCAGACAGGCTTCTGGCAATCAGAACAGTGAAGAGACCTGATGTACCTTGCTAATTCTCTTAAGGCTAAATCCCACAGTCCTTGCTCAGGCAAAACTCTCATTGAGAGTTTTATTTAGGTTAGATTTTGACCCATTAACCTTAACATCTTGAATTCATGGTTCTTTCATCCATATTTTTCCGTCTCTAAATAAATATCAGGTTTACTTCATATACCGATGCAAAAAGATATTACACTGTACATCTAATGTCACGTGTCATCCTGCCACTGGGGAACAGCACTCAAGAAAACCTTTTTGTGAGTTATGACATAGTTAAGCTGATATGAACATACTGAAATAGAAGATGGTCATTAGATCATTCACATCCCCATTTTGCAAGCAGATATGTACAGGAAAAGCACTGAATCCACATACAGCACCAATTACATGACTAACTGCAGGACTGGAGAGGTTCAATCCAGCACAATCTTCTTGAGTTTTGTCCCATTTCACTTACTGCCTTTTCCTCTGGGGACTGATTTATATTTTACTAGTTTTCCTTAAGTCATCCTGAGTTCTTCAGCAATCTGGAATTTTTTTAACTCTTTGTGGTCACTCAGAATCCAACGCAAGTACTTTGGGGGTGACATTCACTAAAAGAATATACCTCAAAGATCTCTCTTGTTCCTTCAAATATTGGCTTGGAACTCCTCCCCAGGAAATCAGCAGAGATCTTGCTATGTCAGTCTGTTTTCTCAATATCCCTAATAATTTTATTTACCTTTTAAATTAAAAACAGTAAAATAAATAAATAAATAGATAAATAAATAAATCCACCCAAACCAAAAATACAGCAAAAACTAAGTGATTCATCTCTATTGGCTTTATTAATATCAAATTCAGCATTCAAAATCATTCAAGGCTTATTTTATCTTCAGTACATTCTGTCCCTTGATGTTTGTAAAGTTCCTTCCTGTATCTCTGTCTGCAAGTTCTTACATGGCCTGAATCACTACAATCTCCATATTCCTTATCCTTTATGGCTAGCATAACCTCCTCTGTTTGTTTGCTGGACTTCTTACCACAGGCCCTGTTTCAGTCTTCACTATGTACAGGCCTTGAAAGCATCCTATAGGATAATATAACAGATAGATAGCTAAAAGCTGACAGCTGGCTGCAACAGGCATTGGATTTATTTTAAGGTTCATCATGTTCCTTCCCTATCTTATTTGCTTCTATATTTCCACCTATTTATGTGTCTTTACTTCTCTTGCTGCAGAGAAACACACTTTCTGCTTGGAAATGACTACTATCCAAGACACAGTGTACATAAAGTTATCTGCACAAGCTTTGAGCTGGATGGTCCAAAGACCACTATTAATGACCCAGCAGCGGGCATTTCTACACATTAAGAGCAAAACCATCATGCTCTACAGACATACCCTAAGTAGTCACTTTTAATGACCGACATTCTTGAACCCAATGGCCTGCTCCTTACAGATCACACTAGAATAGCCTGAGAGATTACCAGTAAGCTAACAATTTACTTCAGACGAGAAAATTCTCTAAAATCAGTTATTCTTACCATCTGAAACCAACAAATATTCCTCTCTTGAGTATTGCTTACCTGGAACCAGCTACCAAAAGCAATTTGATGATTATTCTAAAAATACGTGTAATTTTCTCTGGGGGAAAGAAAATTAATTAATTAATTGTCCACTACTTTTGTTTTTTTTAATACTAATACCAAATTGACCTGTGTGAATAAGAGTGTAAGACTGAATAAAGCTGAAATTTGAAAAATAAAATAAAAGAAAACAACAACAACAACAAAATCTTTCTGTCTAGCACTTTTGCAGTAGGTAAGCACTTGAAAGGAACCAGACCACTCAGTTCACAGCACTGTTCTATTTGAAGTCCTTCTGATGTTGAAACTAATTATCCATCTAGCTAGGTGGGCTGGTATCAGAGCTAGAAAAACAGCTTGAAAAAAAAAGAAATCGACAAATTGGGGTTTAGAGGTTTAGATTCACACCTTAGTAAGAAGCCACAAATAATCATGACCCTTCACTTTGTTTTATAACCACTCATTGCTGTTCAGCTGGATAATATATGGGCTATTTTTAGGTAATAGTTCATGAAGAAAATGTCCTGGGTAGTAAATAATACCTTTTTATTTTCAATTTCCTTAAGAGAAGAAGTAAAGTTCAGAAGTAGCATCCAGAGCCCTGACAAATGTTGTGAGTGCTGTATCTGGTAACCAAATGCCTTACCCTTCTTTCAAAACCAGTAAATATTTTAAAAGAAGATGTTGGTGGTGGAAATGCTCAGGATTTAAGTTAGTAAAGATGCAGTTTCCCCTGGAGACAGTGCTTTGGCCATACCTTCCATCTGTTCCCTAAACAAAGCAAAAAACTGTAACACTAAAAGGAGGTTTCTATTAGTACAATCATATTCAGAGCTAGTATTTGCCAGCATGAAAAACGTGCCTTAGAAAACAAAGGGGATAAGAATCTCTGTCCCCTCGCAGAAAAGAATTAGAGAAATTAACAGAAAAAAATAGGAAAGAAAAAATGTCATACAAACAATCTTGACTCATGTTTTTTCACTATTCTCCTGCCAGAGACATTTACACTCTCACCTTACCTGTAGGTTTCTCACTCATACAAAGCCTTGCTTTGAACCTCTCCCTTTCATGCAAACGTCCTTGCTGCTCACAAGGATGAACTCACATAGTTGCAGGTCTTGCTTTCCAATGAAGAACAACATTGTGCAAAGTATCCATAGGCTCCAAATGCCCACAGGTGAAATGTTCCTCTTCTAAACACAATTTCTTGGCAACCCAGCCCAGCTACTGTTTGAAAGACACACATTAAGAGTTAGGGTGTCATCCAGCTTACCCTGTGCTCACCCTTTAATCATCCACCACTGCACAGACAGGCCTGTCCTAGCAACCTCCTTTCTGTCACTCCCCCCTCCTCATTATTTATCCACTAGATACAAAATTTTGCAATAAAAAGTTACTTAAAATTTCTGCTATGTACATTTTCCTATCAACTTCCTTTGAAGTATCTACTGTCCCACACAGTACTTCTGATATGTTATTTAACCAGGAAAAACTAAATCCACACTTGGATTTTCAAGCAAGCATAAAATGTAATTTAAATTGAAATAACCCAGTTTCCACTTTCCTTTTTCTGGCCATAGTTTAGACATGATTATTTTTTGTATTTCTTCTTCTCCTGAGTCTAATCTGACATTTTCTTCCAGCACATGCAATTTAAGTCCTATAAGAAAGCCAGAAGCAAAATTTCTGGTTGGTAGAAACACACTGAAGTCAAGGGGAATTTATCCTGTGTGTATAAAGATCTGGAGGAATAGAAGCTGTAACTTTAAAAAATACCAGAAAAGTTGAAGCACTATAAACACAAAGATGAGGTGCAGAAGTTTGCTTTATATGTACAAATTAATGAGCTTTGGTAGGTAATCTTGATTTGCTGCTTTGGATCTGTCTGCCACCTACCATACAGAATACCCTTACAGCCTTGCTCCTTTTACAGTTACAAAAGGAGCTAGACCTACTATAGACAGATTTTAGCAAAAGATTAGTGAATCTACAAAATACAAATTTGAAAAATGAAAAGCATTCTTTATTGAAAGATAAATGCATAAGCCTCAAATATGAAAGATTTACGAGAACCTGACTACTGGGACACTAACTTAGCTTAGAATTAGTTGTTACACTAGTAGTATAACTAATGAACTGGTTTTCTTATACATTTGTCCCCTACTGTCATGACCCAATTCTTACAGCAGTACTTCTAGCTGCATTCTGCAGAAGACAGCTAGAAAGCAGAGTTATAGCTAATCTGACAGTGCACGAATGCTAATTGGATGGTCAGGCACATTTCAACTGATTAGCTACAACCAAATGTTTCATATAATGCTGGAGTCCTCTCGGGGAATCTTCATTTGATTCTCTTCCAGTCACATGCCAATTCTCCCAAATTATGTACCCACTTAAACACTTCTGTGAGTTCCATTCCCCTTTCAGTTTTCACTGAAATTAACCCCTGGCTTCAAAAATGAATGGTAGTAGTGGCAGGACAGAGAGAGAACCACTACAGTTGTGCAAGTGTTATCCTTGGGCACCAGACTTACAAATAGAATAACAGCTTGGAAATACCTCAGAATCCCTGTAACTATAAAAAACAATTTAAAAAGCAAATAATTTCTTTCCTTAATCATACTTACATGTGAGAACAGCAAACCCAGAACTTAAAAGGAAATGCTTGTGCTGTTACTGCCACAGTATGTTCTCTGCCTGAGGATAAGCTGAAGAGCACAGCCTTGTCACATCAGGAACCAACCAGCTGTGAAGTTTGAAAGTCTTCATGTTTTGAAACGGGGACTGCAACAGGATTAATTACCTTCCAGAGCGGAGCTGGTGGGCAGTATGGTAAATGTATTTTATTTTATTTAAAGGTTAAAGCATTAAAGAGATATAGGACTGGAGAACAAATGCTACTGAGGAAACTTAGAAGCAGGTGGGTCTTGTTAGTATTTCTGAGCATTTTATAACACTGAAGGCCAAAACAGACACTCATCAGCAAGGCAACTACATGGAGAGAAACATGGTCATTAGTTCTAACTGATGTTTCTCTGAGTGGACAGAATTTGGAGGTCTAGGTTTCTTCTTTACCCCTGATGAGGATTTAACAGAAGACTCAAGGGATTAATCTGAAGTGCAGGATAGTGTCCTTCCCATTCCCACCCTGGAAATGGTGAGGACCTTAGAAGAATTTCTTAAATTACTGGTCCATCAAGCAGTTCCTATGAAGTGAGTAGACACTTTGTTTTCTTTCTGGAAAAAGAATTGCTTTGTTTGTGAAAAGCTGTAGTTGCTCTGAAGTCCTAAGCTACATATTTTCCTAATACATTAGGTTTTCTTCAAAGTCAGGTAATCACAGTTTGGAGGAGGCATGTGTTTTGGGGCAAGGGCTGGGGCGGAAGCACGAATGCAGAGATGATACTTTTTGTCTTGGATTAGTGAATACAGTGAAAAGAGAATACAATGTCACTTGCCTTCCATTTAGCTTAAATCCGTATTACATCCAGCTAAGCAACACAATCAGAACTCAAGGCTGCAGCTGCCAGCACCGACACAAAATAATAGGGCAAAATAATTTAATATATCCAAATACTCAGTAATGTCTTGGAAAAAGGCAATGTAGGAGTTGTGCCACCCAGTGGAACAACTAAGAAGAAAATAATATATATAGAATGTTCTACAGTGTTCAAGCTGTGAAGTAGTTTCCATGATATGATTCCAACCATGGTTGTTAGTTCAACCCTATTATTTATGGTTCTTCCATAATTCAGTGGGAGCTGACCATACTTCTTTGCCAAAGTAAAGATTAAAAGATTTTAAGCAGTATACAGAATGCTGTTTTATAGGATGTTGATCTTTTGCCTTATTCTGTGTCCTCCATGAGTGCATATAGATCGCTTTCTGAAATGTTCCCTTGTAATAAATTAAAATGTTCTGCTTCAGACATGTAACTTCTCTCTTGCTATTTGGCAGTATATTCATTTCTACAGAGTATGTCTACAAAAGATTAATTGGAGCTGCCACTAAGAAGTTAATGAATAAAGACTACAGATGAGCTCTGGTCTCAGCAAAGACCTTTAATTTTACTATACAAAGAGCAAAGCAACTTGAGTCCCCATATCCAACAATAAAACTAGCATGGGGAGACTAACCAGGAAACATTCATTAAGGATGTCTAGCAAGATCAACCTAAGGAGGTGCATTTCAAACAAAAGTTTCTAACCTTGCAGCAAGAGCTGATGTAAGATGTACTTAACCTGTAGCCGTGGTAAAACAGTCTTTTATTATTCTACTACTTACCAACACATCCCCTACCCCATTCATTTGAGAAAATGGTTTGAAAAAATATATCTGATAAAGGAATTATAAATTTCTTAAAATTTCTTACAGGCAATTTCAGGTACAAGCCAAGTGTTACTCCCTGTAGGCCTCCTCTCTGTAAACTGAAGGATCAGGATGATATAAGCAAAGCTGCAGCACAGGAAAAATGTCTTCAGTGTTGCATGGGTTATCAAAATGGGAGCCAGCCAACACCCTGGCATGAACCAAAGGCAGCATTCAGAATCCTCCACTGTGAAGAAGATAAAAAGCTACAACTCCTTTCTCCAATGTCAATTTCTGACATTACTTTTCATGTAACTCTCTGAGACTTAGTGATGAACAACAGGATGGGACAGTCTTGCTTAAATAATGCCAGGCCTTTGTGTATTTTAAAAGGTTTCCTAACACAATGCCAAAACACAAGTCATTCCCAGGTACAGAGGAACACTAGGCCTTTGCTCAGAACCCTTGAGAAGCAAGTTAAATTATCTTATTCTTGGTACATTAAACAAGTCATGTGACCTTTTAATTGCAAATCCCTTTTCAAGACTACCTTTTCTTGTGTTCATTTTTCAGCATGTTCTCAGAAAGCAGGTATTTGTCTTGATTTCCTAATAATTTGACAGTCCTCACAAACCACAGGATGAACAGAGCATGTCTATTAAGAACAAAGGCAATGTGAATGTGTTGCTTAAATATTTGGTGTCAAATATGGGACTACTACCTAGCTTCAAAAACTGTGAATGTTTTACATTCTAGAGGCTTTCCCTAAACACATGTAAGCCTTGCATGCATTTACATTCACACATCCACCAAAACAGATGGCAAAAACATATCAAGAAAAACATCCAAACACATGCAAATATTCTTTCTTTTGAATGAAAGCACTGGCCTGATTTAAAGAGCATATTGAAAGAGGGACAGCTTCCCCTCTTTCTGTGTAGTAAGGACCCTGTCATAACAAGAGGACCAGGCACAGAGATGAAGAGAACTCAGCACCTGTTCTTCTCAGCTTCTTCATTGTCTATGCAAGATAAGTAAAAAACAGCCAAAGGATCATAATGATAAATACACCGTTGGTGACAACTGTTTTATTCTTATACTTTTATCCGCGTGCTCATTTCAAGGCTGCTGAGACCTCAAGTAACTTTCCAAATCACATCCACGACTAAAGAAATCTGAAGGTTTTTAAAATTCAGAAGTATAGACCTCTTAAATTTATTTTTACTTTACAATTAAACATAAGAATTACATACTTTCAGGGAAGCAATTTTCTTAGCAGACTCACTGGAAGTATTGAAGATTGCAAATGCAAGTGAACAAAGAAATAGAATTTGATTTGAGCAATCCATATATAATTTACACTATCACATTTATGGACAAGTTAGAAGTTTGTATTTGTAAATAGATAGTTATGCCCCACTTCTGAGCAAAGACAGACAAAATGTTGGCAAAAATAATGTACTACTAATCTATTCATGAGACACTACCTTCATTTCCAGTGTCACCTCCACAGGTTTCAAAGTGCATCTTTCATCTTCATATACAGCATCTTAAAAGTTTTGCATTTATTTGTTTCAAAAAATGACCATTCAAAGCTGCATATTACCAGAATATTCAAGTGTCTGTGTACTAACTCTAATGAACCCTGCCAATTTTGCAGCCAGCAAAAATTGATTTTTCTGTTTACATGGTATTAGCCAAGTAAAGCTGTTGGTCTGACTCAGATGTTTTGAATTACTACCTTGTAAGAGAGTTACAAGTCTCAATTCATTGAACTGATATTCCAGAAAAAAGCTAGCATAGACTTCAGGCCAAGGGCTCACATTTGTGTAGATGGTCTTTTTGGAGAATGGACCAACAAGAAACAGTCAGATAGCAATGACCATCTTAGAAAGAATATGCTGGAGATAGCTGGACTGTGGAACTTTCTCAGGGAACATCCTCTTAAATTCCTTCATTGAGCATTACTTGGGATGATACAATCAAATTTTGTTCTAATGTTTCATATCTGACAGAGGGATATTTGGGTGACTACTCTAGAATCTCCCATTTCTATTTACCCAGTTCGAAATGCTATTGGTCTTACTGACTTACTAAGGCGGTGCTAAATGGTTCTGACTAAATGACTTGGAGCTCAGCAGTTAGAATGGCTTTCTGTGATCTGCTAGTCTCTTCCTCCAGTAACTGCCAGTCACACTCCTCTTTATCTCAGCCCTTGAGGAGTGAAGAGACGGTTGGATGAATTTAGCATCTTAAAGTGTGTTTATGCAATGGAGCATGCTTATGTCAGTCTGACATAGTGAGCTGGTGGAAGAGTGCAGCTCGTTTACCAATCACAACAAAATAATCTTTCAAGCCAATCATGCTGTTCCTCCAGGCTTCTATTTCCAGAGGATTCTAACTGGATGGTTTGCAACAAAAACAAAGCAAATGTGCATTGCCAGAAAGCTAAGCAGAACACCTTAATGTGGGTCAGCATATCCACCACCTCATGACAGAGCTGGGGCTCTTACTGCTTGAAGGCATGTACCTTTTGTCTACCAAACAGTTACTGTGATTAGTTATTCTACCTTGTGCCATGATCTTCATTTTCCTCCAGAATCCAGTTGTGTTTCTGCATTTTCCTTTGAGCACCTGGGAGAAGGAAGGGGTAGAATAACCACTTTAAAAGTAAAGTTTGGAGTGAAACATTATGAAAAAAATATTTATTTTTTCAGATCTGCCAGGCCAGATGAATGGAAGAATAGCCACTGTCACTCCTGCTAGAACTGTATGGCATCCCACCACCAACCATTGGCATGGATAATTAAGGCAGTACTCCTGCACCTACATAAATTGTGATTGAATCATACCCTGGGCTCATTTAAGTATGGTTTTACATAAAACTACGCATATCTTTCAGTCCTTTTAGGGCTGTGGGTGAAATTACAACCTAAGATTTTTAATTTGTTTTTTTCCCTGTTAATAATGCATAAGCCAGAAAGAAGACAGACTTTCAGATCTGAAATTCACCTGGCAATACTATCAGCTGAAGACTAAACATGATCCTGCTTGAAAGCTGACTAGCTTTTACATTTCTTTACTTCTATTTGTGTAAGGTAGGAAAACATATCTGCCCCAAGGCTCCTTATACACTAAGAAAACAAAAAACACAGCAGCTGCCCTTTATCAGAGAAGGAGAAATAACTCCTTTATTTCAGCCAGTGATTTACACAATAATCATGGATTTATTATTTTTTTCCTCACATTATGCAGAGGCTTAACTTACTCTGCACTTTCAAGTACTTTGAGGATCCCCTTGAAAACACAGCTGGTATTTGTTGTAAAATACTGATATATAGAAAATAGTAGGGGTGGGGATCATATCTTAAAAGTAGCTTTCATTTTACTGTGGAAAGTGATGGTTCTTGAACTGGAGGATAATGTACCTTTCTCTTTCAGTCCAGGTATACTTGCTACCTATCTATGCTCTCCTGTAGTCTCAGCCCTCAAATATATGTAGTGCTGTTTTAAGCAAGAGGCTAGACTAGATGACCCATGGGATTTCTTCTGATCGCCATATCTGTGACTCTGTCTAATTTCTATCATATTCTTTGCCCTCTGCACCTCACCAAACTTTTATAGCACCTGTTTAATTTTTAAATTGTTCTAGACCAATTTTCTTTGTGTGCAACTACTGTCAGCTAGCTGGAATGGCCACCTGTGCCAACATGCCATAAACTGACACTTCAGTAAAAGCAGAAGCAGCAATTCACACTAAGACTTGACAGAAGAGCAGGAGGCACCCATAGAAAATAGAGGCACCATGAGATCTACAAGGCCAAACCAAAAGTAAGTCCTGCTCTAGTTCAAGAGGGACCTTGCACAATCCGCCTGTCCTTTCTAGCAAGTACCTAAGGAATGATATAACAACAGCCAGCCAATATTAAGACATCATGAAGTAACTAAGGTCAAGAGACATCTATGATCACATCTGCTACGATGATAAACTGTCTAACCAGAATAATCTCACTTAGCTAAATGTGTCTGTGCCATGAAAACTGATCTGACAGAAATCCCAGATACTGTCAAGAACCTCACCATTAGGCTGTGCAATAAAAAATGTTAACTTAGCAGTCACTGTCCTCCCTGCTCCAGAGGTGACCAGTGTAAATCAAGAGCTTGCTATACCACAGATGAGCTGAGTGACTTTAATGAGAAATATCATCCTTACGGATTACTGCTCCCTTGCCACATCTTGTCAGCAGTTCTTCAGAAAATTATTCTACCATTCCCAATTGCAAAGAAACAGATGGCACATGGAGGGAACCTCTCTGATGTGTATTCTCTTGGTAAAACAAGAACAAATAAATAAAAGGCCAACACTAATCTTGTCTTCTGCAAAAATGCTGCTTAACTAGGCTATATTTATTTTCAATTTAGCAGTTATATAGGACAGTTATTGTTTGATCTGCATTTAGTTGATTCCTACAATAGCCGCCTAAGCAGTATACACTGTTTCACAATGTGGAATATCAACTACAAAACCATCTACTCTAAAGCACAGGAACGGGTTAAGGAATATTTACTAGGAATCCACGATTTTCCTTGGAATTTCAAGTATCTGAACAAATATCAGGGCATATATGTTTTAGTCATAATTTATATATAGACACACTGTATATGCATCTATACACATGAAATCCATATGAGGGATAACAAATACCCAGTAAAACAGGTTTATAACATCTCGCGCTAGTGCAATGAATCTTAACCTTTAAGAATTAATGTGGAGTGTTATAAAAAATCAGTATCTGAGTAGTGGTGAATGGATACAAAACCTATTCTTCATTTCCATGGTTCTCAGCTATCTAACAGTAAAAAAAGGAAATCCTTTTCCTGAAGGCAGGAGTTACACACAAACTTGCAAATAACATCTATTGTACCTTATAGATGGAGAATGAGCAGAGAAATATTTTTTCCCATTAAGGTATTCTAGGAAAGTTCAGTTCAATTCCTGCATATAAATACAGAGATGGCTCCCTTGGTGAAAGTAATTCATTCAAGCATGCTTGGCACGGTGTTCAATAATCTTTACTTCTGCAAGTGATAGACAAGTAAAGCCACTGAGTAAAGCAACTGTACAGATACATAACTTCTGAACATACTACTAAAGCCATACAAAAATTGCCACATTTAGTTCCTGGAGCTGTTTCTATATTAGTATGCAATTTGATCAGTCAAATCACAATGCTGTGGAAGGAGACTGGGTACTGTTTATAGGTCAAGGAGTAATTCAGATGCCCTAGGAATCTGTACCATTTGACTATTATGTGGCTGGTCTTTGGTTGTTCTGCTAAACTCTACACTCATGCAATCAAAGCAAATCAAGTATTTATTCATCCTCATAGACTTTCACTGCTTCTCAAAGGACTCTCTGCTGGAGATCATAAAGTTAAGATAAATATCTGATTTCTCTGTTAGTGGAAAATTAATCTAAAATATTGAGGAGACTTTTGCACAAAGGATTCTGAGTTCCCAGTCCCACTGTGCATGTGTCCTGGGCAGGTGCAGCCAACAACTTCCAGCTAACACAGCTGTCACTGGAAGAGTTCAGGTTCCCCAGGCAGTGGCAATAAAAACACAACAACAACAAAAAAGAAGAAAAGAATGTAAGAAACAAGAGCCTCCACTGGGATACAAAGACCTGTCTGAAGTCTGCCTGAACAGGGTTTACCTCACTGGCAGTGCCATGAAGCCACTAAACTATGCATGCCGCTATGAGTACCTGTTGGCAGACTGAGTAAATGTTTGCTGTGTGCACAAAATGAACAGCTTTGACACTACCTTTCATGTTTCTTAAGTTTTAAATAAAGTAATTACATCTAGTCTTGTCTTCCATATGTCATAATCTATTACTTTTCACCTAAATACAGCGCTGTTGACACCTTTAGCAAATCAGACAAGAACATTATTCTGGTGGTGGTGAAGATGACCAATCTGTACCTTCTCCTTTTATTTTGTGCTGGCTACATGGTAGCTGCTATGATGCAAACAACCACTTATCTTGGAAAACTAAATGGAGAGAATATGACTCACAAGCTGATACAGGTTGTTAGTCGTGGCTGCAAGACCATGGTTTTGTGCTAAAATAAGCTCTGACTCCTGCTACTCCCATTATGCCCAGGAGTTTTTAATGATGATATATGGGAACAATCAGTTGTGAATGAGAACTAGGTGCCCTGTACTGTGATATTATCTGCTGTACTATGGTGCATTTTTACAGATGCTCACGTGTTTCCTGAAGCAACTGAGCAAACAACATTAGAACTGTGATCAAATATGCTGCTTGCAAATGTAGCTGCCCCATTTCTAAGCCATGTAGGATTGTCTGAATGCACAAGGCAAAAAGGATGATTGGATATTTTACAACATTGTCAACCTACTTTCAGCCAGAAATTACAGAATCACAGAGTCATAGAATTTCTAGGTTGGAAGAGACCTCAAGATCATCGAGGCCAACCTCTGACCTAACACTAACAGTCCCCACTAAACCATATCCCTAAGCTCTACATCTAAAAGTCTTCTAAAGACCTCCAGGGATGGTGACTCCACCACTTCCCTGGGCAGCCCGTTCCGATGTCTAACAACCCTTTCGGTAAAGAAGTTCTTCCTAATACCCAACCTAAACCTCCCCTGGTGCAACTTTAGCCCATTCCCCCTCGTCCTGTCACCAGGCACGTGGGAGAACAGACCAACCCCCACCTCGCTACAGCCTCCTTTAAGGTACCTGTAGAGAGCGATAAGGTCACCCCTGAGCCTCCTCTTCTCCAGGCTGAACAAGCCCAGCTCCCTCAGCCGCTCCTCATAGGACTTGTTCTCCAGGCCCCTCACCAGCTTCGTTGCCCTTCTCTGGACTCGCTCAAGCACCTCCATGTCCTTCTTGTAGCGAGGGGCCCAAAACTGAACACAGAACTTGAGGTGCGGCCTCACCAGAGCCGAGTACAGGGGGACGATCACCTCCCTAGCCCTGCTGGTCACACTGTTTCTTATACAAGCCAGGATGCTGTTGGCCTTCTTGGCCACCTGAGCACACTGCTGGCTCATATTCCATCACTCCCAGGTCCTTCTCTGCCTGGCAGCTCTCCAACCACTCATCTCCCAGCCTGTAGCTCTGCTTGGGGTTATTGCACCCCAGGTGGAGGACCCCGCACTTGGCCTTGTTGAACTTCATGCAGTTGACCTCAGCCCATCGGTGCAGCCTATCCAGATCCTCCTGCAGAGCCTTCCTACCCTCAAGCAGATCGACACACGCACCTAACTTGGTGTCATCTGCAAACTTACTGAGGGTGCACTCAATGCCCTCATCCAGATCATTGATGAAGAAATTCTCCAGCCACAGTTCTTAAGGCTACCATAGTTACAGTTGATAGCATTTTTCAGTCAAGGAGATGGATCTCATGACTTATCGATGTCCCTATCAAGCCTATCTTTTATTTTCTGCAGTCTGTGTAGGCAACTAGAGACAGAAAGTAATTATACAGCCTTCATGAACCTGGCATGAGACTGCTGCCCATCAGACTACAAAGACTCAGTTATGTAATGCTTTAAGACAAGCATACCTTAAGCATGAATGGCTACTCTGAAAAGTAAGGAGTGGCAGTGGTTTGTAAATACTAAACTGTAAGATTTTACTACTGATGGTTTACCACTCCAGATTCTCCAGAATCTGCACAATCTTCATCAGCATAAGACAGATCTACACTGTATTTGGGGGAGGAGTTCCAACTTGAGCCCAGACCTGAGCTAAGCTCCTCTCCAACCCATATCATTTCAATGAGCTCCAAGGCATGCTGTGTCCTATTCTACCCTGGAGGATAGCCTAGATGTACACCTTCCTGCAGTGTGAATGAAGAGGCACACTATGCCCAGTCCCATTTCTCGTATCTATGCTTGCTGCACTGTGAAATCATCACTGGCAGGCACCTGAGTCTACCACAGATGTCTTCAGTGAAGAGCTGGTGGGGTTTTAAATGCTTTCAGTGCTTCAGCTACTTTTATAATTTTATGGCCTTGAAACACTAAGTCACAAGCATTTTATATGTTGCAATATGGATAAAAATAGCCAGATGTGTTTTTTTAACTTCCTCCTTGATTTGATATACATAATGTTTGTAAATGACTGCAAGAGTCAAAGACACTTTAATATGGTTTCTGAAATGAACATCCCATCTCTATACTGATGACAACAATGTGTATGGTTTTTGGGGCTAAATATTTTCCAGAAGGCATCCAGACTTGATTGAATATCCCAAGCGGTAGAGAAGCCGTCACTTTACTTAGTATTTTACTGTAATTGGCTCACTCTCACTTTTAAAGTTTGTTTCCAGCTTACCAAGTCATTGATTCTTCCATCTTTCCTCATCAGACTTGGACGAAGATGGTGGATAACAATAGCTTCAGTGTCACCATTATCTTCTACTGTCAGCAGATCAGAGAATTTATATTTTTTTTTTATCTTCCAGGAGCAGGGTCTTGCTGAAGACTTCTATATTTTAATGGAAATATTTGTTACCAAAAAAATTGCAGTAAGAGTTAAAGATCTTATTTTTGCCAACAGGTATTTATGACATAAAAAGTATTAGTGGCCACTGTATTTATATAAGTTGTCATGTTTCACAAATTCTAAAGTGTAAAATAACTAATATGTATGTGTGTGTGTATGTATGAATGTAAATATATACTTATATTTCATCCATATATATGAATGTAAACGTATGAAAAAATGTAATGGTTGCATGATAAAGGCCTGATTCTGCAGACACTTAAACTTTCTGCTCAACTTTACCCTTGATTAATCCAAGACCCTGGGTTAGAAGAAAAGTGCATTAGATCAAGTACCCACAGAGCTCTTTGGGGGCTATGAGCAGATTAGGATCCTTTGGCCACTGGTCTAATTTATTAAATCCTCCCAAACACACCAAAAATTACTTAAACAATACACAACCCAAGTTGATATTTCTGCAGATTTCACTGTCTTGTCTGACTGAGGTCACTGGGTAAGCATTAAAAATGAAAACCTGACAAAGGTTTATGTATATACAATTAAGATCTGCTTATTCCAGTAGTTCTTAACTTGTTTGAATTGCTGCTTTAACACATTCAGATACAAGTAGCAGATTTTCCAGGGTTATGCTATATATTTATGCATGTATATAAAGCCATATAATGCAACTAGTCATACCACCCTTGTGTTAAAACTTACTGACTTTTTAAAGATAAACCATATGAGTGTAGTCACTACTCAGTGGGGAAACCACTTGCTGCTACAGCAAGTCTGCACTATACTTGTTCTCTATGTATGCTATGTGGAGTTTTTTCTGAAGTGGCCTATTAGAGTGGCTGCGTATAAATTTTAATGTCCTGATGTAGTGTTTCCTGATGTCTTGAAGCATCCCAGCTACACGCTTGAGGAGAGAATTCACTAGCAATTCTTTGAAAATTCAATGAGATCAGATGTCCTGGCCTCAGGAAGCAAGGAAGTAATAACAAGACCAGAAAACACGCATCATGATTTTATTTTGCAAAATATTACATATTACTCCACCTAACACATTTTCATATATTACTGTTTTTAATGGATTTGTAATGCTTTTCAGATGTAGAGCACTGATCTCACTTGAAAGGTTACATGCTATAGATATACTAGTTTTCTTAAAATTTTTCCACAGTGGAGATTATTCCCTAAGGGTTGTATTTTAGATATGGTGACAAGCTCTCTTCTATAGATACAGCAATATATATATAAATAGAAACAAGCACATACATAGCCAAATAAAAAAAGTAACAAACAATGTTTTATTTTAGGACAAATTTTAGTGAAGTACTATTTTCCTTACCATGTTATGTATTGTGCTCTCAATTGCATATTTCTGTTGTCCTCAAAGACAAAGTGCTTAAGGCAATCTCTTATTATTTAAAATTGAAGTCATTATGGCTTTTAATACATTTCAAAGCAATCTCTGAATTTCTTTTTCACAGAACTAAACCAATGTTATATTCAATCTGTTTTGTAAACAATAGTGAAGCTTCTAATATATACAAATGTTAATCTGAACGCTGGCCTTAATGGAATCAATCTATCAGGCTTCTGCAACCTCTCCAAGTTTGCTTTTATGTGCAAAACAGCTGCAGCATTTGAATGTAGGAATTGACAGAAGAAATTCTTCAAATGATAATAAACTGAAGGAACTAGGATATGAAGATGGAGCATGAAATATGAAACATTTGGTCATGCTCTAATCCAAGATTTCTAAAGTATGAAAATATGTTTTATTGAATCCCTCTGGACATAATATTCCTCAGATAATCCATATACACTTTTTTCTAAAGTTACAATTTCCTAAAACATCAACCTTCCTTTAAGAGACTAGCTGAATAAGGTGAAGATAATTATATTCACCAAAATTAAAAACAGAAGTCAGGTATTTGAGAGCTCTGAATGAAATCCCTTTCAATTTTTTAACATTTCTTTCAAAGAATGTTGAATGTCAGAAATCTCAGCACATGCAGTATCCAATTATTCTAATTTTATGATAATCATAAAAAAAATTAGCACATTGTGAAACAGAAACTACGCAACTCATACCTAATATACAAAACTGCTTTGTGAGAACGTCTCAAAATTTCTCTGTATTCAGAGCTGCCAAAACAAACATCATTACTACTGTAACACTTTGATAAATAATTTAAAATGATTGAAAAAATTTATCAAGACAGCATCAGTAATGCTGATAAGTTACCTTACCAGTAACATATATTGCTGGAGCATGCATTACAGAAGTCCTTCAGGTTGAGATCTACAATGGAAATAAACATTAATCAAGCTATTTTACTTGCTGTGGCTAGGAACATTATGTTGACTTGATTAATTAATTCAATATTCCTAAGGGAACCTTTAAAATAAGGAACTATGTTTAACCTCTCTACAACCGTCAGTTAAGTACACAGAGTCCTAGGATGGCAAACAGTCTATTGAATGAGTGATTCTGTAGTCATCAATGTCTCCCACACAGTTGCTGCCATGGTCCAGAAGTGAGTTCCAGGAGTTTCTACAGGTCCTTCATTCCTATTTCTGTAGGCTCTACAGTCTTTACAATAGGTGATTTTTTACCTAGCCTCATCACTAGTACCCCAACAGAAGAATATGGCAAAAAATCCTCAAAGTCCTCAGACAAGACATTTCCAGTGGACTGTATCTTACATCATCTGGTAACTGCTTTGCACACTTTGACACTTTATTAATAAACCCTAGTATTAGTTGCCTATGATTTTCAACAGCAAATAATGTCTTAAGTTCATTTTACAAAACAAATTCTTTTTTCCAGCCTTTCCAGAGCATACAGGTAACTGTTCATTGTTTACTGTATTTTTCACCCTGCGGGACAGAAATCACTAGCAGACCAAAACCCAACATAAAGTAGTCTGTGAAAAGTATATAAAAGCAATCCATCAAAGAAACTATGCATTCATATTCCCACACATGCAAGGAAGCAAGCAAAGAAACGCAGGGAAGAAACAAATACAATATTCAGAGTTCAGCAGGTGGTGGTCAGTCTACACAGGATTTTCCAGTACCAAGGGAATAACATGATAGTTGCATATATTTAAAATAACAGTGTGAAAAACAAACAACAGGAAGGAAAACCCTTTAGAGCCCAAGCCCAAGAGACAGTTAGTAAGCCACTTATACACTGATTAAACCTAATTTTAAGAACTAAAATTCTGCAAATAGCTTCACATAGACTGTTTTTAACTGTTTTAGAATCAGTGTCACTAGGTAATGCCCTCAGTCTTTTCATAGGCAAAGTCCATATTGGCAGATCTAACCCCAAAAAGCTGGAAAGCTGGTCACTTATCTCCTATAAAACTGAAAAGAAATATGCCCTAAGCTTTTAAATTCAAAGTTTAAAAATATATTTGCTCCCACTCTCATTTTGTTTTAAAATGACTGAATCCTCTAAAACTACTGTCAGGGATTCTTAATTCTTATCAGTAAGGATGCCTAAATATTTAAAAGAGCAAACAGGTGACATAAAATTAGACAAGGAGTTACATCTGTGTAAATGAGGAAGTTCCAATTTTGGACTGTATTATATCTTGCATTCCATCAGCCTCCACTTGCACTATACGGCAGTGTAGGGACTGTTCTCTGCTATAGGATGTGCGTGTTCATCCCACAGCCTGTGTGCATCTGTTGGGATACATGACAGGGACATATATAGTCCTTTCCTCCCTCTTGGAGCTTTGTGCTGAATAGCATGGCCAAACCTAGAATCATGCTGTTGGTGTTCAAATGGCACTGGAAACAATCACACTAAACTTCACTGCCACATTTCCCATGCTGGTTTAGAATGTCAAAGGAATGCTTTATCATTTTGAATCTAATTGAAGTGAAACAGGGACAACTCTAAAGGTTATACTTTGTGTTCTGTTCATAGCCCTGACCTCCTTACCTCATTTCCACTATTAATAGATTTGCATTCCTTACACAATAAATGAGGCTAGTCTTGTAAGGGGAGTAGTATCTTTTAATAGCTTTACTGAAATAGTTGGAAGAAAACAGAAGCTTGTAGAACCTAAAGGAGTGGGTTGTGTAATGAATACTCTTCTGTTTTCTCCTGATAGTATAGCAGGCCTAATAAAAAATTATATACGTTGTCTCTCATAAATCATGCTTCATTTGTATCCTCAGTCCATCACATCTGCAACAAACCTACTTTACGCAGGTGATAGTTAACAAGCCAGTTTAAAACTGAGAGGAATGGCTTAGTACTAAAAGATATACACACATCTTTCTTGAACATAACCACTTAAAAGACTGTTTTGTATTTTCCTAAATACCAATTAATTTAAATTTCCTGTTGCACCTTTAATTCACGAGTTTCAGCCAGTTTCATCCTCAGGATTTCCTACAACGCAGCTGTAAGTGATAAATTTCACCAATACTATTAAATCAAACTCATTATATTAAAAGCCCATAATTTCTGTGTTTTGTTTTGTTTGTTTTGTTTTGTTTACAAAGGACAAGATTTATCATAGCTAACTTGTGCCATCCACAAGTTAGGGTCCTAAACTTATCTAGTCACCTGGATTCTCTGGTGGAGCAAGAGACAAATATTTTGAGGGGATGAATGATTTGCCTAGGTGTCTAAGGTATGAACAGCCATCATCTGAAAGTCAGCCTCCCTCTCCTCTGACTACACAAGGAGCCAAGATAACTTGTTCAGTCTATGGCCTAAATGCAAGGGTCTAGTTCTATGTGAGATGTCCTATCATAACCACTGCTGCTTCAGAAGAGCGAAGATTTCCCTTATGTCATTTGTCATACCTGCCAGCCCTATGTCAAAATCTTACACAATGTAGGGCATCTGAAATGACATTGTTAGGACATCTGCAATGGCACTACATGTCTTTTTTTAAGGGAACTGGTTCCTACTGTAGATGTCTATCTAGGAGAAAGTAAAATTAAATAAGAGAAATTTTAGCCACAGGAAAAACAGCAAAGTTTGTACAGTTAAAAGATGTTCAGGATAACAGTATAAAGATGAGAGAGAGAAAAGGGCAGAAAGCAATTAAGGTAAAGCAGCTCCTTCTTTCCTGCTAAGGCAAAGAGAGATCTCTTCACCTGATCATTTCTGTGATCAAAGCTACCCTTCTCCCCAGAGTTCCCTACTTTGGATGCTAAAAAAAAAAAAAAAAAAAAAAAAAAAAAAAAGCTTGCCTTGTTTCAATCTACTTTAACCAGTGTCAAAACAAACTTACCTTAAGGCTGAGGAATGTGTTTGTTTTCACAGGGTTAGAAAATACTTTGTGTTTGTATCCTGCAGCACTCTTGCTGTTGCTAAAGGCAGTGTTAAGCACTTTCTGTTTGCAAATTCACAAAGCCATGCATGCCTTCATGAGGCCTGCTGTCTCCACCACAATCAAAACCACGTTTATAGTTACATATAATCTGTTGACTTGATGTGAATGGATAACACATGAGAAGTCACGTCTGCCTTTGCCTTTGCAATTGCTTTCAGTGCTCACTTTCAAAGCAGGATTTTGCAAAACCAGAGCATTTGCCTGTTGTTAAAATCTTAAATATCTCACCTTTCCTCTGCTCACTAAGAAGCCTAGATTCTGCATTGTTTTATTTGAGAACTTCATGGATGTGCAGTTTCTGGATGCAGAAAGTTGGGTTCTGAATTCATTTCATTTCATTCTTTGGATATACATCTTGATTAGATTATTCTGCATCTAACTCATTTTAAAAAGAGGTGTTAAAAACCACTATCAGATTTCCAAATCTAGTTCACACCCTTTGGCATGCTAAGAATTTTAATATATCTCATACTCCACACTTTATTGTAATAGTTATGAATTCTGCATTCACAATCTATGCTTGTTACTAAGTATGTGATTTAACAGTCAAAGAGAGAACTGTTCTATATCATTTTATATACTATGAGCCATGTGACAGCCATTTCTGTCCTGCAAAATGAATCAGAAATGTCTGCTTTTATTCATTGCAACATGACTGTTTGAAGGCCCTGGAATTATAATACCATTTTATAACCACGTTTGTGTAAAGATATTTGTTTCTTTTTTCTAGTATTTGATAAGAATGCAGTAAATCTAACAGTACATAAAACAGATGTGAACTATGAACACTTGCTTCGAAAATGTGGGATGACAGGAAAAGATAACACCATCTTCCAGGCTTCATGATACTTGCTCCAGTTCAAGAACAGATGTTTTAAAATGAAAGTAGTTATTCTAAATTAGCTGGTCCTCCCTGACCCTCTGAGACAATCAACTTAAGTTTAAGTCTTTTATATGCCTCAATATGCTCATTTCAAGTCAGCTTTGCATCTGATGGTATAAAACTTCCATTTGTGTATCTGAAACTCCTTTTATGTGAAGATCCACATTCAAAAGTGACAGCAAATGCAAGCTACCTGTGCTTTTTGGATGAATGTGCCTGTCCTTTTTGCCAAGAAGAAGGGGAGTCTTATTTGCAATAATTCATGTAACAAGAGGGTCATGGGAAGGCACACCACACCAGTTTAGCCAGGCCATGCATTCTTTCCAAAAGAACATCTGCCAAGGTAAAAGCAGAGCAGACTGGAAAGACCACAACCGTGCTCTAGAAGTTACAAGGAGTACAGACCAGATTGACACTGGCAATACACATATGGGTTGTCATCTTATTAGTGAATACATTCAAAGCTAGCTCCAATCCATCAATAGCTTCGGGCTCCATTGCCCTTTCTTTTCACCAACTGCTGTTTACAGAGAAAAGCAATCCATTTGGTTTTGCTGAGCAGATCAAAGTGTAGCAGGCTATATATGGCCTGCAGTGGAGGAAAACAGAGTGGCATGCCATACTCCTATACTGACGTAATTACAGGCATCAACAGTGACACATTGACTTCTGCACCTACTGCAGCATTTTAAGCCTGTTTCCAGCATGCTATCAAGTACAGAGTTCAGCAACCAGCAGTCCCAGTCAAAATATGCGTATGTCAGCCACAGGGGGCTGGGACACAAAGAACAACCCCAGACACAGACTTAGCAGCTCACCTCTGACTCAGCACTAGCTAAGCCACCTGGGCAAATGACAGGACGGGTAAGGGTGTGCTACCAAAGAAGACTCTGTACCCAGCAAAGGAGACAGAAAGGAGAAGTAGCAAGCTTCAACCACAGCTGTTTCTAGAAAAAAAGGAAAGGAAGGTGTTACCCTTATTAACAGATTCTTAGAGTATATTTATTGCATAGAAGTTTCTATTAATTCTAAAATCCTTCATTTCTGAATTTATCTAGTCTGGGTACTGCCAACACAGAAAGAGAACTATACTCAACTCTGCCAGGCTCTGTGAGCACAGATGAGGAGGGGGTAGCATATCCCACTCCCCACACCTTCATTTAAAAGCAAAGACAACAATTCCAAGCTCTCTTAAAGGCTTTGCAAGGCACTGGAGGACAGATGTCATTCTTAAAGAAAAATCTACTGCTCAATCAACAATTGCCAGTCTTCTTTAGAGAAATACAGTAGGACAGATTTTGTCCATCGACTACTTTGAACTAACTCTTGCAGTCCTTGTAGGGATAGAAAGCACAGCATAGGAAGACCTTCTGTAAAAAGTGAAGGGGTATTTTTGAAAATTCACAGTAGCAAGACATTTTAACCTGTAAGCTTTCTGCCATCAAAGTATCATGAAGCATCTGGACTGGAGAACCTGGCCCCTGCACAGAATAAACTCCACAGTGATGGGTGCACATTTTTGCCCATTTTGTGACTCAAAGCCTTCACAGTAGGTACAAATAAAGAATCATTATGTTACAAAGTCCACCTCTCCTCTTCCTTTCTTAAAGCATTACGCCAATCACTGAGACATATGTTTCACTTAATCCAGTATAACCCAGTATAATTCAGTATGTGAATTATGGAAACAGCTTCATCATAGTCATCAGTATCGCAAAAAAGCAGAACTGTTTTGCAATGCATTTCATTTTCACTGACAACTCCCAATTCATGGGTTCTGTAGAATTAGCAAAATGTTATTTTGTTAATCCAGTCCTTTTTTTTCTCCTTCTATTTTTTCCCCACATCCAACACATCTTCATGCCTTATGAGGCTGTAACGGAATGTTTTAATGAGGCATTAACAGTCTGCTGTATTGGTCCTCCACCCAGCCTACTGTACAGGCTTGGCACAGTACACAAGACGACCTTGCATCTGACAATGACAGAAAGCAAGCAGAAAGCATGCACAGCCACTGTGCAGAGTGGGTATTACACCGTATCACCCTTCTGCAACTACACCTGGTCCCTTCCTGACCAGCCTAAGAAAAAGTACTAATGGCTTTGATGAAGCCCAAATACATAAACTTCACATTGGCACATACAGATCACTCAAATGCATTTCTCATAACTCCCTATAGGAAAACAAACAAACAAACAAACAAACAAAAAACTTATTTGACTCCTACAAACATTGTGTGACAGTTATCTACCATAGGACAAGAATGTCAAAAGAGCAGAAGAAAGATGTAATAAAGCGTACAATGTGCTTGGAATACACATCTCTTGAAATGAAATAGGCTTTACTTGAAGATTTATATCACTGCAGAACCTAAGCCAGGCTAAAAAACAG
Organism: Heteronetta atricapilla; assembly: GCA_011075105.1. NCBI lineage: Eukaryota > Metazoa > Chordata > Aves > Anseriformes > Anatidae > Heteronetta > Heteronetta atricapilla. The sequence goes on from CM021736.1 coordinate 6,282,777, forward strand.
TGTAATTGCAAGCTAGTTACCATACCCCATGCAGAGAAAGCTAGTATTGTTTTATAGACTGGCTTATGGTTAATAACTATGGGAAAGGGTACTATGGGAATGGCATGTTCCATCTGACATGCACAACTTCAGCTTAAAAGATTATTATTTTTTTTCAGTCATCTGTACAAGAAAACTTCACAAAAAGTCAGGCTAACAAAAAGGAAGGAGGATTTGTTTTAAGGGAAAAAAAACATCGCTTGCAATGAATGTTTAAGAACCTTTTAGCTCCTCTGGTTTTGATCAACATGAATCGTTTATGAACTCTCTTAAAACTGACATAGCAAACAAATCTCATCAGAGAATAATACAACATACCACTGAGCTGTAGCAAATGATTTCCCTTAGGGTTAGGCTTTGTCATGTGTCCAGAAAAGACCACATAAAAACATTTTATGTCTTTGCTAAAATAAACTACTTTTTCAAAATTCAGCATCCTTCCCATTCACCAAGCTTTTATTTTTGAAGCAAGATTTTGCTTTCTTTCTGGTTCACATGCTGATTACAGCTTTCAACAAATGCCAGTACGAACTGAGCAACTTCACCAGACTCCTCAGACAATGTTTCGTCTGGCTGTATAACAGCTGTCCATGCTATTAGAAGCTCAGAAGCCCCAGGTTTATGATTAACAATTTAATGCAAGTTACGTCATGGGAGAGGCACCTTGTGCAATCTTCTTACATAATTTACTGTACACAGTATTCATTCCAATGTGAGTTGCAAGTCACCCATGAGTAAGTCCTGAAGAACTAGGGGAAGCTGTAAGCAATATGTGCCAGACTGACGACAATGAGCATTTGTGATTTGTGAATAACTTGGTATTAATCTTTAAGTTTGGGGTTTCCAACTGTTAAGTGTAATCATAAGAAGCCTTCAGACTTTTGATATAATCTTTTACATTCCTAAGATGCACAATGGGCCTTTTGGCGAAATTTCTACCAAATTGCTGTCTTTGTTAGTGCTTGCTGCAGAAATTTATTATGAACACGTTCATAGCTTGTGATGGCAGAATGATGAACTTCTGTCAAAGCTAGGGTTTAACGTGATCATGCCCAGATTTAACAATAAATAACTTCATGCATATGTATGACCTCACTAGATTCTTATCTTTGATGACTTCTCCTTTTCCCTCACCTGGGACTGTTCTTATTTTATATAAATAAGGTTGTTCATGCATTTCAATCAATGAGGATTTCATTCAAATCAGTAGTTTGCAGCAACATTCATGATAAAAAAAAATGCTAAGAGCAGCAGCTGTAACAGGTTTTCAGGGTGTATTTTAAATGGAAGATTGTCGATGAACTGATAGAAAATGAACCATGCTTGTGGGACTACAATAAGAAGACACAAATATTTGCCATCAGAAACAAACCAAGTAAATACACTGTTCAGTAAATATGGGCATCACTAATACAAGTGTAAATCGTTCTCATTCACCTCCTTTGAAAAATATGAAAGATTCTCAAATCTCTTCCATTGGAGAAAGCATTCCTACAGCTAACTTTCACTCACAGGCCTGTAAATTTTTTTTGTGCTTAGTCTATGGACTCTTTTTAAATTACAAACCTGATAGATGTGGGAACTTCCTTTATTTCACTGTACACATAAAAAGTGAGTTACACATAATAATACGAGCAATGCATTGTATACCTGGTATATTAAACATTATGATGCTTGGTGTATTAAACATTATACTACAGCAGAGAAATTAGATCTTTCCATTTAAAACCTGCAGGCAGACTCCAAATATTAACACAGTTTCTAAATGGAAGTAAGAATAGCCAAACATGTTTCGAGACATCGTGTCCTCTTCATCCATAAAGTGCTTAACTCACACATCTCTTGTCACACCAGACTTGTTAGACCTCCGGGATTCCCTTGGCATCAGGAATTCTGTCTCAATAAAGCAATCAAATGGATGGAAAACTAGGTCACTGATCAATTTGTTCTCTGGGATGCTCAAATTGTCCTTAAGTCTGCTGAATTTGACTTACGTGAGCGATCCCTGTTGTACTGAGGAAATTCTCAGCAGGTATGGAGCTGCCAGAGTATCCTTTCAGCATCTCCTCTAATGGCCCTCTTCTATTGCAAGTGGCACAGACAGAAGGCAGCATGAACTCTCTGCTGGTACAAATCCCAAATGCGCTGGTGACCAGCCTGATATAGGATGGCCACAGGCCCACAGCCACAAGGTGAAGCTTTCTACTAGCCTCAGCCTGACTGTAAACTTAGCCTGCTGCAGCATTTGTGTAAGCTGCCAGTGACCAGTTCTGTTTTATACTGTACTCAGCTGATGTTAATCATAGTAGGTGAAATTGTCAGGAATGATTTACAGCACACCTGCACAACTGGAGTAGTGATAGAAATCTGCACATGGAAAGTGTGCCATTGCTAGTGTTTTTTTTCCAGGAAGCAACTGAGTCTCAGTGTGAGGATCTAATTTTCCTTTACATAATTACTTTAAATGCAATGTTTAGGCAGAAGTTGCCAGCTGCAGCTACACACTGTATTTCACAAAACCCAAATTCTGATCTGATAATGTAGCTCAATTTTCCACTGCCTGCTCACTGACCTATGACTTTCCATATGGTTTCCCTTAAAGCCTTAATGTAGCTGTGATCTTCTGGTATGTCTATTTGTACATAACAGCGTATGCAGTCGAACCACAAATGAATACAGCAGGATATTCCAGACAGGCAGACATAGAACTATGTTATTAAATACACACACATATGTACATATACAAAGACTGACAGAGCCAGGCAGGTAGCATAAAACCTAAGAATCAGAGTCAGAAGTTAATGGTTGGATCAGGATCAGGATTGCACTGCTAGGCATTATGGAGAAGGAAAATGGTATGACCACATTCAGTGTTCTTTCAAATGGGCTGTTCATTAGGGCAGAGAGGGAAGACTGTCAACTTAAGTCCTAGAAGAATTAGATTTAATACCTGAATCTCAACAAACGTGTAAGCTCTTCTCAGTCTGATGGTCCTGTTCCCAATGGATTCCAAAGACAATAATTTCTCTCACTCTGCTCCTGGGCTCAAAGCAATTCCCTGTTTCACACAGAAATGGCCTTTGTGAGTCTGACTGAAGGATTACGATTTAGCATTAATAATTATGCAAGTGAGGGGCTAGGTGAGGCTACCAATGGTACAGGACATAAGTGTATCACTGTATAATTCCAGCATGTCTAACATAGCTACTTAGCTTTATCCAGAGTAGTAGCACTGAGAAAAAATAATGCTGGTAAGAGATCCCCCCAGCCACAAGTTCTTTCTGACCCATTACTACAACAGTTCCTCTCCTCAATATTATCCTGTAGGTTCTTTCCAGGTAACATTATTTCTGCCCATGATCACTAAGTAAAAGACGTGTAAGTAAAGAATAATCAAATTACATGCCTTTTTATAGAGTACCATTTAGGGAAAAATTATTTGGGATGTAATTTAAAGCCTATGGAGTCAAACTACCATGTTCGTTCTGAATTCATGAGAACTGTCTTAGGTTTGGCTAATGTGTTTGTGGTGTTTTGTTTGTTTGTTTTTCACAAGGTAGAACAATAAAAACAGCTCTGCCAGAGAGAGACTTAAGACTTAACCAGAAATTCATAAGAAAATTCCCCGTGCTGCAATGAGGGGTCACCTGGGCTGAGTACAGGTAATAGCCAGAGTTCCAAAGACTGGTTATCTACTTGGAGGACCGTAATTTTGGGATGTCAAATTTGAGACTTCTTAAAAAGACTGGGTTTTAAAAGGACAGGTGTTCCACGTTTTTCAGAAAGAAAGTTCCATGATGGTCACTAAAAGTAATGAGCCAGTAAATCTTGGAAAAAGTGCTTTATTGCAAGAAGAAAGATTGTTTACATTAAGGGAAAATGCCCTTTTTCCATTTTGCATATGGTATTTGAAAACCCTGCCAGCATCTGCAGAACATATGTATTTTAATGACTATACAGGAAAAGGCAGCTGTAAGGAAACTGATAGCTATGAAATTCTAAATTAAATTTTACATAAGATACCTTTATTAGTGGCTGGAAGCTTCTGTATTTAGAGGAAACACTGTCTCTCTGTGTCCAACTGAGCTGCCTTAGAATCATGATAAAGCAATAACTATAGCAGATGTCACTAGATTTATACATACATGGATTATGTTATTCTCCTAGTTAGTTTATAGCTGCTTTGTGCTATGCTGCACCCAGTTATTGTGTGCAACTAAATAAAAAATGTCATCAAAGGCATCCCTCTGTGATGACAAATGGTGCTAAAAAGGTGTGTGGTTTATTGGAGGGTGGGGAGGGGAGGGCAGGGCACACTGAGGGGTGCAAGCCACCTTTAGTGTCTTTCTAAGATAAATTGTGTTTACATTTCCCCGACATCCAGCGTTCAATGACCTTGGAGCCCTACTATTCTCTCAGTGACTGTCTGTCAGTTGTGAAGCCAAAGTACTCAGGTAGCTGTGCTCTGCTGCAGAAAGCCAGATAGCAAAGGACAGTGCCAGGCTATCCTTCTTTTTTAAGAGGATAATGTACCAGATTATACATCCTTTTGTCTCTGTGCCTTTCTTTTGGTACCTCTTACTCCTTGCACACCACTGCAGAACTGCTTAGGAATGCATTACCATCCACAGCTGCTTCACCACCTCTGTGTCCTACCACTCCTCAGATTCTACATCATTATTGGAATCCCTCCAACAGCCTACAGAGACATGAAGCTTCCTGTCCCATGCCCTTGCTATTAACTCTCTGCACTACATCTGCTCCCTCAGAAAGATTTTTTTTCCAGGAAGGTATACATTTTTAAACTGTTGTAACAAAACTACTCAATCTACTGCTTTTTTTTTTTTTTTTAATTTAACTGTGCCGAGCTTCACAAGCATCATATATCCCAGATGTCCAAAACAAACCGTTTATACCCAGCTACCTTCTAAATGATGACAAAACATGCAGTTCCTGCCCCTTGATAACAGACATTCTTTTATCAGATGAAATAACCTAGACATTCAAGGCTTTGAATATCACTAACTCCAAGAGACCAGAGACTGGCACCAACCTACATATCTTAGCTGCACAAGACTGCAAAAGGGATATTACTTCCCAATTCTACATGAAGGGCAGCCAGAAAGAATACCAGTTGGTAAAGCCCAGTCATTTCAAGTAAACTAATGTTCTAGCACCACAGGAAAATCTTGGTAGACAGCCAGCATATGTGACTTGTGGATGAACTGATAATTTGGAAGTGCTCTTGACAGAGTACTTTTCAAGAACATCATGTACAAAATAAAGTTTTCCAGCCATAATGGCAAGAGCATGAATGTTGTGTAAAGCATTCAGTGGCTACTGATATGCTGAGAGAACTTCACTGACTGAAACATGAACTGATAAAATGCAAAGAGCAGTGCAGACATCATTGGCAGAATCAGACCATTAAGGCCTGAGCTCCATGTAAAAAAGAATCTTTCAATCACCCATTATCATCATCTTTGAACTATCAAAGCATTGGCTATCTCCTTTGTTTATGTACATCAAAATGTACATCTGGACACATTCCAGCATCTTACTACAGAGAAAAGACCTTTTCTTTCCTGTTAAGGTGTCTTGCTTTGTTATACAAGTACAGTACCCATAAAGCAAATATATCTGGCTCCTCCATGACCATGCAAAGAAACAGACACTATTTTATAGGATACAGCCATGTTCCCAGCTCTCCCCATCTGCCTGCCACCTCAAGAGAAATGTGAACAGACAGGTCCTGGGTCCCAGCCCCTTTCCCTTGCCTTCCTGAACACCTGGGCAAACAGTCAGCATGCCATCATATCTGCTAGGAACCCAGCTGCAGCCAACAATCAAAGCCCAAGTCCTTTTTTTCTAATGCAATGTTGAAGACATGCTCAAGAGCCTACCCTTCACCTTCCCCCTCCCTTTTCTTCTCCCCACAACTGGAAACTCTGACTGAATATGGCATCACTAGGATTGATTGCACAAGATGCACCTGAATGCCAGTCAAAATGTTTAACCTTCCATTCACCCACACACTCTGAGACACTTAATCTTCTTCAAACAGTCACCCTATGATTTACAGGTAGGGAAAAAGCGAATGGTGAGGCAGCAAAGTAAGTACTGGGCTTAAAATGCACTGAACTGAAACATTCTGTAAGCAGGTGTTGCTAAATAGCAAAGTCCTTGTTTGCAATACATGTTATTTTACCTTCAACCCACAGTGATTTTATCACACCTTACTTGTAAATTCTAAGAATGAATTCTTACAAACCCAGGGCCTTCAGTTATGCACATTGGCAAAGCCGTCATTAGAGATGTTGTCCTGCTGAATCTGTTAGGGCTGACACACTGCCTATACTTGTGCATCAGCATAAATAAGGCACAAAGAATGGGCCAGCTATTCCCATAGAACATGCACAGGAGGTCTGCACCACACACACCCAGGAAGCCTATGCTGTCCTAGAACTGAAAGCAGTGGAACCACATCAGTCCAAGACAGAATTTGAGCTAATAAGCCCATAGCAATACTCTTACTGATACCTAAAAGATACTTGGCAGGCTGCTGCTGCTGCATTGCACCAGGCAACAAAACAAATTGGGCTTTAGCTCAGAAGCCCCAGTCCATTACACAGTGGAGATGAAAGACACAGCGTATTTCATCAAAACACAGGCTAGTGAGAAAAGAATCCCTTAAAAAGCAATTGTTCTTAGGGCATGACACTTTCTTTACATGCACACACCCAGTTTCATCCTAACGTTTAGCCAATTTCAGACAACGAATATCCCAAATGTGGGGAAATTCTTGTCACAATGCAGACACTACTAGATTCCTAGAACATGCAACTGTGAAATTGGATCTTCCTCAGTTCTCAGAGGAAGAATTCTCTGACAGAATTCAATAGAGATGCATAAACCAGACAAGGTGCCCTGGCAGTCACAGAAGTGCTCACTTACTTCCCTTCCTGGTAGCCTTCTAACTGCAAAAATGACATCTATTCTCCAAGTGTGAAACAGCAACCACTGAAGATATCACAATTATCATAATTTCTCAGATTTCTACTGATTTGAGCCATGGGCCTTTTTGCTTTCTTTGCCTCTTTCTGCCACTAAAAAGTAGACAGGAATCTATATTATCATCACTATAGAATTAGCAGTGCTGTTTGCTTTTTCATTCTCAGAAGGACCAATTATCAATAAATAATTAACAAAAGTGCTTGAAAGCTCAGAAATTGACTAAAACTGAAATGTTTTCAGATGAATGCATGTGCTTTATCAATCAATTTTACCGTGGCCAATCACAAAATATTTCTTAACTCTCGTTCTAATGGCCCACATTATATCAAAATACAAATGCCCTTGCCAAATAATGCAGAATGTCAATCATGTCACTATGTCACTAAGGTTTATTTTGTTTTGTTTTTTAACTTTATGGACCAATTTCAGCTTAAAAAATAAACAAGCCATATAGCTTCCACAAAACAACCCCAAATTTTAAAAACAACAGGGCTTTTAACTATGGATTTCATCAAGTTTTTCACTGTATTTTCTGTTCTTAGGAGCCACACTATGTAACAAGGCAAGTAACACGATAGAACAGACGAGGGGCCATATTGCCATGTTATCTTTCAATATAGAGCCAATATAGATTCAGGGATGGAAAGGAAGGAAACTTTCCATAGCTGGAAGTACTGATGCTGATTTCCTATCTTTGACTTGCTAGAATAAGTTCTTGTAAATGATGTGCTCCCAGTAACGCGATCTGTGACCTGCTGATCAAAAGAACCGTCTCAAAGACCCAGCTTACAGAAATGTACCTTCTCCACACTAGACAGGGAATGTGCATGTCAGTACACAGCTGCAAGCTGAAATCCCTTTCCATATTACAGAATCTTGATGCCCTGTAGGCTCTGCTCTAGTACCATGGTTGCCAGGCCTTCATCCCTGAAGCCCAGAGTCTGACCATTTATCTGAAGATTCACTGACAGCCTTTACCACTCTGGTGTCACATCTCAAAATTTTTATTAAGGAAACTGGGAATAATTGAGAGATGGCTTTGTGTGGTGGTGCAGCCCCTATATTCACAGCTCATTGCAGAACGTCTTACTTTAACCTGAGGGTTGGTTTGGGGTTCTCCTTAAAACAAAACTTCTGTTGAAAAAGTTATCTAAACAACCACATTTCATTTTAGCTGGTAAATGTGAGAAAGAACAAAGAAGTGAAAATTGACAGAATAGACAGCATACAAAGTCAGAAGAATGAATAGCATGCATGTTTACAGTTAAATTTCCTTTTATGAGCAGGAACCTATTATTGGGTCTGGAAAGGATGTTTACATGAGGTTCAAAGACTTGACAATTAAATGTAATTGCAATAACATATTGTACCAGCTAGAGAGCTCCAAAAAAAAAAAAATACCAGTGGTGCCTTTACAGGTGTATCTGTATCTATTCTTGTATGCATATCATACTCTGAAATAGCAGAAGGCACTGTTTTTCCTACAGTTATACGGACTGGTTTGTTCTGGCCAAAGTCCTTTGGAACCGTGAGAGGCATTTGTCAGGACAGAAATAAAATCATACTTTATGCCATTAATTGTTTGCTGTAACTAGTGAACAGGATAAACGAGGGTGAGGGGAGCAAGCATGGCAGCTCCAGTATGTGCTCCAGAGCTGTTTTCCAGCAAGCAGTATTCGAACCAACATGCACAGTCGCTACAAAAAAGATGCTTACAGCAGAGTGATGCTTAGGTGAGACTCCCACACACTGTATACACAAGGGGTTCAGTGGCAGGAGGTGATAGGGGTTGGAGGTAGTGTGCTAATTCTCATTTCCCTCACTGGTCCCAGATCAGGAGCAAAGGCACATGAAACAATCTGATATTTGTATCATACTAAAATTAGTAAGGGAGACAAAACTATCTTTTTCTTGGGAACTGACTGCATGATCAAACAAGTAATTTGATTAAGCCCAGTGTATGTTTTCAGCTAACAAATATTTAATTCACAATAAATCTACTCTCCATCAAGTTGCATCTGATCGCTTATTCTTTGTGAAGCAGAATAAAACCGTGCTCTTCTGGTTTGGTCCCATTTCATACTCACTGCATGGTGAAAGGTTATGCTGAAAGGTTGCTGAGAACCAAGTCCAGAGGTCCAGGTGGTGTTTCAGGCCTTGGCTTGTTATACTGAGGATTTGCTAGGAATGCAGCTACATTGGTGAAAATCCTCTGTATTGGCAGAGTAAACGACTGCACACACTACACATTGTTGCAATCCACCTTGGATTCTAGCAGGGGTTAAATTCTGCAACTCAGGCTAGACAGAGGAAGATTCTAGGGACACAATGCTTTTACTAAACATTGCAGGGGCACACAGCCCCACGCAAATGGAGATTTAGTCCTTTCTCATTCCCCATCGTAAATCTATCCCTGAGCTCAGCAGTTCCAGTGTAGGAAATTGATGGGATAGGAATTGTTGATCAGTTTTGCCTTTCTCAGTTTTACATCTGAACTTGAGGCTGGATAAGCTTTAGAAAATCTAACACACTAAATTACTTTATGATTCTTTTTGCCTGAATCAATTTGGTTTTATTACTAAGTATCATAAAATTCCTTGCTCGATTTTATGCTTTCCAGAAGACTAGCTAGGGGTAGCTGAACATATTCACTGACTGTTTAACGAAACCATGGGAATTAACAAGGAAAAAGGCTTGTCTTCTCTATTCTCCTTACATAACATTATTGTTCTTTCCAGAGTTCTTCGGAGTGTATTCTTCGTAGGTTTGTCCAAGCTGGTTATAAGCTTTTTTATTTAACAAGAAGGAGCTGTATGAAAATACCACTTTGAATAATGCTGGATAAACAGAAACCATCCATCAAAGCAGAGCAAGTACAATTTTATTTGTAAGAACCACTAGACCTCAGGAATTCTGCTGTCATTTCAATCCTGCCCATTTCTGAGCCCTAAAGCAATGAGAGATTCAAGTACTCTGCTCTGTGCAAAGTAGACTGTGTATTATAGGTTTGGCATTCCTCCAGCCTAACTAGTATTTCTGCTTAGGCTAAAATATTTCACTCTTACAACAACCAGCCAGTGAAATCCTTTCTCTTTCATGTAGTTTCCAAGCCAGCATCTTTACTCAGCCACACCTCTTCCAGTCTTACGTAGAAGATTTCTCCAGTACGATATCACAAAGTGATTCACAGCAGTCATTGCTTCAGTGTTAGAATATTATGTTTATAACAGCCTATAAAGATGATGTAAACAGCAAAATGCTGTACTATGCCTTCTGACGTCTCATTCAGCTGCTGGTCTGCTCACAATTCCCACTGAACTATGTATAGTGTTTTATGTGTAGGCTTGCCAAAACCTTGTAGGAAAGAACTAAAACCTCTCACTCCTCTGGAATGGTTTTATTACAGCTTAAAGACATCACAAGGCTTTCCAGGAAAGATTCTGAAAATCCTGAGTAGCTAAATCTCTGTGATTTGGATACCCCATGGGACATAAGGTCAGTGTGATCTTTGCCACGCAAAGCTGTGGAGGAGTTCCACCTGCCCTACCATCAAATGCTGGGATGGGAATGTAAGCCAGAGCTGGACACAGCCTGCAGGAGGCTATGGGCAGTCAGACAGAACTCAACAATGGGACACCATTATCTGAAGCCTATTCTTGCCTGTTAAGGTAGTAAAGGGCTATAGTAACCACAGCCATAACCCTGAGACTACATTTGTGGCAATAGAAGGTAAAATATTAAAAGTATCTCAATGAACCATTGGCTTTCAGATCTAACTGGAAAGGCCAGGGGCATCACTTCCCTGACTTGCTCATTGTCACTTCCCATATATGACTGCCCTTGTCACCACTGCTCAGATTGCAGAACCAAGCAGATGAACTTTCCTACTCCACCACAGCACAAAGGCCTATGCTTTGTTCACTTTCAGCAAGACATCATGCTTCCAGGCACTGTTTGAAACCAGGTTTCAACAGGTGTGTTGAAAACAAGTTCACTGAGTGAACTTTCAGAAAGTTCACTCAGTCTAACTCTACCTTATGTGCTTAGTGGGTGCTGAAGAAAAGGACAGATGCATTAATCACCACAGATCAGATTTTTTATCACTTATCTACAGAACAAAAACCTCTTCCAAATCTACTATCTCCAGACATGAGTCATCGGGAGCTACTTTAGTCAGAATAACATAACTGCAGTTCATGTACTATGGTGTAGCAACAAAAGGACTCCTAACCATAAATATTTTTGTCACCACGGCATCTGTGAATGGGGAGCAATGTAATCACAGTCTTGACATCAAGACTGGTATCAGCCTGTCTTGTGACTGAGTTCAAGAGATACTGTCACAAAAATTACACAACTGTCAGCCAAGGATTGTTCTTAACAGCAAATTTAATAACATACTTAGGCTCCCATTCCTGGAAGCCTGGAACTTACACAGCTTCTGACCATCTAGTTCATGTCCACTTTGAAGGATAGTATCACATCCTCGATGTCTGCTCACATCTTCAGGACCTGCAATTTTGCACAAAAAGATCATTAAAATCATAAATGAACCGATCTACAAAAATCAGTAAGGATCATAAATCAAAGTTGGTGAAAACAGATTAAGTGTGCTGTAAAGATTTCCATAGTACTGTTTAACAGTAGGTTAAGGCTGAAACAGGATAATCATACTTTAGAAAACAGGTGAATTACTAAATGCTTGCTTTTTCTGAATTAAACGTGTAACCTTAGTATCAAAGGCACCATTTCAATATAAAAAGATATCCTCTACCCAGTAACTACAGGGCAGTGAGGAAACAACTTGACAGTTTAAAAATTAAGTGCAACACCAGTTTCTGATAACTTACAAAACATATTTCATTAATTGTCAGACAAAGATTCCGCAGCATCCTTCACATAATCTTTGTATCTCTGTGTTTGCTAGAAGAAAAAATCTAGGAAACTTTTGGCATCTTGTTACTGTGGTATCAAAATACATTTAGCATTCTCTTGTAATAAATTAACAATTAGCCTGATATTTAAGGAAATATACCTTGGAAATGTATCAAATTGTATTACTCTCAATATCCACAAAAAGCTGGTGTGTCTAGAAAGACAATACCTATTACCATTTACTTTATCATTATATCCTGGTACATCAAGCAATCAGTGATTAAGAAATCATTGATTAATCTTACAGTGTAGTCTTTAGGTGTTTTTTACGACTATTCACATTATGCAGTTTCCTATTGCATCCCTATGATGCCAAGTATTTTGCAAAGATGGAGAGCTTATGCACCAGTTGATGGACAGACCCAAACAGCCAAATTCTCTTCGTTGCTCTCTACAGGCTATTCACACTGGTTTTGAAGTACTTATCAAGCTACCTGGCCTAGCCATATATTCCCATTAAGTCTTAAAGTGAAGTGTCAGTCACAATTCCCAGGGAAGCCTGCCTTTGCAGGCATGAGAAAGTAAGTGAATGGACTACTCCTGGCCTAACCGTTTTCTCCCCAGTAGCACTGAGAACCTTGCTTGTGCTGTACCTAGTCTGGGATTAAACATGGGAGTTCAATTTCCAGAACTGTCAGTCATGCACCTTTCACACACCTGAAATTAATTTTCAAGTGCTAAAAGAAAGGCAAAAAATAAAAGCAAGGTATTCAGTGATCACAAAAAGCAGCTAATTTAAAGCAATTTATATAACCTGTTGCATGGGTTGACTTTGATCTTATAGGAGTTTACTTAGCAGAGCTAAAAATATTAGCCAATACAAGGTTTGAGGCCATCTTCTGAACAGACACAGATGATAACCTTGTGAGCTCTGCTGTCTGCTCCAATTGCCTTGCAAATAATAGTGTGTTTCCAGCGCGAGTTACAGGAATTTAGACTGCTTGTACTCATTGAAATTGCACAACTATATGCTTCTGCACTCACATGCTGTGGAGGCACTGTGGAAGCCTCCTTACTGGGTTTTTAAACATGGGTTACCAGAACTCTGAATAAACTCTTCCCAAGCAAAATAATCCTTCAGTTTCTAGGGAATAACTGTGGCCTAACAATGTTTCTTTTCCCTTGATACCACACAACCAACAAAGGTAATTCACTGTCAGAATTTATTCAAAATCTTAACATTTAGCGAAGTTGTTAGCAACTTTTCTTTTTGTTCCCTTAGCAAGGGGCTCACAGTAAGACCTAGTTCTTGCAATCCTGTGATTATCCTCCCATGTTGTTTTGTGTTTTTTTTTTTTTTTTTTTTTTTTTTTTTTCAAAGGTACAGCACAGGGTAGGCTGGTGCTTGACAGTACTCTAATGCAATGATGTATGTGCTGGAGGCAGACTAGCCAAGGCTGCATGGCACTTCACACAGGCTAATCCACCCTGCTGCACCGTACAGCATATCGATACAGCATGCATGACACTGCTGATAGCAGGTAAGGCTGTTCAGGCCTTTCTGACTACACAGTAAAGCACATGAAATATAAAGCACAAAAAAACAGAAAGCAAATTCAATGAACTCCACTTTTGCTGTGGTTTATGTGGTTTAGGGCATAGACTTGTTAGTTCTAAGCAGAAGTGTGGCTGACCTCTGCCACTGAAATGGGGGAGCACTTTGACAGCAAACCTTTAATACTGCTAGTTTTTGTTGTCTTTAGACCCTGTATCTTTTTTTTTTTTTCCCCTCAGAAGACCCATGCTGTCAGCAACCCTCGAAAACCAGTATTAAATGTCCCTGCTGAGAGACATAAAGCACTAGCAAGCACACCAAGGCTGAATCCCCCTGCCAGTCCTCCAAACGCCCGCTGAACCCCCAGACAGACAGATCCCAGGCCGACAATCAGGACACCAGGTAAGCAGAGATGGCTCCCTTCCTACCAGAGTACTGGGCCATTCCCTGAGCTGTAACTAAGCCATACACTGTGCAACCCTCTGAGATACTGCACAAAGCTCACCTACTCATGGTTTCCCTCAAGTGCTCTCTTTAAAGAGTTCTGTTGGTGTATTGTTGGTACAGAGGTCATGCTCAGCGAGGACAAGGTGGCAAAACACTTACCGCTCCTCTTTAGCTAGGATTCAGCTTCAGCACAAAAAGGTGTGAGGAAACCGAGGTGAACACCCGAGTTTATTCAGCTGACAGAAACGTTCAACACAGACACACATACCCCACAGGGGGCTTCAGCCCCTCATGGGTCTCCTGGCCCTCTTAGTGCCCAGGAGGGCACAGGGCCCTACGGCAGGGCGCTTCCCTGCCCCGGCAGCCCCTCGGCTGCTGCAGACCGGCGGCGTCCCCGAGGCAGGCAGCGAGGCGCGGCGGGGCCACGACGCCTCACCTGAGGCGAGGGGCGAGGCGGGAAGCGCCGTCGCGCGATGTGCCCCCCCCCCCCCCCAACGGCCGTAACGGCCCCTAACGGCCCTAACGGCCCCGCGTGCTCGAGCGCGTTCACGTGACGGCGCTGCCCGCCCAGGGGCCGCTTGGCGGGGCTGGGCCGCTGAGGAGAAGGCGGCGGCGGCGGCGGCGGCTGGCGCTGAGGTGAGAGGAGGTGAGGGGACACAGCGGGGCCCGGGGCAGGCGGGGAGGGAGGCGCGGCGGTGCGAGGCTGCTCGGCCCCCTGCCGAGCGCCGGGGGGGAGCCGGGGAAGGCTGAGGTGGCTCCGCTCCGCTCCGTTCGGGCGGCTGAGGAGAGGAGCTCCGGGGAGCCGGCACCTGCCCGGCCTCAGTCCCCGCCTGGCTGCGGCCGGGCGCAGGGCGCTGACAGCTCCTCCGGCAGCCGCTGCCGCGTTCTTCAATTCCTTTTAAAAGTATTTTATTAATTTTATTTCTCCGGTTGAGCGCGGTGTAGATACCGCACTGGGACGTTTAGCGGTACGTCTGGTATGACTTTGATTTGTTTGTGAAGAGGGCTTCTTTGTATGACTTACTCTGTTTGCCCCCGTCGTTTTGAAAACTTGATGGGCTAAATTAAAATCTCTTAATGTTTCTCTTCCTGGGTGTTAATCTGGCACGTTCACCTTAAAAATTAAACTTTTTTTTTTTTTCTTGTGTAGATTCTCCGGGCAGTTTCTGAATGGACTTTGTTTGAAAAGCAATTTACTGAATTAACGTAGCATGCACAAAGATAACTTGAGTTGACGTACTAGCAGAGTAGCATCTATTGCATGAGCAAAAATGGAATGTTCCTGCCCCTGGGTTCCTTTTTAATCTTAAATTATTAATGGATCTTTGCGTTACACAAATGAAATTTGCAGCAGGCACTGAGCACAAATGCACGTTGAGAACCAGATGTAAGAGGAGCTGGTTGTGCAGAAGGATGTGTCTCCAAAAAAGAGCAGTAGGAGGATGAAGGTAGAGAGCCCCTCCTGTTCTTGACAGTTGCTGGGGACCTCTGGGGGAGCAACAGTGGGCTCTACCCTGCCCAGCTCTTTTGTAGTTCTCAGAAAAGAGGAATGAGAAAAGGGCAAAACTTTTATAGAACTGAGGAGCACGGGACTTAACATACTGTTGAGCAGCTGTTAACTGAGTCACTGCGAGTGTTCCTACTGTAGCATGTTAATGGAAATCGTGGTACCCCATCTTCTTTTAGAACCTGATTGTCAAGTTGAATAAAAGTATGTACATGTGATCAGTTCCTTTTCTCTAGGTAATCGATACAGGAAAAAATTCCTTCATCTCCAAGGGAGACCTCGGGTAAAGACATGTTTGTTGAAACTGACGTAGGAAAGGTGAAACGCTAACGTTTACCAGGGTTCTGGACCATTAAAGGTTTGAAAATGTGTTTGGAGGAAACGTTGGCTTAGATATCAATGGGAAGTTAGATTTCTAGTGTCTGTTCAACCATGTAATGTACAGTAAGTGAGGTGTGTCATAGCAAAGATTGTAACAGTGAACTCAGGTTCTGCACTTTGTTTTACTTGAACTTTTTTCAGTATTTGAAATTTTAAAGGGAAATGGTTGGAGTGAGACTGTATTAAAGCAGAAACATATTTAGAACCAGTTATTTTTCTTCCATGTAATACATTCAAGCTTGGTGAAGAAACTTTGGGCAGATATACTGAAAAACTGTGATGTTATAGAAACTTGAAACAAATAGGTGAAGGTAACAGGCTGGAAGAAAGAAGCTGTTATGTAGTTTGACAGGATAAAGTTCTGCAATATTGTTAGTTTGGTAATAATCTTTTCAAAAAATAAATAAAAACTGGGGGAGAGAAAAGATTACATCACCATAGGCTACCAAATAACCCAAAGGTGAGTCTGGGGTGGGTTTGGGGAAAAAATTGGACTGAATTTTCCTTGAGTTTTTTCTGGTGTCACTGCATTAGAGGATTGAATTTTCTGCAGCAGAAGAGGCTCCTGGGCGAGGTCATGTGCTGGTCCTGAGGCACCATCCAGAGAGCCCCGTGTTTTGTGTGGTGTCATTTGTGTTCCTCCTGGGCCTGCCTCGTGCTGCAGTTGTGTCACCTGCCAGCCTCTTCAACAACCACCTGCTCCTCTGCTTCCCAACATTTAAAGAAAGATCCCCACCTGGAGAACAGAAGTGCATCCCTAACTGGGATGTACTCTTTGCTTCAGCTGGCTTTAGTTTCCCTCAATTTATGATGTCCTTACTGCTTATCCTGCAGACAGCACCTTAGTGGGCACACGACACTGCGTTGTGTGAGCATTTGTTCAGGTAGCAGCCTGCTTCCTGCCTGGGAGAGAGAAAGAGCTGCACTGCCACGGCCAGAACTGATGCTCTTTGGGGCAAGAGCTGCTTCAGGCCAGGTCTCTTCAGCTGGGAGCTCCTTAAGACACAAATAAGGGAGTTGTATGCGTGGTTTACGGGCTCTTTTCCTGTGATGATGATCTGTACTCAGAAGACCAGAACATCTGCCCCCTACTACCATGGTAGTGAAAATCTTCACCGAGTTGTAATTAGGAAACACAGTGCTAATTAAGATTAGAACCTTTCTTTTATGGTCCCAACTACCTTTAAAAACAGAGTGGAATTAAGATTGAGGGGCAGGGGGATGGAAAACAGAATCTTTCTTATTTTAATTAAATGGAACTTTTAGGCCTATGCTTTATTAACGGTGAAAATCAGGTTTAACTACATTTCTATCTGTTTATATGCTTTAAACAACTGGGCTGATCTTATAGCATAACAAAATAAAAAATCTCTCAGCAAGCAGGAGAGTCTCAATGTGGCCTTTAACAGGACAGCAATGTAAATAATTAATGATTTCTGAAAAAGAATTGTGAATGAGCTGTGGAAGGGCTTTGCATGTCTGCTTAAAAGTGAGAAGGATCTTTATCTGTGGAGTCAGTGTCTGTGGATTTTGATGAGGGCAAAGCAGAGAAAAACAGGTTAGATAGCATGAGATCCCAGTGAAATAAAAACACAAAGCTCTGAGTTTGTGATAAGTCAGATCCTTTTTTAAAAGGGATGTGCTGACGGAAGCTGCAAATGAGTTTGAATCTGGCATCAGTACTGAGGAAACGAACATTTATGAACAGTACAATGTCACATAAATAGGTATTTAAGCAGTTGAGCATCCCATGTATGCTAATGCTATTTCATTCATTATTTGGGATTTTGTTTCATTGTGGGATGAGGCTGTGGTTGCTAGGGTTGTTGAAGGGACCTACGTGTGTAGGCTGTGCAGGCCTTATGGCTGACTGGCAAAGATGCTGCTTCTAGGGCAATAGAATTACTTCTGGAGGGCTATAAAGATTATGTCCCTGGCTCGTGCCTGTGGATTGCCTGTTCCACAAGGAATCAGGTGTTACGTCATTTTCCTTTTTTGCTCCCGCTGTTGTGCAGGGTCTTTACAGAAGGCAGGAATTTCTGTGGGAAACTAACTTCAGTCCTAAATTCCACGCTGAAATCTTACTTAGGAGAGAGAAAAATGCCTAGAAAAGCTAAGCAGGCCACTAGTCTCTTCAGCTGAAGAATCTGCATTTTACTTCTGCTTTTGAAGCTAGTGTGAAGCCTTTGAAGCTACTTGGCTCAGTGAGCTTTGCTTTTAGGGAAGCATCAGGGGTGAAATCAATGTTGCACCCACGTTAGGTTCCTGGTAAAACCACAGCATTGCTTCTGGATGAGAACCATACCACAATAATGCAGACACCAATCCCAGCATAACACTTCTATAATTGATTTCACATGGGACTAAAGGCGGATGCAACACAGTAATCCAAGCATCATCAGGCTGTTACTTCATATTTTTGACAGTTTTGTCACCCCCTTGGTGGTGGTTGTTAGTTAACCTATGAAGAACTAGTTGACTGTGATACAGCAGTGTTTGGTTCTCGTGCATAGAATGCATTTTGTATCTACATCTAGAGGAAAACTATTCAAGATGCAGCTTTATTTGACAGAGGTGTATCAATTTCCAGTTACACTAAAAACCTTGTCTCTACCTGTGACCTCTTCAATGCATTGGCGTGAGAAGTTAGTGTTCTGCTGCAGATATTCAGTCTACATGTGTTTAGAACTTTGAAAGACTGTTCTGTTGACCAAGCAAGCCTGTTCTATAATGTAAAATAGTTCATAAGAGGTGTCTTTAGTTTTGCATGTGTTGTGATTTTTAGGTTGAAAATAATAAGGTTTATTGTCTTTTTTTTCCTCTACTTTTCCCGTCAGGAGAGCCACAGTAAGAGAAAGATATGAAATATTTTTAACGGAATTCTGCTCTTGGTCAAGCTGTTAAAAATGGATATGACCGTTATTTTCTCCTGTGAGGTAAGTAATGCCAGGGAGAAATTAAAGAAAAAATCTGACGTTGTTTAGTGTTGCTGTCACCAGTACTGTCTGTCCAGCTGCTTTTGTTCATGTATTTTGAAGTTATAGCATCTGTGACTTACAGAACTTTGTGTTGAAAGTCTTAACTGAAAAGTCCTAGAATTAATCCTTTTGGTTACAGGATTACTTTACTTTGTTTTGATGTTTCAGTAGATAAAAACATGTATAAAGGTGTGTGCTCTAGTATAATGGTTGACTTCTACACACAGTAGCTTTTGACCCAATAATGAGCTTTTTTTCAAAGCATCAAAGAAATAGAAGCTGCTAAGTCTAATTTCCAAGAGTGAATATTTACCCAGAGTAATTGCAGACAGAGGAAATGAGTGACTTCCAAAAGCGAAGAGTGTGAAGAGTTTGTACCACTTTTTTTTTTTTTTTTTGCATCCCTCTTTTTCTGCTCTGCACAGTCTAAGCAAAGGTGGGGCTGTTGCTAGCCTGAATTACAGGTGCATGTTAATAATACTAGTATGGGCCTTGGCAAAAGCTACTTCTGTGCTGAGCTGGTACTGTTAGGAAACTGCTGTTTCATATGTAAGAAATTGTAAAAAACAAATACATCTGAATTTAGAATCATAGGGAAATTCAGGTTGTAAGGAATCTCAGGAGGTCATATAGTCCAGCCCCCTGCTCAAATTTTCCAGTAGTCAATGAAATTTGGACTAAAAAGGCCACTGGGTGAGAATAACTATTTGTGTTCCCAAACAATAAGGAAAACAGATTTATATCTTGCCAGATGCATTAAATGTACATTATAATAATGCAGATAGGAATGTAATAGGCTACTAAAACTTGTCAAAAGGAAAATATTTTAATTAAGACAGGATTGTAAAAGGTTAGGGTTTTTCTCTGAACAAAGGAAACACTAAAACTCTGATGTATTCTCTTGTAATCACAAATGAAGCCTCTAAAGGTCATCTAACACAGTGACATGTTCCCAATATTTTCAATGGGTTCCCTGCACAAATGACCCTCTTCCCAGACATCTCTAGGGAATGAATCAATTTACTTACTTTCTCATGTAACCAAATTGCTTTCTCATAATAAATGGAGAGGAAGTAAACATGTTTCTTATCCCAATACATTTTATTGAAACATTTCCTCTGAAGTATATTTGTTCATGGGAAAACATAGTGACAATGTGAATAAAAATAATCATATTGTCAGGAAGCTTAGGGAGCAATCTCTCCCCCTGGGCTCTCAAAATAAACACAAACCCCATCCTCCTCCTCACCACCCCCTCATCCCCCATTGTGTACTACCAAACAGAACATTTTATGAGCCCTTGGAATAACTACTTCAGTGTTTTGGGCAGGGAGGGTCATCCAAAGAAGGGTTTAATACTGTCAGCAGAGAGAGGGTTCATCATTCAAAGCCCGAAAGCTGGGTCATTGAAGGGAAGAGATGTGGTTTTTTCCTTTGGATTTCTGCTTATCTTAATGTGCTTTGAATCGATCCCTCAAAATTGGTAATTTGATAGCCTTAATAGTTACATTAGTAATTTAATGAGCCCCTTCCAGTGCACCATCAAAGACAAACACATACTTGAGGAACAAAAATAGAATCATTTTATAGGCAGTGCAGTTGCTGAAAGCCAGTGTATATTACATGTATGCAAGTTTTGATGCTATAATTTTTTTAATATACTGTGAGTGATTTCATTGTCATGGAAATATGTAATAACACACAAAATGGCACATCTAAGAATTCCCAATATCTCTCTTCACCCTCATTCCCAGTGGCAAGTCACACTTCCAGCCTGATTTTCTGTCTCTCAATGGATTTCTGGGTAACTCTCATAACTCATTTAATTAAGTTACAGATGGTTATTGTTCCGGTGAAGTGTACTCTGTGAACTCACTATTTCCAGATTTAATTTCTGTTGTTTCTATTACTGGGTATAAATTCTTGAAGAGAAGATGCATGCAGGTCTGTATAGAAGTTAACACACATATTGTAAAGTCATGTGCTTGAGTCAGAAAATGCTACATCTGCAGAAGGCATGTCTTCGTAGAGCTGTTAGTTGCTCCTTAGTATCCCAGTCACAGCTTATTATGGGCTTCTGTGTTGCTTGAGGAATTATGAGATGACTAGTAGTAAACTTAGCTCTACGGTTAAAGAAGCCACTGCTCTCAGAGATTACTTTCTCCATAGTCAGTAGAATGTTCCATAGACAATAGAATAAAATGGGTAAGTGTATGCTACTGCACACAATAATGCAGACTCCAGCAATTTAATTTAGCTGCCAATTCAGGTAGATATGAAACAAGCTCTGGTCTGTGTAAAACCAGCAGAGGAGCATGTATGCCTATGAAACAGCAAGCTGCAGTAGAATTAATGTAGAATAGGAAGTTGTAAATCTTAAAATTGCTTGAGCAAGTCCTTCCCAAGCTTTTGACTAGAAAGTATGATAACTGGAGGACTGTTATTTATCTGTGGTTGGTGGGAATGGGTAGTGTTGCTATGTTCACAGCTTTTAATCCTTAGAATTAAATTTGTTCTCTAATAGTTTTTCACAGCATGTTGAAATCCTATACTAAGCACATCTCTAATTTCTATACTTTTAATAGAGGAGAGTGAGTGATTCTCATAACACCCATGCAGAATCAGCAAACAATTATTTGTTAGGTGAGAAACTGAGAAAGAAATGCTGCAGTCAGAAATGTCCATTAATCGAGGGAGCTTAGACAAGGTACCCAACATAATAAATTCAAGTTGTAATATAGAAGCAGTGTTGTCACCCCAGAGCATCCAGTTGGCAACTGGAATTACCTGTGTCTCACACTTTGGAAACAAGGGCTTAGCACTCTCAAGATGAGGTTTTACAGCAATAAAAACATACTTAGCATGATACTTGCTTATTTTCACTGACTTTATCAGTGATAAAATGTGTTTGTGTCTGGGCTCATAAATAGGCAAACGTCCCAATAACTGTTCTGAGCAACAGGTACCATTTAGGTCTGAGACAGATGTGTATGTTGTGGACCTCATGACTGCCCGCATGTTTCAGTTCTTGATTTACAGCTGTTGCTTAACACTTGAACTCCTTAAATGTGGCTCTCTTTCAGATGCATAATTTCCATTGGCATGCATGCTTAGACATATAGTTAGATCCTTAGCCAGTAAATAAGGGAGAATATTTCTACAAATATTTCTCAGTCTTCTGAGGGAAGTTGTTGTGGGTGAGACTTTACTTGAGGTGATGAGACCAGTTCCATTAGAATTTCTCCAGGGGTGAATCAGGTTCTCTTAATCTCCTTTCTTTGTATGTTTGGAACAGTAGTCCCCAATGGTACTTCTATAGTTAAGGAACTGTCAACATTTCTCTTACAATAATACAGTATTGTAACTGTAGTTTTTGAATTTAAGTGGAAAACAATGGCTTTTTCTTCATACTTTTCAAATCACACAGTGTACATGGTATCTTGAATCCTTTAAGTTCTGTCTTTTACCTAATCTATTTCAAACTTGTAACAATGATTGATAGTTGGACTGCTCCTGGAGGTAGTATATTCCAAATCCTCTGTAAAAATCGCAAATGTGTATAAGAAAGATGTACGTTCACAGGTGGTGGCTTTTCATCAGTAGTATTACAGAAAAATAGAATCATTTTTTGTTAACTATTCCTGGTAACAGTGATTTGGGAAAGGCCCATTAGACAGCCTGTGGTGAAGCGTGCAAACTGTCTTCATTTGCTGCTTCTGAGGCTTTTCTTCAAGATATAAAAGTGGATCACTGTGCATTCCTCTGCAATTTCCACAGTTACCATTATCCTTCAGCTACACAATTTTGGTACAATCTATACAAAGCCTTTCAAAGTAAGAAGAGTGTCCACCAGAACCAGCCCCAGTAATCTTCTTTCTGGATATTATCTAAGGCCTTGACTCGTTAGAGAAACAAAAACTGTGGGAACTAGATTTGCTTAGACATACTGAATTAAACCACTAAAATTAGATGAGCGGTGTTTGGACAAAGTAAACCTTCTGTTGATATAATCCAAGCTAACCCATTAAATTTAAGTTTGTTTTGCTGAAGTGAGGTCTTTGCATGGGAAACTATGGTAGTGTAACTAAATCTTGTCACTGAACTGGTATAAATAGCTGTAAGAGACACAAGGTTTTACATTCCAGGCAAAGCTCTCTCTTTAAAAATCACATGTTTCAGAAGCAGAGGATGTACAGGATATGAAACGGAATTCTACAGATCTTTTTCTTCTTGAATTATCACCTAAATTGAAGCCCATAGGGATCAGTAGGAACCTTCCCCATCAGTTTCAATGGGATTTCTATCAGCCTCTTAAACCATAATCGGGGGCTTTTACTTTAGTATATAGCCACCAGTGCATAGGACAGAGGTGCGAGAGTAAATCACATTTAACAAGGCTGTTTATCACAGATGAATGATGGTGAGATTAAGCTGCCCTTGATTCTGCTGTTTAATCCAGCTCTTTTGTTTTGGCCCCCTGGAGAGAACAGAATATGGCTATTGCTTGCTCTTGTATGCAAGCAGTGATTCAGAGACCTCTAATACCAGTCTTTGACTACTGGGGAAAGGAGGGAAAATCCACGTTTGTTCTCATCCCCTCACCACCTCTAACCCACACCTTCAGATTCCTGTAGCGAGGGAACTTTGTTCAAGACTGTCTGCGTGGTCTCTCTAAAAGTGCCCATATAAACAACTTGGTGCAGCAATTGCACATAGGTGCGGAGACTTCTATTTAGAAATCCTTTAGAATTTATGCAGTCTTTGAGCAATATTTCAGCTTTTCAATTTTGGTCCACATTTTGTATCCTCCTGCATATAAAGCTACTAGACTTTGAATACGATAGGCGACTTTTACAGGCCTCAAAAGGCAGGCAGAGCGTTTATAATGTTTTAAAGATTGAGAGCAGATCCATTTATATATGGCTTTTAAAGCTCAATAGCTCAGATCAAGAGTGAGAAGCAAAGAGAGTGTTTGCCATTGAGAAATTTTTAATGTAGTTCCCAGATATCCCTGCCTCTTTAAAACTCAGTACTCAGAAGTGCATTTTGACTGATCTTTGCAGAGGAGGGACTGAGACCAGCCAGAAGGTCAGACAGACAGAATCTTCCCCAGCTGACTGTTTGCTGTGACTCTCATTTCATTCCCCAAATATAGTCTTTCCTTTCTATTAACATCTGAGTGGATGGCAGAAAGGTTAAGAAAAACTTTTAACAGTTATGCAGATATCAGCACCACAGGTGAGATAAGTGGATAACATAGCACAGACATGAAATCACTTCTTCAAGGTGAGAATTTGCACCTGGGATTAGGTTTTCATATATATGTGAATGTTTTCCTGTGGAGTGGCAATAAATAATTATTCTGGGCTGAAAATGTGTTTCTAGTACGTCCCAGTTGGTGAACAAAGGCAGCAGTTATGGACAAAATTGCCAAGATTTGAGAATAATTCTTCATGTATTAGTTTAGTTTTCACTGATACATTAGCATGTATTTTGGTTAGCGAGTAGTATACAGTGCTCCTACAGATTTTCTCAGAGGACAAAGCAAGATACAGGAGGCTCACCTTTAAAATCAATGGAAACCCCCTTAAATACTGGAAATAGCTGATAAAGCTAGTGTGCTCTGGGTAGCTGGAAGTCTTCTGACATTTTGATGCAATCATTTCTAGCTTCGTTCCCTTGTGATACAGCAAAATGATAAATATTTAAGAAAAAATCCTCCTACTAGTCAGTTGTTCCATTTAGCTTGCGTTTGGAAGTGGTACATAAGCTGATTAAATCTTTCTTACCCATGTTGTAGTTCTGAGGATCTAGAAGCAGGGAATATAAACATTACAAGCTGTTGCAAACCTTCTATCTTAAAAAAAAATAAATGGGGATTTTTTTAATTATTATTATTTAATACAAAACTGAGCTGTGTTACAAAATCTTAATACTGCCTTGTCCTCACTGGGTTGTGAATACAGTGAGCTGTAGCTCTTCCACTTCTTCCCTTGGGAGACTCTTATATAATCATTCAGCTGTTCCTCTTGCTGTCCTTCTTATTAAGCTGAAATTTTATGTTGCTTAATTGTATCCTGGTAGACCTAACTTTGCAAACTAGGACTAGTGAAATGAATCCACTCTCTTCTAACACCAGACTATGCAGCCTGTACAGGAGTGCAGTGGAGAAGGAAGTAATAGAGTTTTTGTAAGGCTTCACGTCAGAGCCTCTCTCAGCAGAACTGAGACACACCTGAGTCAGCAGGTGCCCTTCCAGCTGTGAAGACTGTCCATGTTCCGAGCTGCATTAGGAAGAGGTCAGTGGAAGTGATTATTCCCCTCTACTCAGGCACTTGATGGGCTGCACCTGAAGTACTGTGTCCAGTGTGGGGTTTCACAGTACTGAGGAGAGTGGAATGAAAGCTAATAGTTAGGGGCCGGAAACACGAGATACACCCAGAGATACTGAGGGAGCTATGTTTAGCCTTCTCTTCTCCATTTCCAGATAAGGGGGCATCTACTTAGCATCTTCAGATACCTGACAAGGGGCCATTGGGAAAACAAGTAGGTTCTTCTTAGAGCTGCACATCAAGGGGACTGCGTACAAGGTGTGCATATATTCAGCATTTAGTATCCTTCCATTAGTGAAAATGACTGGAAATACAATTCACGCAGCAAACTGGTGCTATATCTCATTCACAGAATGCCTCAGTAAGATCTGATCCAGTGTTGTCTTCTAAAGGGATGATGGTCTTGCACTGTATTTAGTATTCAGTAAACAACTGGAGAAACAAAAAAAAAAGCATGGTGGTCTGTTAGTGTCTGTAACACGTACAATGGGGATACCATTGCATCCATCACATCTCCACCTCTGAGAACTGAGACAGAATTGTGTGGGATATTATGAAAAGGGATGCAACTGACCTATTTGTTTTGCTTTGTATCACAGTTGGCTGAGAACAGCTGTTAACATCATGAAGTAGAGGCACCTTGTCTCAAATTCTAAACTCCGTCCTTATTACACACAAAAAAACCCCTCACATTGCTAAAGGGCTGCATACAATATACAATAGTTCTGAAGAGAAAGCCAGTTGTGAATGCATATGCATTTGGCATGGGAATAATACAGCTCTGAATGCAAACCCATTAATAAAAAAATTGTATTGACAGGAAATGACTTGAATTTTATTTCAGCATGCATAAAATATGCATTTACGTGTTTTTTTCCAATGCATTTATTCTCTTTATGAATTTTTTATGGAAAAAAAAATCTAATGGAGTATATACCAATCTGTTACAGACGTAGTTAGAAGTAATTTTGATATACCCACATAATTAAAGCCTCAAAGCCTAATTGTGGGGGAAAAGTAGACAGACTTCAGTGATGGGAGCTGGGTAATTCTGATAATTCTGATATTTTAATTCACTTGCTGCCAGTTGGCTAAGACTACATATCTCACATACAATAGGAGGATGGTGAAGTCCATCACTGATGTACCATGTCTCCTTATTTTGATTGTACATCATTCATTCATGTTCTTTTGTATTGTGGAAAGCAGGTTTCATAGATTGTAGGGAGCACCTTCTGTCCCTGTGAGACTGCCAGATGCAACACAGAGCCCATACCTATATGGGATAATTTAACTTACTTTGCTTTACTGAATTCCTTATGGATTTCCCCTAAAAGCCTCTTAATCTCAACATGTTCTTAAAAGCTATTCTAATATAAAGGGCCCCTGCATTCAGAGCTAAGGGGAGAGCTCTGATTTGTCCCATACTATTGAGTTTTATCCTTGCGCTGTCCTGGGTTGCCTCTGCAATGTCAGATCTGCCTTTCCTCAGTGTACACTGAAGCCCCATCCCTTAGCTGTTCATGCTGTCTGCTCATCTATGTGTAACTTGTCTTAGGAAATTGTAGTTGTGCTTGGGTTTTGCTACCAAAAATGGAGGGGAAATCATTTCAGTTGTCCTGAATTAAAAACATGACTCCCCAGAGAGAGCAAATGCCAGCATCACTCATTTATTTATTTATTTAAACTTTGTGAAGCAGACATCTCTTATAGACCCTACCTAGACCTGTAGTACAGGGAAGAAGCCCTTGCTTCCACATGGCATTAAGTCTGGATGAGTCTGAGATGCAGACTTTCTTAGGATGTTAACACACAGTATTATAAAAACTCACCCCCAGACTTGTGTGCTTGGACCATCACACCTCTGCAGATACAGCAGACTAGATTATGACAGGGTGGTGAGAAGCATGGGCTATTTAATTTCCTTCTCTTTCTGAACAGTTTTCACAGAGAAGCTGAAGTAAATGTTTCTAATCCCCTCTTCCATCACCTTTTGTTATTCTTGACTGGTATTTTTTCAACATAACTGCTCCTGAGCCTTCCTCAGGTCCCTCAGAAGCACAGAGGATGGCAGGGCCTGAGGGCATCAAGCTTCAGCAGTTCTACGATGGTGGAAAGCTCCCTAAAGAGTTCAGCTAACGGAGCGCGTTGGAGGAGCCTCTGAAGTTAAACTAACTTTCCAGAGCCAGGAGAAGAAAGGTTATTTGTAACTTCAGTTATGATTTATGCACAACTAATGTTCTCTCGTGATATTTTTAATCATCTGAGAAATACGTTCTCAAAACAAGAATGTTAACTTAGCCCCAGAGTAAAGAATAAAATGTTGGAACATATGGAGTATACCCTTACGTTTGCACTTCCGAATACATTTTGTGATTTAGTAAAACTAAAATAATTCTAAGTAGAATTCTTTGTGTACAAATGCACATTTTTTATTCTTCTTATTTTTTTATCCAGTTATTCTCTGAGTTGTGTGGTGGAGTTAACAACACTTAACGGAGTTGCAACAATGGGACACATTTGGCAGCCCATAATTGTGTTTTGGAAAGCTCTATGGACTTGGCAAAACCAGGCTCTGTAGTTAAATGCTAGCCATGGTCCAATGCCATGTCCTTGGGGATGGTAAAAATGGAACTTATTTCTTTCACCCTCTCCCTCTTGCTGTTAGCCACCCTTGAAAACAAATAACCAAAAAAGAAAAGAAAAATGCAAGCTGGCTACCTGGAATACTTAAACATCTAAGTAAAGCTTTAACATTCATGTATTTTTAATGCTTGTGCTAACTCAGGGGGAATACTTGTGGTTTATTGCTGTCCTTTCTTGTACCAAAGCCTAGAAACTGTCAGTCGCTCTACACCCTATTAGAGATGCATTCCAGCCACTTGTGAAGGTATGTTGCTCAGTCAAGTTGGTGGTCAAAGCTGTACTGTTTGTTAAAATGTTTGGAAAATATAAATACTGTTCAATAGGATTATGTGACACAGGACAGAGAGCTTCTAGCTGTTCTGGGTTTTTATTTTATACTTTGCTGGAAAAGCTGCAGTCTGAATTAAATAGGAAGTTACACATTTGTGGTGGGAAGGCACTGAATGGCAGAAGTTGCTGCAGATGGTCATTTAAATGGAAACTACATAGTAGCATGCAGCTACTTCCACAGCTGCAGAAGCCTTCAGGCTTTGGGTACCCTTTGATGGAACAGGAAAAAAAGAGGGAAACTTCAGACTTTTTGTTCATCAAAAGCAAAGTGCTATTTCTCTCTTCCCTTGTTAAACACCTGAGTAATCTTTGTCATCGCAGCCTAGGTGTGTTTAATAGAGATGTGGGTTCTAGCTCTGTGATTTGTCTTCAGAACATGAATATTGAAATTGTAAAACAAAGGTGCCAATAAGAAACTAACATTTGCCACTCTGAAACAGGCCAGTAAAATGGATACCTTCTGTATCACTGTTTTGCCTAGTCCCTGAATTATGCAGGCTGAACCTGAGCCTTATTGTTCCCCAAAAGTTGCACATCCTAGAAACAAGTGAGTACACAGGGGGATTGTTCTTACATAGAAATTTTTAACCTCATTTATAGAGAAAAAGTTGTTAATGCAGAGCTAGAAACTTTTTTAAAAAAATAAGCTAATCATATTATTAATCTTAAACCTGTAGGTTGTAAGATTTAATTTGTTTTCTGTTGTTACAGTTGACTGCATTATGAATTTGATACTTCTTTGCTTGCAAGCAGATGTCCTGAGAGGGAGTGTATGGACAACAAGAGTTGTTTTAATTTCTGATTTGTTACCCTCTGTCCATCCAAATTCTGTGCAAAGCTGGGAAAGTAATGCTTAATATTTGCAGTACCTCAGCTGATACCCTTCTGTGAAGCTGCCAACTGTAATTTTTCATGACATAGTTGTACTCTACTGAGAATTGTTGCAGTCTGACCTGGTTAATGTGAGTTTGGCTTCATAGTATTTGAAATATATAGTTGACTATAACCAAAATGCAGTTGCGTATCGTCAGTCAAGGTGTTCTTTAAAAAACTTTATAACGTTTTCCGAAGAAAAGGCAGCGTTACTCCTAGAAGATTGGGAATGTACAAGTCCAGCCCGCTGTAAGGGCACGCTTTCTTTCCCGCAGTCAGCCCCGCTGGGTCAGATCGGTTCCCTTGGCGGTGCGGGGCCGGGCCGGGGCCGCTCCCTGTCCGTGTCGCTGTCGCTGTCCCCGTCCCGCTCCCTCCCTCCCGCCGCGTCCAGCTTTTCATGAATGAACGCGGCGGCCGCACTATAAATAGCCCGCGGGCTGCGCACGTCACAGGGCGCGCGGCTCCCGCCCGAGTCAGCGCCGCGGGGCGGGCCGGGGGGAGCCGAGCCGAGCCCTGCCGAACCGAACCGAACCGAGCGGGCGGCATGCTGCCTCCCTGCCAGGGCGGGCCGCCGCCTGTCGGCGCCCTCCCGGTGTAAGGAGCAGCGGGGAGGGGGCGCGGCAGCAACTGCCACCCTTGGCCCGGCCCTGCGCCCCGGCTCCCGGGCATCTCACTCTCCCGGGTAGGTCCCGCGTCGCCCGGGCGCGGTCGTGCTGCTCCCTGCCGAGGCGGGCCGGGTGCCGCTGAGCCCTGCGCGCTCCCGCAGGTGCGCTCCCGCCCCCTCCGGAGAGGAGGCGGCCTCCCCTCCCCGGTACCGAGTCCTCGCTGGAGCTAGCCCTCCGGCCTCCTCTTCCAGCCACGAGGCTCGAGGCAAAAATAGATGATGCTTACGGGAAGCAGAAACCTCCTGGCGCTTGGTGTTTCTGAGTGGCATCTCCTAAAAGCCCGAAGGTTTGCAAAGGTTTTTCTTTCTCCCTCCTCCCCCCCCCCCCCTTCATTTCTCCTGCTATGTCTGTGGAGTCTGTTGTGGGTTGCTGTGACAACAGCAGGAGGCTGCTGTGGGGGGCTTGCAGCACGCAGCTATCAGGTGTCTCCTGGCTGGACCTCTCTGAGGACCAAGAAAGGCACGCGGTAGTAGACCTTAATTTGTTCAGTCAGCCTGTAGTGGATATGGTAGCATCCAACATCTAGAGCAAAGGGAAAGCAGTCACTGGGCAGGCTGAGGAGGACTAGTCAGAGAGCACGGGATTGCCTTCTGCTGGTCAAAGCACTTCTCAGGATTCCAAAGGCAGCAATGTACTTACTTAAAAATGATAGTATTTTTTTTTTTTTTAAAAAAAAAAAAAAGCCCTTGAAGCTGTGCATATGGTCACAGTGAGAGCAAGGAAGAGATGCCAGAATATTCTCAATGACTTTGTTCATCCTCAGTCTGTGTACTATTTCAGGACACGCAGCTGACTCGAAGCCAAATGTTCAGCTTGAGCTGTAATAGAAGCTGAGGTGGAAATTAGTTTGTTCAGTGTGTTCACAGGAGCTCTTACGCTAGCACTCTTTTTAGGCGAAAATAGAGCATGTGAGGAGGAAAGTACTGTTGTTAGGACATAGAGACAGAGTTGCTGTGTAACTGTTCAGTATAAGTAGCAACTGAATGGGACATATCTTTGTATAGGCTATGATTCAGGATAGATCACAGCACATGGAAGTAGAGCAGCTTAATTTCTCTTCAGTAATTTTCTGAGGTCCTCTTCCATTAGGTTGTGCTTTTATTTTTTTTATGCCCAATGGATTTGTATGCCTGATGCTATGCCTCAGGTCTGTGATGTATCCATTCACTATTAATAGGAAAAAAATAACTTGGTGAGCTGAATGTTTATACTGCTTTTTTTTTTTTTTTTTAATCTCACAGACATAATACTTACAGAACGTAAGATCTGGGACGTGCTCAGATGTGTACAAGTATTTTTATCCAAGAAGAAATAAACATCAGTTTTAGCTCTGGGGAGCTTTCTAGAACTCCTGCCCTTTTAAAACTCCAGGCTTCACAAATACTGTAGAGCATTAGACTGAGAGGAAGAGCTGATCACTTGACTGGTAAATCCCAATGTTTGATTCTTTGCTAATACATTTTGTTCACTGAAAAACTGTTTAAATCTTGCATCCAGATGTTGCCCTGTGCTGAAGGAACTGAAAAGACAGAGAAGCCTTGAATTGAGGAAAAGCACAGGAGCAACAGATGTTTGACATGTCCCTCCTTTGCTCCCATCTTTTCTGCCAGAAGAAAATTATCAAGTGTTGTAGAACAGAGAGTGTACCTGTGACTGTCTCCCAAGCAGGGTCTGTTTTCCCCCAAGAAGGGAAAAATAAAGCAGAGCACTCATCGCTACTTACAGCAGTTACAGAGCTCACAGCAAGGCATCACTGAGGTGAAGACTGATCAGATCAGTATGAAAATAGCCTTGGATTGTGGATGGTGTGTGCATAAAAGAGCTCAAGGCCTTGTGCTGAAGGACTGGGTGGTGATATGGCACGTGAGCTAGAGTTGGTGCTGCCTGGGGTACGTGCGATGACAGCTGGGCCCTTTCTTAATAGGGGTAGGCTCATGAGATTAAACTATGGATTCCCTTTGGTTGTCATCTAACATTCTACTTTTCTGTTTTCCTATCCTTTCTGTCTGACATAAAAGACATGGCAAAAGATATGGCAATTTCTATCTTCTTTTTTAAAATTTTTGGCAAGTCTCTGTGTGGCACTAGACATTACAAGTAAACTCCACATACACTTGCTTCCTGCACAGTTCACTTAACATCACTGGATTTGCATTTGAGATAGAAATGCAGGACTTGAGCCAGGATCTGGAAGTAGCACTTACCTGAAGTCTGAAATCCTGAAGTATTTACTATCCTAGTCAGTGTTTAGATTTTTTTTTTATGCTGTCATCTAGAGGTTTCATTCACCTTGTGCAGTTTCCTTGTACCAATCATATGTGAGAGTAAATAAAATCAAAAAAAAAAAATCTTCCTAAAACATCACTGATTAACACGTAATATCACAAAGTTCAAGAAACTAGAGCCTGATTCTGTCTTTTGGAAGGAAAAAAGCAGAAAGTGAATTCTTCAACAGCTTCCTGGTTTGAAGGTCACCAGTGTCTCTAGAATATTTGTCTTTGTAGTTCTAGCAAAACTTGATAAATATATTCCCCATAGAAATGTGCAGAAGTTGGAAAAATGCTTTGTTGTTTTTTTTTTGATTTTTTTTTTTTGGTTGGTTGGTTAGTTGTTTTCTTACCAAAGAGAGCATACAATGTCAATACCTGTCTTTATATAAATCGGTAAAATCGGTAATAACCTTTACTGAAATAGCAGTAGTGTAATGCTGTATGAGCTTCTTCATTACATAAGAGTAAGATTTCATGGTGTTTATGACCATGAAAACCAGTAGTGCTGAATCAGTTTTTTTTTTCAGTGATGCTTCTCCCTTTAATCCTGAGTTTTATATTTTATCCCAGGTACTCTTGAGCATTGCAGTCACTAAGGATTCAGCTGCAGCTTTGCCCAAAATATTGATCCAAATACCAAACCAGGAGCCAAAGCATCTGATGCTGTCTACATTAGTGGGTCATGTGGTGCAGTAGCAGGGGATCTGGGGATGAAAATGTTGGTGCTGAGGCCCCAGCATGCAGTACATGTTTCAGGGGCAGCAGGTGTTACTTCAGATTACTTTTTAATCTGGTGTGGGTTGAATGCTCACGCTTTAGTGGTGGGTGGTATGTCTTTCACTTCAGATTAATCTGAAACAAATTCAGTTTGTTCACTTAGGTGGCCGTTCCTGATGCAGACCAAAGCATGGTAAGTGGTGATGACTGGGGTTTTTGCTTCAAAAATGTATTCTTGTCCAAACTAAAATGCTAGTAGAGCTGCACCACTAATCTGTTCTTGCAATGTGATCTGTTGCAGAAGGAGGAATAATCTAAGGTCTCAGTACACAATGGCATTTTATGGGGGGCTGCTTTTTGAAGTAACAGCTTTCTGGAGATGGTTACCACCTGGTCCAAATGAGTCTTGCCTGTTCTTCATTTATTCAGTTCTGTCGCTTTTATTAATGTCAGCCACAGCTAATTTCAGTTAGTGTTGGTATGCCAATTTGTGACACACAGCAGTGCCAGAGCCTGGTCACTGCCTAGTCCCTTGTGTCTGCTGTGGGTATCTCTGGTAATGGAAAGAACAGCCACTGGAGCCAGGTGCATCCTGAATCCCAGCAAAACTCATTTGCAAAACTATGTGAGGGCCTTAAATCAACCATGTGCCAGCCCAGATTATTTCCCTCTTCCCAGGGGTGGGTTTGGTGTGGTCACATCTCTCTGCACAGCAAAAAAGAAGAAACAGAAGGAGCTATAAGGGACTGCTCTGCGTCATGGCCTGTTCTTGAGGTAGACTGAAGACTTGATGAAGGGAGGGGTGGCAGTGTTGTAGGCTCTCCCACAGTACAGAAAAGATTAATTCCAGATTCTTGTGCCTGGCTTCTGAAATGGTTAAACGTCCTTCACCTGCTGTATGTGTTAATTTCTAGAGAGATAATCTCATCACAGAGTATATTGCAATGTATGTCACAGGTCAAAATAACACGTAATCTGCTCAGAGTAATCAGCTTGTTGATTTCTGCACTTCAGGTCTTCCAGAACCTGTCAGAAAATTGACATAGTTCAAGTCTACTGCTGGCATTTGCATTTAGTTCTCTCTTTTGCCTGAAAGTCTGTGAGTAAAACACAAAGACATGTCCTTGTGGACTGCACACTTCAGAAGGCTCAAGAGTATCATAGATTTTTCAGGAGACCTTTTCTCCATTAACACCAGCGACAGGACCCGTGGGAACGGGGTTAAGCTGAGGCAGGGGAAGTTTAGGCTTGACATCAGGAGGGGGTTCTTCACAGAGAGAGTGGTTGCACACTGGAACAGGCTCCCCAGGGAAGTAGTCACTGCACCGAGCCTGACTGAGTTTAAGAAGAGATTGGACTGTGCACTTAGTCACATGGTCTGAACTTCTGGGTAGACCTGTGCGGTGTCAAGAGTTGGACTTGATGATCCTTAAGGGTCCCTTCCAACTCAGGATATTCTATGATTCTATGATTTTTGGTTGTCTAAGGAAGTGCTCCAATGATGTTGTGCCATCACAGAGGTAGGCTGGGTTTGATGAAGGGACCTAATCCACACAAATGAACATTAAGTTCCCCTACTTTTTGTCCTGGCATATGTGTGTTCATCCATTTAGATTCTGAAACAACACATGGCAGGTTAGGTATTGAGAACAAACATTTCACTTTCACATTTGCTCTGGCTCATGAGCTTTTTGGTCCTTGCCAGTGTGCCAGTGCCTTGGGATTCTGCACTGCAAGGTAATGACTTATGTGTCTGAAGAACTCAGTATTTTGCACCTCCTTTCCCAGTGCCAATGGTTGCAAGCAGTAACTTTGTAACTGGGGGATGGAAGTAGGATCATTGCTTACCCTTGTCAATTTTTTCATGCCCCTTTTGATGTGTTATTGTGTAATGGCTCACTGAGGGCATCACTCTGAAAGTATGCTCAAAAATACATCTTCAGACTAGATTGAAATATGGAGTACTTACAAATGCTCTTTCAAATGTTTTCAGGAGAGTGTATTTTTCAGGAATAAATGTTGATGGGTTTACTACCTTCCTGCTGGCCTGAATTTTTCAAACAATTCCCACTCACACCATCCACGTTACATGGTGGCAAATTTTGGTGTCTCTTTCCATTAGATTCCTTTAGTAATTGTGATGACATTATTTTGGTTGGCAACCTGTTTGTTTGAAGGCCTTTCTGTTTTGCATGTTTAATTAGATTCCTTGACACAGGTTATATTTTTTTATATTTTTTTCCATGAAATAACTTAAAGAAAAGCTTTACTGAGCAGGCAAGGTCCATACGTGCAGTCACTCTGAATCTTCAGCTAAAGAGTTTGCTCTTAATGCAAGACCAAAGTAATGTGCTTGCTTGTTTTCATGCTAAGAGATGCTCTCTCAGTCTTATTGGACATGTTTAAGCACTAAGCTAAGAAGTAAATGCCTGCACGATCACTCCATAATCACTGATTGAAGTAGACACTCTTGGTGATTTGTTTTTCCTGTTTTGCTGAAGAGAAAAGTGTTGATAAGTAGCTACTGTTCTTTGAAAAATCTTGGGTATATTTAGTATAAACTAAGTAATGATTTAAAATACCTGCGAAGTTCAAAGTGGGCAGTTAGCTGCACAGGCAGTGAGATCCATAAGGGTGGGTATCTGATCCCACATAGGGTTTTATAGGGACGGCTCATGGGGTTTGCTATTAGATTTGGATCTTCATCCGCTTTCATTCCAGAAGAGAAAAATGCAATTATAGCTTTAAATATATTAAACTGCATTCTTAAAGCAAGGCAAGTTCATGGTTAGAGTCTGGCTATATTTTGTATGTAAATATACTTACATTCATGCATACATAGAGAGGCATTGTGTATGTCTGTCATGTTTAATCTGTGTTCTAGTGCACTAGATGATTAAATGATATGCTCCATCTACAGATCTGTTGGAAAATTTCTCTAGAAAAGTAGTGTTTCGTTACTGAGGCTGACTAGCCAGAAGGATCTGCATGCTATAGCAACCACAACTGTTTTTAGTGATAATAATAACAACTCATTCAGTATTGAGGAAAAACTAAGCCAAAAAGCAAACATCCTTCAGAATTCAAGGTAAAACAACAGAGGAAGAAAATATTTACCATAAACATCAGCAAGCTGTGGTTTGTGACAGTAACCTTACATTTCTTTGGAAATAAATCAACTTTATTTAGAATAGTTCTTTCCTGCCAATGAAGTTAATTAATTAATTGGTTTTATCTTAGATCTTGAGTCAACTCACATCTGATTTTTGGCTGCCTCTGTCTCCTCATCATATGGCAACAATCAAGGGTGACAATGTAAAAATAGAAACATCCTAAGAGATTTTTATGATCCTATGTTATTCTTGTGGGTATCTTTTTTCATTTCCATCCATCTGCTCATCCTTCCTTAGAACTGGATTAAGCAGCTGAATCTTTCACTGCTTTCTTTGTGGGAACAGCCATGTTCGATCTGATGGTTCCCCTAGTAGATTTCTTAGTGTTCCTCATTTCTGACTTTTCTAGTCTTCTGTGGCTTTTTTGCCAGTGTCCTCTCTAATATTGGTCACACTTCCAGTAACTTTTGTCTTTTGTTGGTAAACTAAACTATTGCAGGTTGTAGGTTGGTTTTGGCAAGTTTTTCATTGGTGCTGGAATTTTATGCTACTTTTTCTTAAGCTTCACATAAGCTAGCTTGCTCTTGTCTGACCAGTTTTGGTTTAGCTCCTGTTGGCTCTCCCAGATGTTACCAGACTTTCAGAGCTCAAATATTTTCCTTTTTTTTTTTCAAGTTTTGTAACAACATATTTAGCGTTTTTAATCAGGGTGATTATGTAATAGGTTTAGCATGAGCTTAACCTAGAGGATACCTTAAAAAAACAAACAAAAAAAAAAAAAGAAAAAACCTGACCATGTCTGTATCTTTAAAATCTTGTATGTATTCCTGCCTTTAATCATTCCAGAAGCCAGAAAGATTCTGGTTACATTTATAAGCATTTAATCCACACATTTTGCTAATTGTTTACACTGTAATTTGTAGCTTGTGTCTGATTTATTTGAGGTGTCTAAATATCTGTCCAGGCTTATGTCTATCAGTCTCTTTAGAAGCTATTTCTGTTTTAATCACTTTCTGAAAACTAGTGAACAATATTAAAATGATCTGCATTTTTAGTGCAGAGATACTTCATATCTACTAGAGTGGTTTTAAGAGCTTTCTTAACATAGCCACGAAGGTTTATGTTTGGGGATTTTTTGTTTTGTTTTGTTTTTCTATTCTCAGTTTATTTTAATCTCTGTCCTGTGCAGTATTGAGTCATGCTAAAAATATCTTCATTAGACTGTCATTGATCTACAGCAGGGCATTTGGGCATGCTGTGTCTGAGTTCTGTGCTATCTTTGCCTTAGGTAAATCAGTAAGTATATCAGAAAAAAAAATTAATTTTCACGTGTTCCTTTTCTAGGATTCTCAAATAATTGCATTGATTTCTCATTATGTTTATTAAGATTTGCCTATTAATTTTAAATTTGCTTTGTTATTCTCTTGGAATTTATTTAACATTCCAAACCCTGCACTTAATACATATTTTGTGACTGACTGTAGTGCATTTTTGCACAACTACCACTTATAAACTTTTGAAGAATTGTAAAATCAGATTCTTATAAAAGCACTTCAGCTAATCTGAATAGCAGCATTTTAATGGAATATTGGGTTGGAAGAAAATCGATTTTGGAATCTCTCTGCTTGGTAGTTTAAAACCAACCAGACACACTGGCTGGCCATGCACCTTCATTTTGTTTTTCAGCCCTGTAAACACATTCTATCTGTGATGTCTAGTCCATGCATGAATAAAATATGAAGTAATTTAACACTATATATTATATTGGAGGTTACTCTTAATTCTCAGACTTGAAATGAAACGTTTTTAGATCACATATTGAAACTTCGTGGGGCTTTTGCTACTCAGTTAGGTCCCTGGCTTTGAGGCAGCAGTGTACAAATATTTTTTGTAATGTGGAAAACACCATAGTGTTTAGTAAAAACACCACTTTTATTTATATCGTGGCTGTATTCTTGGAAAAGATGGGTGGGAGGAAAGAGGAATTCTCTCTAGCTCTCTTATATTTGGATTCATGGAGATTGTACAGAGCTCATGAGCCCTCCCAGGTGTCAGCCTGATGAGAGCTTGCATGCAACCAGCAGCTGTAGTTGAATGGCAGAAGTAACTGGAAAGTCTCTATAGTCCTTTTCTGCACAGGTAGTAGTAACCTTTCAGGATGCAGGTCACAACTCATATGAAAGGATAAAGGCAATATCTTAATAGCTTTCTTTCCTTAGCAGCTAAAACCTCTTGCCGACATAGCAGGTTGGTATCACAAGGCCATTAGGTTTACATGCAGTAGATAGTATGCATACAAGCTTGAAACCACATTGTCTGCTCTAGATTCTCTGGGCCAACATTGCAGACTAGGGTAGAACCAGCCCTCTAACATGTATCCTTACGTGCAGGTCTATGTGGTGGCATTTCCTGAAGCATTCAGTGTCAGTGAAAACTTAGCAGTGTGACACATCAGTGGCACATACTCATTCTTGTGCAGCTCTCAATGTGGTCTCTAATTCCTCCCAGCCACACACAAATATCAATTAAAACAACTGTATCA
This sequence comes from Heteronetta atricapilla, assembly GCA_011075105.1. Classification (NCBI taxonomy): domain Eukaryota; kingdom Metazoa; phylum Chordata; class Aves; order Anseriformes; family Anatidae; genus Heteronetta; species Heteronetta atricapilla. Next base: position 6,321,061 of record CM021736.1, read on the forward strand.
TAGCCATTACAGGTCTTCTTTGGCAGTCCATGCTCAAAATTTTAAATATTTCTGTAGCAATAAGTCCTAACACTGACTTTTTCTTTCCAGCTTACATCACTTAAAGTAGTGAAAGAATGCACTTAAAATTAGTGGTTGGTTCCCAACTACTAAACACATGCTTTTTCTTAAATAGTAATATAGCGACTAACACAATTAAAAATGTACGCCAGAACAGCTTGTATCTAATATTTTGGATAACCTGATAGTTAACATATATTCTACATTTATGAGCAAATGAGATATGAATATCAAAAAAGCTACTGAAACAAATGACACTCAGTGACTTATCTGTAGCTCGCTCTTCTCAGGAAAATAGGATGTAACAGCTTTGGATGATGATTAGTGTTTGGTCAGTTTAACTGTTATACGTTTCCTTGCTGAAATAGCTGTTAGGCAAGCCTTTCTGAAGAAGTTTGTGCCTTGCACTTTCCCTTTTCCCTTTCCTTGATTATATTCCCCATCAGAGACCAGATTGCTGAGGAGACTTCTTAGACATTAGAAAACCAAAATCAGATATGTTGAACTATGATCCCATGTCCCTTTATATGAAAATAACAGACTTCTGTAGAAAAAATGCAAAGCTGATTTCAGTCTTTCAAATATCCCTCTGTTCTGGCTTACATTTATATCCAAGCATTGCTCAATACATTGGCAAAGAATATTTAAGTAAATAACTTTCCATCGGCCTAGTATCTTCAACAATCTAAGTCTCTTTACTTTTTCTGTATCACATTAAAAAGTTTGTCGGTATATGTGAGCGTATTTGCAAGTTCCTGCTGGGCTGTTAGGTTTCATTTGGGTCCCTGATCTTTACAAACTTCCTTGGAAAATTAAGAGCGTGTAATACATGCAGGAATTAATGGGAGTTGTGGTTTGTAGAGAACAGAGTCTCTGGAGTCATCTTACAAGTCAGTTTTATTGTGTGCATATAACTAAAACCATCTGTGTGACTTGGTCTTAGCAATATTGTTTGGAGAGCCCTAAATCAAATCCTGAATAGGCAAGATTACTGAAGGCAGGTTCGTACTAGAACCCTTCAGGTTAAAGCCACCGATGCCCAGTCTTTTCTCCTTTGTAGCATAAAAAGCATTAGCAAAAGGTAAGTTTGTGCTAGTTGTCCCTGTTTCACCAAGATCTATCCTCTGGAAACAGGCTTGTGTTTGTTTACAGAAACCAAAGTGAAAATAGCACGTGAACACCATAAACTGACTGCGGTCAAAACAGCCCTGCATTTGCATAGCTGTGCAGTATTTAAAGGACCAGCTAGTTTGCTTTGGTACAGTTTACTACAGGTTTTTCCTTGAGACTTTGTCCTCTTCAAGCATCTCTGAAGAAGTGGAATTAGAAGGCTCTGGTTCTAAGCAGCATTGTTTTGTACAGTAAGAGAAAATAAGTCTAACTGTCTTGTTACAGTTCTTGATAAATGGACACTGACATGGACTACGAAAGACCCAACGTTGAAACTATCAAGTGTGTGGTGGTTGGAGATAATGCAGTGGGGAAGACTCGTCTAATTTGTGCAAGAGCATGCAATACAACCTTGACTCAGTATCAGCTGCTGGCAACTCACGTACCAACTGTCTGGGCCATTGATCAGTACCGTGTCTGCCAAGAGGTAAGGACTGCAGGTCTACAAAATATGGAGCACATGCTGTGAGGTTGTGCTAATGTTTATTGGCTAGCCTTTCTTTGCCAGAATGCAGTAATGAGCTCACAAGTATTGGACATGCAATTTCTTCTGCAGACGTGGTCTCATATGCAAGGAAGCTGACATCTCCCCAAGTCTCTCATTCCAAAGTATTTTTTTCTTAAATTAAATGTATTTTTAAAAGCTGTATGTTCTGTTTGTGTTTTATAAATATAGCATTCAACAAAGGCTACATGTGATAGACTCTTGATGTAGCATGCTTTTGATCTCTTTACAAGGCAAATTAGAAATGTACTTGTTTGATGGAGGAAGAGAGAATGTAATGTGTATTTTGTTCTAGGTCCTTGAACGCTCACGAGATGTTGTGGATGAAGTGAGTGTTTCTCTCAGGCTGTGGGATACATTTGGGGACCACCACAAAGATAGGCGCTTTGCTTATGGAAGGTAAGTTGATCCAAACTAAACTTAAAATCATATTTGTAGTAAAATTTCAGAGCAGTAGAATTTGCAAATCTTGGTTTTTAAAGCAAGGGATAAAAAAACAATCAAGGGTTATCATATTCCTGCCTACTGCAAAGAGGATTATATACTGCAAGGATTAAAAAGAGATAAATATTTTAAAAGCAGCATAGTTTTACTACACTACATTTCCTTGAAAAGCCTGCTAAGCTCTGTCAACAAATGTTGTCCCATTTCAAACTTCAAAGAACATTCCCAAAATACGATCGTGGTTTTACACAAAATTGAATGTCAGCACTCCCTGCCTGTTTAAGTGGTGTGTGATATAATTACCTATTTGTTGCTGAGCTAACAAGCAGAGATTTTGGAAAACTGATGGATGGAATAGTTCTTGTATTAAAACCTGTGACATTGACTGGGCAGCTCACCTATTGAGAGCAGAGCCCATTCCATAACAGGTGAGATTCTTCTGCATTTTGTTATTTAAAGTTAACAAAAGGAAAAAACGTTCTTCGATAAGTATCAAGTGTCTGTTAGTGAATGGATTACACTCAAAAAGCTTTAAAGAAAAAAAGTAATCTGTTTTTTGTGTTTTGTTTTGTTTTTCCATAACTGACATTTAAGCAAGGTCTTGGTCCTCACACATTTTTTTTCACCTTTTCAAACTTACTTTTCCATATTCTCTCTGCTTCAGTCTCTGCAGATGACCAACCTTCCATAGACATTTTTTTTTTTCCATCTGGGAATGTCCTCTGTCGATTTGTGTCCCAGCTTTGGATTCCATGTTGCTAAAATGTACTGTCTTCCTGTTTTCACTCTGTGCTTCCTGATGAAATGAGGGACTTTGGAGGTTGATGTTTTCTCTTTGTCCCTCAGAATCACTGCAGAGGGTTCTGCTGGTTGAATCCATCAGTTAAATTTTCACAATGTAAAACTCTGTACAGCAGTTGGTACAAATCATCCCTTGTATACAGCCCTGTGTTAGTGGTCTATTTTAAGAGTCATGAATTAGCTTGAACTTTGCATCAGAAGCTAAGGCAGCCCCACAGCAGTCCAGGGCTACAAAACCTGTACCATTTGTCAATAATCTCTGTGTGTGACTTTAAGGTAACATTGACCTTAATACTCGGTGCTGCTCAAGTATGTGAGTAGATACTGTTTTAACACTTGGCAGCATATGGAGCCTATTTTGATAAATATGGATGTAACTTAACAATTTCCTCTAACCGTTCCTCTTTGGTGTGGCCTTCTGATATTCTACAACAGATACAGTGTCACTGAGAAGATTACTGGAGATTAAGAGAACAAAATCAGGCATGTTCTGAACTCTGATCCACTGTTTACTGACAGGACAGGAGAGGGGGGAAAACAACATGCTTAGCGTCTAATCCTACAAAAACCAAGGGGGGCGTGAATAACTTGAAATCGCATGGGATTAAGCATGTGAACACAGGGATTCATTTGTGATGTTACCAGAGCTGAACCAATGTAGAATCAGGTTTGTTATACCCTGGTCAACTTAAAAAGGTTGTTCTGGAAACTTGTAGTATTGTTGGTGGTTTTTCTTCTGCAGGTCTCTTAATCTAGTATGTAACTGGAATCTCTAAAGAATTTATTTTCTAAATAGAATTTCAGTTGTAATATTTCCTAACTGTAAGCACTGATCAGGTGGTACTTCTTTCTTTTTTAAAAAGTTAGTTTTATTTTGAATCAGCTGTTTAACATTTTATCTGTTTTAGCATTTCTGAACATTTTATCATTCAATAAAAATATTGAATGTTCACATTTATAGGAATTGATTTTAAATTACCTTTGTATATTGAACTAGTCTACTCCTAGGTGAGGCAGTGAAAGATGCAGTTTATGCCAAACCGTTCAAGGCTGCATCTCCAAGTACCCAGTGATTCCGACTGACTGAAACGTCATTTAATGAGATATCCTTTCAGTTTCCTTCAGATTTGTTTTATGCCTATGCTCCTTGTGCAAGGAAAGGTTTATTTCAGCCAAATACTCAGCCAAGACCTCTAATTGTCTTAAACATGGTGTAACAAGAGCCAGCAGGTCACTAATTTGCCTGTTGCTCATTGGAAAATATTATTCCCTACAGTTGTGCAAAACGTTATATAAATAGATTGTGCTATAGATAACAGGGTGAACAGTTAGCAGGACTTGCAGCAAAGATAAATCCTTCTTAATTCCTTATTTTTCACAGATAGAAATGTGAAAAAAGATTGATTAAAGGAATGTTTTACTGCTATTTTTTTGTGTGAGAGAAAGAGAGAAACATTTTGGTGTTAATGAGAATGTAATAGATAATGTTTGTACTGACATCCTTTAAAATGGGTGTGTGGAGAGTGGGATCCAGCTCATGTTCTGCTATTTGGTGTTCATTTTAATGATCACATTCCTACAGGAGCTTTGGGAAACAGATCCTGGCAGATTAAGGGAGGGAGAGGGAGGTGGCTGGAGGGACTTGTGGAAATATTTTCTGCAATGTTTTCTAGGATTAAGTTTTTGTTTGTTTGTTTGTTTTCCTTTACACTAGATTGTATGGTTTAGTTTTGGAGGTATCCAGTTCAGCTTAGGCACCATGTGATGTCAAATAGTCATCTGCTGATACTCTCTTCCAGGGTTTCATTTGATGCCAAATCACTCCAAAGTGACTATAGGATGAATACAATGTTTTTGTACTTTTACTTCATCCAGTAACAACATAGTCTCAGTGCTATTGCATTCTGGAAAACTGCAAATAAAGTGGGAACTTTATAAAAAGCTGAAGTTGCTATTGTGTTCCAGTGTCCCCGTGGGGCACAGAACTGCATGTTTAAAGACCTGAAAACATCTACATTTACGTTTCTATCAGCTTGTCAGGATTCTCTACCCTCTGTCCTCCTGTCCAATCTGGTTTTGTTTGAATATCATGTCATTGTGTTCAAACTAATTCTAAAAGCAAAATAGGAAAAAGAGTGGCTTGCACGTGTTTTCCTTTTGATTCCTTTTTTTTTTCCAGGTAAATATGTTTGACTACAATTTGATTAATAAGTTTCTTGATACATGCAGCTCAAGTATGTGTAAACATGAGCACAAATCTGCAAAGAGTTAATTCAGTCCCAAACAAATATTTATCCTCAATACTATGAATGTGGTTTGTCAGCTAATGCAGCCAGGATGGTTTATTTACTTGCGACTTAAATATGAGCTGTAGACCAAACAAAATCTGTTCATACAGCATGGGCAGAAAACAGCTTTTTCCTCGTGACTTATAAATGTGAATGAGCATTTCTGTGCGACTGCTGACAGAGCCTTTTAAAATATGTTTAGAGTATTCTCTCTGTTGTGAATGGATTTCCTAAGCTGTGTGGGTATTGTATGTACACAAAGAAACATCTGTATTTGTCTTTTTCTGTGTGATTACAATTCCCTTAACCAGTTACTTACATGTAATTGAATCCACAAAAATATACCTTCTGACTGCTTCTAAAATGATTCCATAAGTAGGGGTTTATCACCATTATTTGAAAATCTCTGCCAATCTGTTTAAAGGTTGTTTTGTTTTCTCTTTCTTAAAATACAGTAATAATGGTATTTCTGTAAAAACAAAACCCAGGTAAATTTGATGTGAAATGGTATTTGCCTTCAGGAAATACAGCAAGATTAGGACAAGGTGGGTGTCTGCAGAGTTGGCGAGCCTTTAGATAGACCAGTGTCCCCATCACTCACTGTGTGCATTGAGAATTGAGCCAGGAGCTCCTCCCCTTTCTTCAGAGAAAGATCAAGGTTTTAGAAGTGCTTTGAATAAAAGCCCGCACTTTTGCAGGACTCCTTGTCCTGAGAATCCTTGTTTTTATATTACAATAATTCTCTTTCCACATACCTTATGAGCCATTTGCTGACATGGATTGGAGTGGAAGCATCAGAGATGTCTCTGCAGCAATAGTACTTAACAGACACAGGAGTCTCTTGCTTTGATGACAAAGGGTCAGCTGGTGGGGAATCCACTTGCTTTCCGATCTGTGTCTTTGCCCTTGCTGCTTCCTTTTGCTGCCACAAAAACCAAAAATAGTGTGCAGTAACTTCAAATCATCTTCCAATACCAAAATTTGTGAGCCTTCTCTGCTTTATAGTGGTTTATAGGCTATTCAGGTTCTTCACCAAGCAGTTTTGAAGAAATGTAAAGAATGTTTTTGATATTTTATATGAAATGTTTTTTCTTTCGTGTTTGATTCAGATCAGCCCCAAGAAAGACTAGAATAAGCAGAGAGGTTCATAGACGGATTGCATCCTTAAGAGATTTTATTTTGATAAGGAGTATGCATGCACAAATTTTTTCTTCTTTCATTTTGTATGCTAACATTTGAGGGTTTTCCACTCAGTCAGTGGGAAAGTATATACTTTATGTACCTAAAGCAGTAAAATCAAAGCAGATCTACTACGTGTCTTCTCTGCATCCCACCATAGTTCCATATTGTGAGTAGAAAGAGGTTGGAATTGCTGTTAGGAATTCTTCCTTCTTTAAAATGTCAGTTATGTGCCAAATGCGCCAAATGTTAGTGGGGTCTAAGACTCAATCTGACATGTGATGTATCTAGAATTAAGAGAGAGCTGTAATACTTCAAGCCTTCTTTGAGTGAAAGTATGTATCAAATATTATTTACTGTATTTCATAATTTTCTATGTTTCCTTTGCTCTCACAAGTCACCTGTCTGGGGGAGGCAATGGGAAGAGGACATGTGCTTTATCTTAAGTACTGCAAGGAAAAAACAGAATCTCTCAGAAATGCTAAACCTGGGACATGGCTTTCTGTAGAAATCTTTACCTTAGTGAATTATTTCTTTGTGTATATGTGCTAGGTAGAGTTCTTGAGCTGTTTTCTACACCAAGTCTCTCAGGATCTCAGTCAGGACTTCTTCATAAATGTATCAGAATATGCCCAAAAAGGTGTCACTTGCACAAAAAGGTATACATATTTTAAACTTAATTCACTTATCAATAACTTATTGACAACAACTTGCCAGTGGAAGCTTTTGTGTGTGTGCATGTTTTTTGTTTTTTTTTTTTTTACGTGCTTTTGAAAATGTAATTAATAATATTCTGGTTTGGGGGATAGCCCAAGAAAAACAAAAATAATAATAGTCCATATTTTTCCCCAGATTAACAGATGTTAGATGTATCTTTATTTATATTCAGTTTTCATGTATTCCATGACTTCAGAAGTCACTCTCATACTGGATGCAAACCAGAACCCATCATTCTCTCCTCTTCTGTAGGATTTTTGTCTCCCTCCTCATCTTGTTCCTATTGTTGTCCTTCATTAGCACTTAAAAGGAATCATGCTTTTAATGAACTTTAGGATCTAGGTTTGAATCTTCCTTTTTCTGTTTGTTTTGCATCCTCATGTCCATCCCCTCATATTTTTTCTTCTACTAAATACCACTGATTTAGATGACACATTAGCTAAATCTCTTCTTACCTCTTTTAAGCTGTGTTTTCTTAATGGAACGTTAGTTCCTGGTATTTTTTTAAGAGGATGGGATGGGAGTTAAGAAGGGGTTCATTTGTTTCTTTTATTTTTCTGCAGTATCTTTGATGAAAGCTGATTGGTTCTCTGCAGAGAAATAACATGTAATTCTCAGGTGTAAGCTGCTTCTGTACAATAACAGAAAATAAGCTTTCAAAGCCCACCTTTCTCCATGTGTCTGTTTTGTCCATTGTTTTGTGAGTTATTTTATCTTCCATCTGAAGGCAGCAGTCAGCTGACACATTCTTAGCTAAATCATTGTTAGTCCCTTTTTATGGTATTTTGAGTTCTGGCATCTCTCTTGCTGGCTTTTTCTTTTTCCATCCTTCTCCATTGACTTGGTGTTCAGGTTTTGTGTCTTGTTTTTATAAACCTTTCTTGTGTTAGGAATTAAGTAATCAAAATCTCTGCTCCTGGGGAGGGAATGGATATGTGTAGCGTATATTATGGATGTATATGGTGCAAACATACCAGATTCCAATGAGAGTTTTACTGATTTGAGGCTGGTAAAATTTGGCCCAGAATCATGCTAGGGTAGCTTGCAGGCAGCCTATTTCAGTTGGCAAAGTTCTATTTAGCACTCTGTATTTTTGCATTTTTCATATGCGTATGCTGAACCAGAGTTATAGGTAAATTTAATTCTTACAGTCTTCAATAAATGAAGCAAATCCCCAAACTGTGTAAGCAGTCCTTTAAATTAAAAATAAAATTATGTTCTCCTTGTTATATTGTTCTACACAATTTTGTCATCCTTTTCAGCACTATTGCTGGTTAGGCATTTGGATTATAAGAATAGCTCTTACAGCTTCCTGCTATGGAGGTTGAGGTATTTTAATCCTTCTTCATGATACAAAACTTTTATTTTTGTCTTTCTCTGTACATGCACCACTGCTTTCCCATGAGTTCTTCAAAGGAAATGGGAGAGACTTTTAAATGCTTGCACTTAAGAATGGTGTATTGTTTGTCAGGAATGTATGGGATGATTTTCCACTTCTGAAGCACAGCCTTGAAATATGCAGTTTTCCTAAAGGTAGCTTTATCATCATATTACTGTTGTTTCTTACTAAAAATGATGTTACAGAAACTTTAGAAATAGATCTGCATGTTACTCACCTCCAAATCTGAATATATTTCAGGGCATTTTGACAGTTTCGCACATTACACCAGTACTTAAGAAGCTTCACTGCAGTCGGTAAAGTATAGAACTAATTGATTCTCCTGCTCACATCCAGGGCATTGCATGGTCTTGCCCTGCCTTACCCAGATATCTTCAGTTTTTCACATGCCAGGCACCCCCTGCATTTTAGTTTTCCTATCAACTCATCTGTTTTGAGTGTGTGCACATAAATCCTGTGTCTTCAGGTCATTTTGTTATGCTCACCAGTCACTTAACGAATTTCTTCTCATTTCATGTGATGGCTGCAACTACATTTACTAAAAACTGAGTCCAGTTAAAACATGTTATCAGCCTTGCTTATAGCTATCTGCACTATTTATTCATTTATTTGCAGCTCTGTGAGATGCATGCATGAAAAAATGTTGTATAACTGAGCGTAACTCTCTCCTCAAAAAGTATCTGGATCAACATGGAGATATAGCAGGATTTTGTAAATGCGATTCCGGATTTAATTGTTAGATGGTCTTCTACAGCCTGAGCCTCCTGTGTTTGTGAACTTTGCAGAAGCTGGTGTTTGCAGCCAGGCTGCCCTACACAATCTTTCCTCTCAGGTGGTTGAAAGACTATACCGGTGGACACTAGAGATAGGTTGTGTCCAATTCTGTCTGAAATAGGGTGAGTTCAGCTGTGACATGTTTCTGAGGAACCACAGGGGAATATTATGGGAAGTGTGTAAGGAAAAAATGAGGGCAGAAGAATCAAAAGCAAAACAACTTTTAATTGATAAACATCTAGGGATTAGCTGTAATGGTAAAGTCAAGTGGGTCTAGCAGTTTGGACTTCTATCAAAGAAAAAAATCTCTAAAATTCTAGGATTCTATAAAATTCAAAGAATAGACTCCATTATTTTGACCCCAGTTCTAATCAGAGAAAGCTGATATCTAGAAATAGGGAAAAAATAACAAGAGAAATTCACTGATTTTTTTCCCCTTCCCCCCAGTCTATTCTTAACATTTTGTTTAAATAAGCATGTGTAACAGACCTCTTGTGATACAAAATATAACTTGTCTATCCTTAAACTGATTCTGTCGGACTTGACGCTTTTTGGGTCTCATTTAAACTCTCTAAAATAAAATGTGTACCTTAACTTGTCCTCTAGAAAGACACGAATATAGCATAGCAATACACTTCAACCCTTCTTCTGCCCTCTTTCCCACTCCTTGCATTTATTTCCAGATCAGATGTGTCTTCTCTTCACATTCTGTATTCCTCAGCTTTATCTCTTCGCCTTTACAAAGCAAACAGTATTATGCCATGACTGTATGACAAATGATACCCCATACACGTGACCAGCAATTCTTGCATGCAGCAGTTTTTGCCAATATCTCATAAATTATAAACTAGAGAGAACTTCTTCCTAAGTAATACAGCTTGTACATTTCAGAAGGCATCTTATTTTTTGAATGAGACATAAACCCGTTAGCATATCTGCAGCCATCATTATAGTTTATGACTCTAGTTTCAGACTATGAAACGTTAAACTTTTAAGCACACTTGCCATAGGATTTATGAGATGCCATTTAATATTGCTGTTTCCATGAAGTTCTGTCTAAAATAAAAGTATTAGGAAAGATGAAAATGCGTAGTAGTTTGTCATTGAGAGATGGCTCACCGTTGTGGTGTGTAAGTTTCTCTGCAGTGCAGCTCGTTATGCCAGCTCAGGAACATACAGAACATGTAAGCAGATGAGTCTTTCAAAATCTCAGTCCCAAACCAATGGAGTATGTTACAGAAAGGAGCCTCATGTAGAAAACTAAGTCTCTGCTGCCTTTAACAGCTCTTTCTGAAAGGCTTGTCATACAGCTAATACACTGACTTTTCTCCCCCATGTTAAGAATTTCTAATTGTAGTGATTGCTGAGAAGCTTCAGGTGGTTACAGTGGTTTTCTGTAGATTGACTACTGCTGAATCCTAAAGTTGCTAAGATAAAATTGGCTTGCCTTTGTGCTTTACTACTCACTTTTCTGCAGTGACTTGGAGTGCTGTCTGTACATCTTACACAGTTCATATCTCACACATTAGGAGCTCCCAAGATGGCAGTGCACCATGTACTGATTCTTGCCAGAGATGGTGTTCTCTAGGGGTTTCTTTTCATTCTCTTTTAATTCTCTGAAGTCTAAAAGGGGTTGTTGCTTCTGTCAGAAGTCCTTCTTGTTCAGGTTTGGATATGTATCACTGAATGTATTGAGGTAATACCTATGTTTGTAGACACATTGCATCCCAGAATATTTATGACATGCTTTCTTTGCCTACCGAAGCATCCTACAGGTTGTCCTTAACTAAGTTTAGGCCAAGCTGGGCTGGCTTCAGATGCAAATGTTTTGCATTAAGAATTATTTCCCCAACTCCATGGGGAGTGTTTTAAGTGCTCTTGTGCTTTAATGCATGACTCCAATGCAGGAGACTGGTCAGCCAGGAAGTGATAATGTGTGAGTGGTGGTTGATTGGCCTACAGCTGAGAGAACCTGTTCCCTTTAACCACCTGCCAAGTCTTACATTTCCACGTTGTGCTCCCTCCTGTTTGCAGCCACAGTGAGTAGGAAGAAACCCATTCTCTTGCACTGGTGGTGCAGAGCATTGCACTGCTGGTTGGTCCCACACTGGAGCAAGTCATGCAGAAATTAAAAGTTTGGTGGTATATTTAGATGTTTCAATAAGAATAGAGGACTTATAGTTTCTTCTGATAAGCCTGTGGAAAGTAGAACTTAAAAATAAATCAGTTATGCATTTCTAACACAAAAAAATGAATCTACAAAACAATGCGTTGGATATCCAAGCTACTGTTTCTCTTTGCTGGTGGTTTGGTTTTTTCTGTGTGTGTGTAATATTTATCTTTGTTTCTTCTGCTATTTCAATATCAAACATCAGCATATGCCTTAAGTATTAACCACGTGCTTCTACTGTATTTGACAAAAGTCCATGCAAGGGGAGTTTCTGGGTTGCTCATCTCAGATGGTGCTCTAGGAGGAATGTGCTGGAGAAGTTCTTAAACACTTTTAGGTTTTCAAGTTGGTGGAAATATTTCTTGAATCATTCCTGAATTTTATTGGGAATTGGTTATGAAATGTCATTTTTGAAAAAAGTAGCTTGCATTTTTTTATAGACTGCTACAGAGAGAAAGAAGAAAGTGCAAGTAAAACTCATTCATCCTTCCATGTTGTCCAATAACCAAACCACACAAAAATGGCAATACATTAGATTAAAAAAGAAAATCCAATCCTTTCACATTCCCTGGGAATATACATTTTTTGCTGTTTGGCAAATATTAATGCCTTATTTTAACCTGACAGGTTCTCACTTTTATGAGCAGTTGTCAAACCAAATCTTATACTGGGAAGGTGGCAAGTTGTAAGTGTGCCTTCAGCATTAAAACGAAATGTAGGTTTTTCAGTTAAAGTTTCCAAAAGTCGTTTTTTGCCAGATGTTCACAGTCCTGTGTAGATAGTTAAACTTCCTCACAGTTTTCTATCTCTGTTTTGTGCTAACAGTGCAAATCACGTTCATGACTTGAATGAAAACTTAATTTCTTGTGATAAGGTGGGTGTGTTTCAGGAGCTAGCAGCCCCTGCTGTGGTGCTGGTTCAGTCTGTGACCTCTGTTGCTACCCGGTGATTTCCCCATCCATCCTGTTCATGGCACAGGGCTGTTTACAGTACAGAACTCCGAGCATATGTATTTTAAGGGAAAATCCAGATTTTAACACAGGAAAAATAAAGTGCGGGAAAAAAAATACCTCTTAATTCTGCTTTTTGCTTCATTCAGAAGGCAGTAAAGATAAATGTCCTGTTGGTGCATTTCCTTGTCCCATTAGGAGTTACAGGTGAAGAAGCCTTCCCCCAGCTTGGTTTTGTGGTTGCCCAGGGAAGTTCAGAGGTGACAAGCTGCTCAGGAAGCACATGTAGCTCAGCACACGAGCTGACATGGCACTTCTTGGCAAGAGCTGGACCCCACGCCAGGCCACAGGGCTGCCCTGAGGCCAGTCTGCCGGGTAGTCTGGGGCTGTCTACCCCAAGGAACAAGTCTTCAGCCCCAGCTATCTCAGGAGCCCAGGCGTGTGGCCAGCAGCAGCGCTGCAGGGCAGCTGTTGTCATCTCCTGCCTGTGAACTCCTGCTGGAGCTCTGTTTCCTTCTGGTTTGCAGAGATGTGATGCTGTATGTCTTGTTCTTTGTAGCGTCAGGAGGGTTGGATACTCAGGACAGTAATTACTTGGCTTAGGTATTAGTTTTTGAACAAGACAGACTTTTTCTCCAGGATCTTGGTCATAATTAGGGTTGGACAGATAGCCAACAGTTGCCTCTGGCAGTTCTGACCATCTTGAATTAAACGATTAACCCGATCAGAATATGTGTAACACAAATTTTTCGTCTTAGCAGTTCATTGATTACTCCTTTCTGGGAACTAAGGAAGTGTCTGCTGGGGTCTAGGTTTTATTTTGACATGACCTTGAACAGAGCAAATTTGAATTTAATCGATGTATGCCTCAGTTACATAGAAGACCTTTGTATTGGCTACTTACCCCTGCCTATTTAGCAGATAGCTTTCCACTTGGAAAAGGCCTTGTCTCTAGATATGACAGATGGGTTGCAGTTTATATAAGGTACAAACCCAGAGCTGGAGCATTCCTCCTGCATGAAATTTATGCTCACAGCAGTACCTGTATTGTATGCAGCTATCTTTAGAAACAGTCTTGCTGGATATATCTGTGCCCTCAGTGAAATGTAGAAAGCAGCACTGAGGAGGTATTTCATTATTTAAAAGGTGAATGTTAAGATTCACTGCTCCTGGTCTGTACATAACACAAACTGCAGACACAACACATTTGTGCTAAATTAAAGAGTAATGGAAGTGAGACATAGTATTGCTGAGGTTATTCTACTGACAGTTATCTAGGAATAAATTGACCCCTCAAAATGTCCCTTCCCCTCATTTTTTCTTAACAGTTTCAATTCAACATTGTTGTTGTTTTGTTTTTTGTTTGTTTTCCTCTCATGAGAGACACACAAGTTTGAGAATCGCTTTGTAATATCCCATCCTAGCTTAGAAATAATGAAGTTGCCCCAAGTAAGGAATGGTCTGAGACAAGTTCTCAAGCATTTTTCTGCGTCAGGGTGCTAGCTCTGACAAGTTAGGTGATGGTTTGGTGGCTGAACTGCCAACCTTAATTCTCATACTTACACTTTATAAAGCAGGTTTTTTTTAGTGAAGTACTTTGTTTTTTCTTAAAACCCTTAAAAGCTTGCAAGTATTTTCCTGCTTGTACTGATTTGAGGTACTGTCCTGTGCTGTGTTTTACTTCCATTGTAACATTTATTTTACTTGTACTGTAGAAGTGGTCATTGCTGTAAATTCTGCAGTAATTTGTCCTTTTAACAGGTTATTTATTAAAGATGTTGAAGGTACTGCTGTACAAAGGGCATTGCAGAGGAGACAGCTTTATTATTTAAAAGGGTGCAGTAAAGGTATTTCTCCATGGTATGTTCAGAAGAGATCTGCCTGTGTGGCTGTTTGGAAGTTTTGCCTAACTCCTTCCTAACTCCTAAGCACCAGTGATCTTTGAATTGCAGTTTAGGTTCCCGGTTAGCACAATTATTTCTCAAGCAGTGACAGCCTGTGAATAACTCTAGCATAAAAGTAGAGAATGGCAAGTTCTATCTCTCTGCTTATTGCTCTGTTTATACATGCAGAGATCATCTCTCAGCATTGAGGGGCAGTGCTTCCTAGGAATGTGGCTTTGTGCTCCCATGCTTTTGTGATGATATGCATAGCTTCTATCAAGTCTTTGCACGAACAACATGTATTCTGATAGTCTGGGTGTCAGAGCATTGTTCAAAGCATACAGTGGAGTAGCTTCAAGCTGGAGTGATGAAAGTAGGTGAAGTTACAATGGAAAGCATGCTTATTGGGTTTTAACTGGTGTCTTCTTGTTGCCTTTCTAGGTCTGATGTAGTTGTTCTGTGCTTTTCAATTGCTAATCCTAATTCCCTGAATCATGTGAAAACGATGTGGTATCAAGAAATCAAGCATTTTTGTCCTCGCACACCTGTCATTCTGGTGGGCTGCCAACTAGATCTCCGCTATGCAGATCTTGAGGCTGTTAACAGAGCCAGACGGCCTTTGGCAAGGTAAAGTTTAAACAAAAATAAGAATTAATAAAATAACTTTGTTAATCAGGTATAATACTTTCCAAAGAGAAATGATAGAGCCTTATATCCCTTTTTTTCTAAAATGTTAATCTATGTGCTGGCATCTTTTTAATTCTGTTGTTTGAACTGGTTAGTTAACACACAGAGTTATTACTATATGTTCACCACAATGTTTTTGCACATTTGACATCTAATCTTGCTTGAGTGGCTGGACACTACTATAGATAATAATGATTACTAGAGATTTTTATATATGTCATTCTCCATCTGAACACGTGCATCGTGTCCTGTCCTGTCACTACTGTCAGGTACTGTTTTAATGTCAGGTACTGTTTTATACGGAAAGATACTGTTCATGTTTTCTTAATTCTCAATGCTTTTTTCTTTTGTAAATATAATCCTAGATCATGCCAGAAAATAAGTACTCACAAATTAATTTTATTTTTTTTTTAAGTTCAAAAATAAAGAGAGAGTGGGGAGTTCTACTAGGAAAGTTTGTTTTTTCCCATCACATGTTCCTGCTTACTTCTAGTTTCCACATTTTGTGTGAATTTGAATGAGACCAGATTCATGGAAATAATATCTGGGACAATGTAATTAAAGAATGTATTGTGCCAAATATCCATGAAGGGGCTGAATTAATATTTCATGGGTTCTTACAAAACTTTGCATTGCCTTGTGTTCAAATTCTTGACTTGGTAATATGCTTTTCTTAGGTTTATTTTTTTAAAACAGCTTACTTCTTTGGGTGAGTGGAATGGGTTTTCTGGCTGACTCTTTAAAACAGAATCTATTTGCAAAACTTAAAACTCTTTTTCTGCCCTAACCCTCCTTTTTATTTCACTATTAATAAAGTTTGAATCAGTATTCCACATGTCTAGCACAGACTTCTGCCACCTGAACTGATTATTAGCTGGCAACAAAAGCAAGCTGTTGTCTGGAGTGTGTTAAGTCTTTGCCAGCTTGTGTCTGTCCAATATGGTGTGTTTAGAGAATACACTGTTGAGGTCATATCTTCTGGTGAGATGATTTTTTTGTTGGGAAAATGGATCCCAGCCCAGATTGTTTTCCAGTTTGTTTACCCCATATCATATACTTGAGCTGCTCTGGAAATTCATGAGATCCCACATAATGCTTCTCCAGCCAAAACACGGCCTTGTCGCTTGAAGTGCTTGTTCAGTTACAACTTTGTCATAGGGTACCATGATTTTCTTTAAAAAGCATAAGCTTAAGAAATATTTCTCTTTTCATATTTAGCTGTATTTGTGGTATCTCTGTCATGAGAGTTTCCACTTGAGCTTAAAGTATGCATACAAAGAAAGATACTGATTCAATGGCTGAGTAGAAGGGTGTTTTAGGAATTTTTTATTTTAATAATGAGAGTTCTCAAGCATTCTATCATTTTTTTTATTGTAAATCTCCCTTTAATACAGAGAGTAATGCTTACTCCATTTTGTGAAAATGATTTTATACATATTTTTAGTAACATAGTTGCATTGCAGAGAAACCACCAACCTTGAACAGAATTACAGCTATGTGCTATTCTAAAACTCTCTGATACAGCAGTTCTAGATTTCCAAAGAGCTTTGTGGGCTTAATTTTTATTTTGTATTCATTTAAATGATACTTATCTCAGAACTGGTGCTGACACATTTAGCAAAATTCTTTGCTTTCTGGCATAACCTTGTGATGATCATAGTGTGTGAGGAGATCTATTTTTGTTTAACCCTAGGCCGATCAAAAGAGGAGACATTTTGCCACCAGAAAGAGGCAGAGAGGTTGCCAAGGAGCTTGGGATACCATATTATGAAACCAGTGTATTTGACCAGTTTGGAATTAAAGATGTGTTTGACAATGCAATTAGGGCTGCCCTCATCTCCAGAAGACACCTGCAGTTCTGGAAATCTCATTTGAAGAAGGTCCAAAAACCTTTGCTTCAGGCTCCATTCCTACCTCCAAAAGCCCCTCCTCCAGTTATCAAAATTCCCGAGTGTCCTGTACCGAACATGAACGAAGCTGGATATCTATTGGAAAGCCCCCTGTGTGCAGACGTTATGTTTGTTCTCCAGGAGCAGGACTACATTTTTGCTCACAAGATTTACCTAGCTACCTCCTCTTCAAAGTTTTATGACCTTTTCTTAATGGAATGTGAGGGAAGTCCAGACTTGGATGAAACACAGTGTAAAAAAGAAAATATGAGTAAGGATGTTTTGACAAGTCACCTTGAGACAAATTATGGCAGTGAAGAGACATCCTTGAAATCTGCTGATGTTATTAAAACTCCTGCACCAGAAAGTACTGACTCTTTAAACACACTTGAACCCGAACCTGGTGAAACAAATTCTGCAGCAAGATCTCTGTCATCCTGGGGAAAAGGGTTTGTTAGTGTGCATAAGGAAATGCAAGTGAATCCTGTCTCGAATAGGATGTGTCCTGTAACTGTGGTAAAAATGGATTCATCTGTGCAGGCTGGACCTTTTAGAACTGTTCTGCAGTTTTTATACACAGGGCAACTGGATGAAAATGAAAAAGATCTCACAAGACTAGCTCAGATTGCTGAGATCTTGGAAGTATTTGATTTGCGAATGATGGTGGAGAATATTATGAATAAAGAAGCATTCATGAATCAAGAGATTACTAAAGCATTTCATGTCAGAAAAGCTAATCGGATAAAAGAGTGCCTTTGCAAAGGGACATTTTCTGGTGAGTAAATACTTCAACAGAAGTACTAATTCTCTTAGCCATGTTGCTGTCTCTTCACAGACTTCAAAAACTGTGATAATTTACGTTGTTCTGAGAGGAAGGATCCGAGACCAAAGCTACAGTGTTACTCAGGACCAACTTTGTCAGCCTAGGATTCTGGCGTTTAAGTTCTCCAAACCTATACAGAAGCTTTTAAATAAGTGACCCAATTTTCCAAAGTGTTGAACATCCAATATCTCTCTTTTAAGTGAGGCTTTAAGGTTTTATTTTTACTTAACTGTATAAAAAAGCTAGAGTTATCTCTGAGGGGGGAAAAAAGTGAAAGAAGTCCCCAGTTAAACAAGTGCAGTTGCCACATGCATTCTTGAGGCACAGTTTCACTTTAAGCACAGATTTGCAGCATGCCTGTTTCTTTGTTCCCATGGCAGATGTGACATTTAAATTGGATGACGGGACCATAAATGCCCACAAGCCACTACTGATCTGTAGCTGTGAATGGATGTCTGCTATGTTTGGAGGATCGTTTATTGAAAGCTTGAACAGTGAGGTATTTGTCCATTTGCTTGTAACGTGATGGATTTGGGGTGATCATCATTCAGTAGCTATTTGAACAGTTGCAATGAATCCCTGGTATTATTCTTTATATTTATTCTTTTCTTCCCTTACAGACATGGGTTGCTTTTCTTCTTAAGGCATTAAATTAGGATTCCTAGGATGATGACACATTTTCCACAAGGCATGAGATTTTCTCCAGTGTTGGAGCATGCACTTAAAACCTGAAATCCTGTAAAATATTAAATATGGAACAAATTAAATATGAATTTCTGATTTTTTTTAGAATAAGTTTTAAAGTTGTGTGAATGTATGTTTACACAATCAGAAGCATTTCAAAGAATACTTGGGACAGGAGACATTGAATATAAAAGGAAAAAAACGTTAAAGAAAGTGGAAGATAGAAAAGGGAGCTGGCTTCCCAGTACTTTGACAGAAATTGAGCTCAGTTTCTGTACGGCATTGGCTTGTTCTCTTGAGTAAAGCACATATAAAGTGCTGTATAAAAGATCTCAATGCTTTGTATTAAGATTTTGCAACAGAAGCCTTGTATTTTCAGGTGCTTTTGTTGTCTGATTTTCAAATTCTGAACATTCTGCTAGCATTTTTTTTTCTCTGTCTTATCCATAACCAGTTTTTGATTTTTTTTTGTTTGTTTGTTTCTTACCATCATCAAGGGTCTCATTCATTTGAATAGTTGAGGTTCTTTGTATTTAATATTCAGGAAGAATATGTTCTACTTCAGTTTTTCTTGTTTCTTCTAATACAGCTGTAAACAATTCCTTTGCCAAAGGCATGTTCAACAAGTGGTTCATTTAAAAAAAAAAGACATAGTTTGATTGTAGCAAGCAATATTTGGCAATGAAGAAAACACATTTATTTTCTACCAGCCTATTTTTAATGATAAACCTGACAGTCTTAGATCATCTTTCCAATTTAAAATATTTAGCTTCCAATTTTTATAGTTTAAAACATTCAGTAATGAATTTGGAAGTTTTAAAATACATGTAGATATTAATTTAATGTGCTTCTTTGCTTTACAAAAACAAAATGATCTTTTTTTTTTTGTATTTCAAACACAACATTGTATCAACTCATTCACAGAATTTTCTGTTCTCTGCATTGGCAAAACATATTAATAATGAACGAGGTTTATAACTAGCTGCTCTTACTTGGAGAACTGAGCATTTCCCAGAGTGGCTGATATGCATGAGAGCATGCTTTAGTACTAACAAATCAGGGCTTGAATCCCACCCACCCAGATAGAGCTGACAGAAAAATTCCCTAGCCCCCAAAATTTGACTTCAAGCCATATGGGAACACTGAACTCAGTACTGGCAGGAATTATATGCTGACTCCTTCCAAGTAGTCAGATTAAGTTGCACACACATTTAATTTCTCATCATAATTTTATTATTATTTTTCTGCTCTGCCTTTTTTTTTTTTAACTGTAAGTTCTTCAGAATACCACAGTGCATTCTTCAGCAGCGTCTCTTGAGTTGCAAAGATGTACATTACAAATAGCTGATTCATTTAATCAGCTATCTTGGGTATTGAAAGCTGGCTTACCTGCTCTAACCTTGAGACCCTCAAGAATCAGGTTTACCCTGCTCCTTGAAGGAATGATCATGTACGCAAACTGCAGGAGAGGTGTTACAGTGATAGGTTAAAGTGAGGTCTTCCTAATCTCCTTCCTTTTTTAGACATCCCTTCAGTGAAAAGGATTTAGGGTTGTGCTGGTGGGAAATTAGATAACTTTTATCTCAGTCTTGGTAGTTTTGTTGCACAATATTTCGTTGTCCTAATTACAGAAATTGTTTGTATTTTCTTTGCTTTGTTTCTTTAGTTCTCAGTCCTTTTCCAACCATCACTTACTTTGATACTTCGGTTATTTTTAAACAGAGTGAGAAGGTTTTTTTGGTTTTGTGTGCATTTGTTTGTTTGGGATTGGGGGGGGGCTGTTTTGTTAGTTGGTTTGTTATCCTTTGGTTTCAATTATTCACAGAATTCCTAGAATATCCCTTGCCAGGAGCAGATTAGATTGCATTCCTATGGAAGTCTACCAAGGGAGGTTTGGCATGGGAAGTGCCCAGTGGCTTTTATGTTTTCCACAAAGCTGTCCATTTGCAGGTTAGAAAGCATTGTGCAGATCCACTGTTTGATGTGGGTCCAATTCCAGTAACTCAATCGAGTTGCCTGTATGTACACTGACAAAGGATCTGACTCTGGATGTAGACTTACCTGTTGGCAGCTTCTTGAACTTTAATAGCGAATTCCTTACTTGAAAAATATTTTCCTTATATTTCTAAAATGAAGAGAAATAGAGTCCAGCAAAGTGGCAAAAGTAATGTATGGCCCTTATATGAAAAAACATCAGTTATTAACAACTTCTTTTTTAATACCTTTTCCAGGTAGTTCTGCCCAACATAAACAAGACTTCCATGCAAGCAGTTTTAGATTACTTGTACACCAAGCAGTTGTCCTCCAGTCAGGAACTGGACACACTTGAATTAATCGCATTGGCAAATAGGTTTTGCCTTCCTCACCTGGTTGCGTTAGCAGGTAAGGACTTGTGACCTTCTCCATGCAGTGTCTTGTACAACAGCTAAAACATGTCTTAATAATTTTGGAACACACAATATTTTTTTTGCAAATGAGGGAAACTTTTTTTTTCTCCCCTGAAAGGAAAATTGTAATGCAAACTCGTATTTTCATACATAAAAATGTATTTCTTGCCTTTTTTAGTTTTGTGCAAAACTGTCTCAGAACATTGAAGCATTCTGTGCTTTAAGAATTGGAAGGGTAAATCTTCTCTTTAGCCTTGATACAATGTAAGTCCTTTGTAGTATCCATTCAGTAGTTAATAATTTACCTGAAAAGAGAATGAACCCCGGACTTTTCATCATGTAATGAATGAAGTGCTCCTTTACACATTTCTGTTCAAAGGGGGTAACTGAACCAATTCAAAACTCATTGAGATGGTCATGTGTTTTAGAAATGCTATCTGGGACTCTCTTCACTGCCCAAATGGGAGTTGGATATTTTTGTATATAAGTGGGTATTCAACCTTCATTTCAGGAAGAGGGTTTCCTATCACAAGTTTAGAGAAAAAATGACTGGATAGGATATACTGTTTAGTTTTAAAATAAAATCCATGCATACTCCAGACCTCTGGGATTTATTTTTGTTTGTTTGTCTCTATGTATGTAACTTGGCATTGTTCTAAACACATGGTCAAGGCCAAAACTCTCAGAGACAGATGAAGCAAAGCTTACATGTATTAACAGGAAAAAAATGTATGCAAATTTTAATCACATACCAAATCCTAGCTCTTCTTAAGTTGTGCATCAGGAATATGCATCTTGTCTTCACTGGTTGTGACAGACCAAGTCTTTACCGCCTGATTATTCCTTCTAAGTAGTTGCAGCATAAACATAAATATACTATTAAAAATATTTTATTCTATTTAAGTCTTGATTAAACTAAAAAATTTTTGAGTTTGCTATTGACAACAGCTTAACTCAGAAGGACCAAATCAGTTCAATAAATGTCCCAACAAACACTCAAACCTCTAAGATGCTTTTGCTTCTAGAAAAGGCTTCAGGAGACTCTCTTGAAGTACCTTTTTGGGTAGCTGGATCCCTAGGAACAACTAATCTGAGAGGATTTGAAATGAACTTTTCTATGTTAGTGCTGTCAATATACTCATTAATATATCTACACCAGTCTGCTGTTGCCTAAAAACTTGGCTATCACTTTTGTACTACCCAAAAGAGACAGCTGATGCATTTTTCTAATTTATAAGTTTGCACCCAGACAGAAATAGGCAACTGCTGAACTTTGTCATTCTATAACTGATTGTTAGTTGCAGGCTCATTTTCTGTAAGAAAGATATCAAATGTGAGTGAAAGCAGAAATTAATACTTTGGATTGAGACAAAGGGCAGATACACATATGTACTATGCTCCGTTGGAGTAAGAGAGTTTGTACCAGTGATGCAGAATCTCCAGACAGAGGCCAGAATTCAGCTTTGACTACATCTGAAGTTGCTCAGAACATCCAGGTAAATGTGCCACTTGCATAATGCTACAGTTAACACTAGGAGGAAGAAAAATGTTGCTTCTTGGTTCTTTGTTAGTGGTAGATGATCTGACCTTGAAACGTGACTGTTTCCAATGTGGCTGATGAATTTTCTTCTCTAACAGAACAGCATGCAGTACAAGAGCTGACAAAAGCCTCAGTGAGTGGTGTTGCAATAGATGGAGAAGTACTGTCCTATTTGGAATTGGCTCAGGTTAGTGCACACTGTTTTTTAAAAATACTCTGGTCAAATGCAGTACTTACTTTTAGCACTTTATTGGTTCTGAGCATTGCATTTAATAAACTCAGTCTTTAGTTCTGAGAGTGACTGACAATAAAACTGAGATGTATCTTCTATTATAAAGGAGGTTTTTGCATTAGTTCAAAGATGAAACATCTATGTAAGTAAACTGGGGATAGTTGTCTTTCAAATACCTGTTTTAATTTTTCTTGATCTCGAAGCTTCCAAGCTCCTCAATCTCATGGCCATGTTTTAGCAGTCTGAAATTCAACGTAATGGAGTTGCTCAACTTAGTAATTGTAACCGATTCTTGGGTTCCTCTCTGTACAGTTCCTGTAGATACATTTGGGCCTGTATTGTAACATCAATTTTTTTATATTCTTAGACATAATGCTTAAACTGGCTACTCAGAGCCAAAGTGCTTTGTATTCAAACATATTTCAATGTTCTTTGAGTCTCAGAAACCATGCAAACAGAGCCCCCAACTCAGTTAAACTGCACACCTCTGTTTTCCAAAATGAGCGCTACAGCAGTCTACCAAATACAAGCAGGATTTGCTATTTATCTTGTAGTAGTACAAGCTAAAATATCATTTAATTACATTATTTGTGATTTCACACTAATGATGAGTCTGACTCCAGCTTGTCTTGAAGTCTGGAGTTAAAGTAACACTGAAATACAGCAGAAGCTGACCACCATGCAAGATGTCCTGCAGCTGCTTTCATGTACCTCTTACAGTATCTTGAATGGTGTTACAAAACTAGGACTGAACTCCTTCCAAGAAAAGACAGCTTACTTCACTTAATTTAGATTTTATGAAGGGTTCTTCCTTTTATTTTTCTGCTTGAAGGCAGAAGTAATGTGTCTAACTACTGTTAGGATATCCTGTGTGCCCTGTACAGCTGTGTGATGTTTTATAACCTGAGATGATAGTAGACAGAATGCCAGAACAGATACATATGCAGTATAGTCTGATGTGCATTATAGCTCTTGCTTCTTTATGACTTTAGGAAGCTTGTACTAGATTTTGGTTTGAGCTTTCAGTAGTGCTTGAATTCTGTCAATGAGTGTAGTTTCACAGTGAGTTACTTCAGCGTAGGCTTTGTAGTAACCAACAAGGCAACATGACTGGTACAAACACACCAGAAACCTGAGGTCCAGTGTGCCTCAGGCTCAGATCCTGTGTGGGATTAAGTGCAGTTTGCCAGATATTTGGCATGCTAAGCACCTATTCATGAGCCTTTTGGGCCATTGTACTCCAGCTGAAATTGTATGACAAGTTCTGGGGCATCTAGAGGGCAATTCAACCTCAAAAGTTTACCTGTAAGCTTGGGAGAGAGCAGCCAGATACATGTCTACTAGGCATGACTCTAACTTGAATTGTTAGTTGACACTGAAAAATAAATGATAACCTCAGGAATTGGAATAAGCTTCTTGTTTTTTCTTTACAGTTTCACAATGCTAACCAGCTGGCAGCATGGTGCTTACACTACATCTGCACCAATTACAACAGTGTTTGTTCCAAATTCCGCAAGGAAATCAAAGCTAAATCTTCAGGTATGAGCAACTGTCCTTAGTTTTCATGAGGCTTTCCCTTCTTTCTCCCCATACAGTCCATTATATATGAAGACAAAGATGAACTCAGGTAGTGCAGAGGTTCAGTCTCATAGCTCAGCTATCTTGTATAGCATTCATATATTCTTCTAATCTGTAAGGAAAGGTCATAGTCACTAGCCTGATTCCTGGGCAAGTATTATGTTCTTTACCTGTTTCAGTGATGTGAGAAGGAACAGAGCTGTTTTCAGGCTCCATGATGAAAGATACATGCTGTAGAGGGCTTGCATTTTTATACTCTTCTTTGGTGGACTGAGGTCTCAGGTGCAGCTGCTCTCAAACTCTCTTCATCCCATAAGTAAGATGTATCAGGAAACTGGGGGAACTCCTGATAAGCCAGCTAACCCAGACACTGGATAAATTAGCTGTAGAGCTTTTGGCAGATAATTAAGACATTTCTGAATGTGTAACTTACTGTTTTGTTTTGCGACTTTATTTTTAATCAGATAATCAAGAATATTTTGAGAGGCATCGCTGGCCACCTGTGTGGTATTTAAAGGAAGAAGATCACTACCAGCGAGTTAAGAAAGAAAGAGAAAAGGAAGATGTTGCACTGAATAAACACCATTCAAAGCGGAAGTGGTGCTTCTGGAATTCCTCTGCTGTAGTTGCCTGAACAAAGCACATAACTGGAAATCCATGGCCAGTGTCAGAAATTAGTCTTATTGTTAGAAATAAGATGTAGTCCAGGTTTTCAGGAAACTGTTCCACGTGTGCATTTATTATTGTTAGGGTCAAAAGCACAAGCTCACTGTAAGTGAGCCTGGAACAGCTCCTCAAAGTCATATGTATATTTTTGGTTAGGAAGCAGATAAATGTCTACCATTATTACATTTCTTTTTATACAAAAAAAAAAAAATCCAGCATTGTTTCAATCTCCAATTGGGAAATATTTTTATACTGTGTAGTGTATTTTGTTCAGAAAAAAATCTGGATATCATTTTATTTTACAAACCACAAAATAACCATGTAGCAGCTTTGTATTACATTTTAACTATTTTTACTATGCGAGTACAGTGAAATAGACAATCCTCAGTCATAAGAGACAGCTTTTAGAGTATCTCATAAAAAGTCATTTTAGGAAAAAAATCTAGCTGCCTAGTATAAGTTTTGTTTTTTAAAGTACTGTGCATTGGTGATATAATTAGGTCATTATTTTTCCTTTCTAAAGTAAAGGGGTAGAATAAGACTCAGTAACTGCAAGATACAGAGCGCTTGATCTTTACTTAGCTGAATAATAGGCAGTATAATTACCCGTTCAACTGCAGGCAAATGTATTTCTGATATTTGCCATGTAAGTGCAAATAATTATAAAGATGTGGGCCACGTGAAATCTAGTGATTCTAAGTATTCAGAGGTTTTAAATATCTAGATCAAAGAGGATATTTCTAAAACCATTTAGAAGGGCTTATTAATTTATATCCTTATATTAGTATGGATCTGAATACAAAAAGCAGTTATACTGCTTGCATTTGGATTACTGCATGGCAGTTACCTTGTTCGGTGAAATCTTAACCATGCAGCCACTCCTCATGCCAAATTCCATTTTGCTTCAGTGCAAGCAAATGAAAGGGCTGCAAAATCAAGTAAGAGTTATCTAGTGTTATAGCCTTTTGTAAGTGAAGAATGATCTTCACACACCATCACTTCAGTTTAATCCAAATTGTTTTACAACTTTTCCCAGATTGAATTCTAAGTTCTAGATTATTTTTAAGTAGGTCATATATTTCCTCTGGAAACAGGTATTCCCAGAAAGCTGGAGCAGAATGATGGAATTCCACACGAGTGATGCAAAAAGGAAAAGGCCTCCAGAATTTTCAAATATCTTGTGCGTTTATGACTTTTTATCAACCATTGCTCTAAAGCTGCAGTATTACACTAGATTACAAAGGTATGAGAGCATTTTTAAGAGACCAAAACTAAAATACATAGACTGTAGAACATACACATGCAATCCTGTACAGTGTCTCAGGCACAATTCTGTAACCAAGGGTAGTATTGTGTATTAGGTCTGTTAATATTGTTTTGTGCTGGCATCTCAGCATATCACTGTGAAAAGCTGTTTATGTTTTTTGTTTTTTTCTGTATTCAAAGGCAAGGCAGTACGGTCAAACTCCTATGCTGTAGGTCAGGAAATGCTTTGGACCGAAAGCCATATACATCTCTACCTATTTGAGTTCTGACCGGAGTAATTCTTGGCAGATGCTACTGCAGGGTGGTAGAAGCTGCCCAGCATGGAAAGGTATGCGGCTCTACAGACTTCTGTAAGGCAAGCAAGTGACAGATTCCTACCCTGATAAAGATTTGTCACCATATGGTGATAAAGAAGGGCTTTAAATGACAGTTGCAAATATAGTCTCCTTAATTCCTGGTCAGCGAAGATGAAAATTGTAGAGAAGAAAGACAGAGAAAAGATGCATCAGGACTAAGATGAGATAAGCATTTATTGTCATGAAACATTAGCTAACCACATTTTAAGTACTGCTACTAGGTTTTACACAACCAAAGCTACTGTATGATTGTAATCTTGCCAAACTAATGGATATATAAATGAACCTGAGGTAAACGCAATAATAGCTAGTTGTGCTAGTTATCAGCTACGATAACCAAGTGGCTGGTTCATTTGGTTAATGCTGTCTATGGCCTTTAATCATGGTGGTTATTTTGTGTTTTTTATTTTGCAAAAAAAGTCAATAAAATGGTTTAGTTACAACTTGTTTCTCGTCTCTCTGAAGAAGCTTTCTAAGTTCATAAGGATTCCACCCTTTTTATAGCCACTTGTAAGCATGCAGCTGTGCTATCATTCATTGCATTTTGCTGAGCTGATGCTTGCATGGCATATTAGGATTTATGATTAGGAATGTAACAAGGAAGCCTTATAGTGTTTGTATATGATGGGGATGGGGCAAGGTCGGTGCTTGTTGCTTACTGTTAAACTGGATAACAAAAAAAAATCTCTTGCCACTTTTCCACATGATTTCTGATATTTAGTTACCACGATATTACCCAAGGGACATAAAACTAATTAGTCATGACAGCCATGGGAAGGAAAAATGCAGGTAAACAGCAGGAGCTCTATGAGGTTTTCAGCAGACTCTAAACTTTCTACAGCCATTGTTTTTCCTGCTTTCTCACCGCTGTTGTTGTCAGCCATTATACAGAAATCCTAATTACCTGTTAGTGGGCTCTCAGAAACTACATCCTCAAATACAGACTTTATCAATTGATGAAGGTAGAAAGATGGTGCTTCTCCAGAAGATTTTTACAATATGTCATGCAAAGAACATAATTTGTTATTTTTTTTCTTAAAGCTCTCAGGCAATACAAGGACATTGCATTCAGAACACAATGTGCGTTCCTTCTCAAGTGCAATTTGAGAATGTTATATACGTCAGTGATTTAGAATATTTTTGGAAGCAAATTTTTATTCCTTTGAATTTACCTTTAGAAAAGGCTGTTGGATCAATACTGACAAAAAAAAAAAAAAAAAAAAAAAAAAACAACACAAGAATGATTATGATAAAACTGGTGGCATGAAAGGATCAACTCAGAAATGTTATTCTTTAGGTTGGTTTTTAGTTTTGTTTTTTAATTAAGGCCATCTAGAGAAAGTTGCTTATATTTTATTTATGGAGAGTCTCAGCTTATTTCTTAGAAACAGTGTTCTTCTTGTTTGTTTTTCCTAAGACAGAGAGAACTGCAAGCAAGTAAGTTCTGGCCTAAAGAACCTGCATCAACACACAAACCAGTGCTTTGAGCCTCCCAACCCACAAATAATACACTAAGTGTTTTGTGAGTAATACAGGATTGGCCAGACTTCAGCTGCAACTTGCTAATTTCATTCGCTGAAGATGTAGTCAGAATTGTCTTCTGGTTGCATCAGGCTTCAAGATGTGAAAAAGGAAAGCTAGATAGCACTAAATACACAGATGAATTAAGAAGGATTACCTCATAGAAGAGACTAATCTGGACATCCTTTCTGAGCACTGAAAGCACGATAGTACCAGAGGAAGTAAGGGAGGAGCAGCACTGTATTTTATTGCCCTAATTCTTCATCAGCTTACCCACAAATATCCTTCAAGCACAGCAATTTATACCCTGAAGCATTCAATTTGTAAAATGAAAGTGTTTCCCTGCCATGTTCCAGTAACAGGATGTGGGAGTCTGACTGAAGGCATCTTGGAAATCCTGTTCTGAGAGCCAAGTTTTCTATCAACTTTACAGTTATTTAGGTAAAGATCTAATATACTAAAAAAGATTGATTTTGGTATCTAAATTCCAGAAAGAGATAAAATATTTCATTTCATCAGACTAGTCTTTGTCAATCTAGAAGAGATTTGCTGTCTTTGTAAGATAAAACCACAGGTTTTGCCCCTCTTCTATCCCTTTTTTCCAGTGCAGTTTTTTATACTTTTGTCATCAGATAATCTAGCCCTTATTTACTCTGGGTTGGAGTTCAAGGCATGTACTATGCAGTGAAGTATCTTTAAAGTGGGTTGCTTGCCACTCCTGAATCCTGAAAATGATATAACAGCATTTGCATGAGTCTACTTACTAATAGGCAAAACTCCTACTGAAGTGGTAAGATACTCTGCACATACACACACACACACACACACTTTGGGCTTTGAGATACCACCTAATGAACTTAGACATTGTTTCTTGTCTTTGTTTTAAATCTGCTAATAGAAGTTTGCTCTGTGTGCTGCATGCAGGATGGGAGTGTATTAGCAGCAATAACCCCCATTCTACAGGTTCTACAACAAGTTAAGTCATTGTCAGCTAACATACACCATTGCCTTCAGCTAAAAAAATATAACCTGTGTCACAAATTGATTCTACACTAGCAGCCAGAGCAATGAGTCTACTATTGTATATCTATTTAGAAAAACTAAATCCCTTACTGCTGCTTACATAAAGATCTTCATTTCTTGTAGAAATTTGAAAAGCTTTTGGACCAAGGCTGCACGAGGCTAAGAAGAAAATTTGAACATTAGAAATGCAAGAATGATTATGCTAATGTATCTGAGCTCTGGAGAAAGTCAAACTGAGAAGATTAAGATGTGATTCAGAGAAAGCAGTTACCATAGGACAACAGTTGTGATGGCTCCTTTGCAATTGTTCAGCCTATTTCATTGTAAGCAGGCCACACCAGTACAACATCCTGCTGGGCTGTTTTGCAGCTGTTGCTGTGCCCATTCAGAGGTTCTGCACACACTCCCCCACACATTACAGTGAAGACATATTATAGTGCTGATTCATCTCAAGTCCTTTTCCATACAGTGCTGATGCCCCCCAGTCAGTCAGCTGACCTACAGAGGAGCCCAGTACCACCTGCTGGACCTAGTGTATTTTTTTTGGTCCCATGTCAAAGGATATTCCAGAACAGTGAGGTCCTTATCCCAACATACAAGGGATCTCCAGCTGCTCTCCTCCACTGGGACAGAACATAGCAGAAGAATGAAGCTCTGTGTCAGCCAGGGACTGGTCTGCTCAGGGATTTCAAGGTAGAAGCATTCAACAGTTTCCAAAAAACAATCAGGAAGTCAGAGACAGAGTCGCAGATGCAGATACCAGCTGCATGACAGCAGGATGACAGCATTTCAGGTACCATTCAAAGATGCTAAACTGGGAAAGGGGAGGTTGCCTGTAGATACCAGTTCTGGTTTTCACAGGTTAAAAAAAAAATCAGCAGTTTAAGGGTTTATAATTAAATATGCATCTTTGTCATAAATATAAGATGGTCATTCTAAGCAAGTAATAGATGTGATTCCACCACCACCTTATAAACATCAGAGTGTGCTCTACATGTTGTACAGATTATTCTTTAGATTTGTCCTGGGTCCTCATTTAGACTTACAGCCTGCTTGCAAAGTTTTGTAGATGTGAATTAACGCAGGCATTCACATTTTCTGTGTCTGGTGTTAGTTTTTAGTTGATTAACAAATCTTATCACATGATAAAACAGTCTGATAAATGACGTCTTTTCCACTGGCAGTATGAAGAAAGGGGGTTTCTAAAGGAGACTCAGGGGCTCTCCAGGAGCTCTGTGTGTCCTCCCTGTTCCCACAATGTAGAGTCTGCAGGAAGAGCTGCATTGGCATGCAGGAAATGCAACCTAGCGTCACTGGTCCTGCAGTCCATAAGACGCACAGCACTCTGTAAAACAATCTCAGTCAAGTGCAAACACTTGCAGTCGAGTGTAAATTCTTGCACAGTCATTATTCATCTTTGGAGAGAAAGATTTGCCTCTACTTTCTAGCTGTCCAGCATGGTCAGGGTACACAACTTTTCCTGCCTCCCTCAAACTCACCTGAGGAGACAGGACCTCATCAGCTTTGTTCCCATTTCATTTCAGTGGGACAAGGACAGGAAAGTTTGAGGATGTTGAAGTGATTCCTGGCCTGATGAGAATACATCTCTGGAAGGTGCTGCAGTCAATGGAGGACTGTAGTTCCCCACTGCTGCATGTCCTTTTGTTTCTCAGGTTAAGAATGATAAAAATGAATAGCAGTGGTAACATGCTGTGGAGACTGATGTTTGCACTTCACACAGTTTTTATGGTGAGTTTGTTTGCTGTAGTCATAGCAAACTTAGTTTTGTGGGAAAAAATATGATAAGAAGAATAAAAAAGAAATGGCTGCCTCAAAAGATTATTGGCTAATTATCAAAAGGTAATTGGATAATTGCTTTCTTAAGCATCTCTAGTCTCTCTGACCATGAGGAGGGGACTGAAGGTCAGTACTGGGGTTGCCAGGCAGACTTTTCCTAGCTGTTAATAGAACTGATTGTCCCTACATAGCTAAGGAGGGGGGTAAAGAGGCTGGTACCTTAGAGTTTGTTAGATATCATAAAATGATTCACCATCTGCTACCTCTTTGCTATACGCTGCAGTAGGTACTGTTGGTCTGAGCTCGCTTTAGGGCTCCAGGAAGGGATTCTGTGGCCTGTACTGACTAGCAGCAGTACATGGAGCAGATGTGCCACGTACCTGTACAAGATAAGCACTTGCTGCATAAGCTGCAACTGTAGGTGCAGCATTTGATAACCTTGCTGTTCTCATCTAGCTCCATGGCTTTTCCTTCTCTAGGAACAAATACTAAGGAGACATTCCTCACCCTCCCAGCTCATAAAATACAGGTTGGATTTAGTCCAGGGAGATGACCACCAAGGTAGAACTATGTTCTCCCCTCAGGCTTCAAAAGCTTGTTTGGTTGGTTTTTGTTTTTTAAACCTGGGTACATGGACATCAAGCAGAAATCCAGTAATTCAGCCTATTGCACCTTCACTCATTCTAAGCTGGTTTTTGAGTCCTGATCAGCCAGCCAGGTGCCGCCCATTCGGGGCAGTCAAGCTGCAGAACTCGCCATGTGACACTGGGAATGCAAAGAGCTTCCAAAAGTTCACAGGGGAACTGTAAAGGTCCATGAATAAGATGTTTACTGAAGTTAATAAATACATAGACATTATGCCTCACGGAGCAGTTTCTCAAGTCAAACAAATGCTGGGAGTTTTCAGGAGATGTGTCACTACTTAATCGCACTCTTCTCTGTGGGAGACAGAAGGATTCGGCCAACCTGTTCTCAGTGGTTTGTGGGGACAGGACAAGGGGTAATGGCCACAAGATAGAGCACAGGAAGTTCCGCACCAACATACGTAAGAACTTTTTCACATTGAGGGTGATGGAGCACTGGAACACGCCTACCTGGGCAGCCTGCCCTAAGAAACCTGCTTTGGCAGGGGGGTTGGACCCAATGATCTTTTGAGGTCCCTTCCAACCCCTTCAATTTTGTGATTCTTTCTCTGGGTATTGGAGGCAGTATAAAGGACACATGGATACTTGGCCTGACCCAGCACTGCTGTTCTCTGTGCTCCAAAAAAGATGGGAAAGAAGGATTCAAGCTGGAGAGGCTGGTGTGTCTTTTCCCACCTAGCTCACTGCAAAGGAGCATGTGAATACCTAAAAGGGATATTTCCCTGCCATTTTTGCAGAACACTGTCTGTGGGGCTAGCTAGATCTCTTGATGCACTAGCACTGAGAGCAGTCTTTGTAACAATGAGTGCTAATAATAAATTCAGGTGACATTGATGAGAACATGCATAGAAAAAAAAAAAAAAAAACAAACTTTTTTACAGGTTAATATGCAGCACTTGAGCATGCCTTTTCTGCACCAGCTGTGCTGAATGGAATTACTGCCCATTCACTAAGCCACATCCTGGCAGGCTGGACACTATCTAACCTCTCCACTGTTCACAAGAATCTGTTGCTGCCACAGGACACTTTTCATCTACTGGATCTTTATCCAAAAGCTTTACCATACTGGCTCTGGATCACTATCTGCATTGCAACTCTGCTACAAAACAAAGAAACGTTTTTTTCAGGATCATGCAACCAAGTAAGACCTGACCCAATCTCTCTTTTAGGTGCACAGCTAATCATAATCAGTTATTGAATGGACTATCAGGTGTAAGCTACCAGATCAGCTAATTTGCTCCTTCTATTGCCATTTTCTTTCAGGGACCCATCAGTGCAAGACATCTTCTCATTGCATTCCCTTTTGGTCTTAATTGCAATACCTGGGGAGTAAAATGCAGCCATGACATTTTGTCCTTGTCCATTCAACAGTCAGCTACAATGTCATTTTCTGATTTGACAGCATTTGAGTGGAGAGCTAATCAAGTCAAAACCATCTGATTTGGGCACTTGACATTTCATGAATACCCTCATTTGAAACAGGCTGCAATTGGGCATAAGGAGGGCACACTGGCACAATCACTTATTTGTGCTGAGTTGTCTGCATATGCGTGGAGAGTGGCACACCCTAGGAAATCAGAAATCTCTTCAGGAAGAAGTGGTCCTTTTGCCTACTAAGAAAGCAGTTATCTGAATTACACTGAGGGCTGTGTTCAGCCTGGGGTGGGAAAAAAATGGAGAAGCCAAAACTCATGAAAGGTGGAAAGGCTATCAGGGAACAACTGATCACTCATCTGCTGTGGCCCTCCCTAAGGAGGCTCCCATTTCAATGCAGAAATACTTCTGTTTTTTCCCCTCCCTATCCCGTGGGCAGAATCACTTGTATTTGGATGGTTTAGCCTTGCATCTGGTGTTCATTCAGGCGCTCCTCACTTGGCTGCCGATGGCAAGCACAGGCTCAGAATGTGAAGGGGAAAGAGGGAAAGCAGAGGGATTCATCCCTCACCTGTTTGTGGAAGACAGTAGTGTTCTTGCAGTGTTCCATGCAAAGAGTTAGCCTATTTGAGAGGCCCAGATCCATGCGTGACTGTGCCTATAGCTGGAGAGACCACAAAGCAGAAGCCCCTTTGAGTACAGTGGTTAGACCCAGGCACCAGCTCCTGGGAATGAGATAGACAAGCCCTGCCCAATGTATTTAATGAATGATTAAAGCTTTCCCCATGATCTACAATAACTGCTGGTGATGATTCTGGGTGATGTTCATTCTGTGCCTGTCAGGATTTTTTTTTTTTTTTAAAGTGCCTTGAATCATATAGCTCTAGCCAAGCACCTAAGTGATATGTTAGCTCCAGCTTTGGATTGCAACCCCCACAGTCAGCTGTGCTGCACTGTTCTTTAGGCAGACCCTTTGCCTTTTGGGAATTAATCAGTTTCCAGTTCCAGGCTGTACTGTAGCATATTAAGAAAATAGCAGTGAGCAGTAGTAGTAGGAAGATGTCTTTAAGGGTAGCCATCAGCCTGTTGACCACAGAGAGACAAGGTAAGTGCTGTGTTTTGTTAACAGTTCTGTCCACCCTCTTCATCTCACTGCTTACTCACTTTGCTTATTCTTTTCACACACAAGGCTGAAAAAGCACCATCACTTAGCACAAAACACATTTATTCTATTGCTCAGGGAATAGCCTTTCATTATTATAAACTTTTTCAGTTTTCTTAAGGCCTTTTGCTACTTTGCCATTGTAGCATAATTTTGTTGAATGGTTTACACACATTAAGGTGTGTGAAGTTGTATTTATGTGTCTCTGATGAGTTCTTCAGTGGCTAGTGGATCAGTGTTTTCAAGACTTTTACCTTCACAGTACAATTTTACACCTAAAAATGAGGCTGCAGACCTTCTGACTCCTGACACCTCACTTCAATTCTCAGCTCCAGGTAGATGGCACAAGGTCTGATATCATCCCTGCACGGGGAGCTTCTCACTTCCATCCAGAACAGCCAAGGACCCTTTAAATAACAAGCTTTAAACAGAAAGCTGCAACTGTGCCCCTGAGCTTCTGTCCTTGGTTTTCTGGCTCCAAGCCCTTCATTTAAGTTACATCATTTTTATTAAATATAAGATCTATGTTTAAGCATAAATCTGCCTACAATTACCTTTACAATTGAAATGGTTCTTCCCTCAATACATCCTTCTCCCTCCTGTAGCTTAAGCTTTTCTTAAGCCATGTGATTAAAAATGACTGTGGGTACGCTCACATCAGAGTAGAAGGAAAGCTTTGTTTTGGGCAAATACTGCCATCAGTGTTGAGAGCTCATGCAGAATTTCAGATAGGGCAAAATAAGGTCTATTCAGAGCCAGATAGACTAGCACTCACTATTTCTCATGAGGAAGAAAGGGCAACGCTCCTCACAGATAGGGGGATATGAGGATACCAGATTGTGGTCACAGCACATTGCTCCATCAGCCATGAACACCTTCTGAGAAATTCCTGGGTTCCTCTAACTGAGAGCTATATTCACACAAAGGCGTAGTGCCAGTTTTTCATTAGAGACCCAAGCCTTACGCAGAACACTTCTGTGTAAACATCGAGTTTGTCAGTACTAAGCTGGTTATCAAAAAAAAAAACCTTTTCCCTAAAAATAGACAAAAAAAATAAAAGTTCAGGGAGAGTAGTGTCTTTTGTCCTTGCCCTGTGCTAGTGACATACTGTCAGAACAAACTGGGCCCTTGAAAATATCATGTACTTCACTGCCTTTTGGACTTGGAGGAGGAAAAAGTAAAATGCTAGTATTTAAGTGAGGCTGAACAGCAGGCAGCAGACAACACTAAGAGAAACTGAAGCTTGTTTTTAGGTGCACAGTCACCATCGTTGGTGATTTCACCTGTATTTGCTTTAGCTGAGAATGCCCGCAAGCCTCACGCACAAACAAACAGAGTTTCAAATCCTTCCTCTTCCACAGCCACCCTCAGACCTCCAGCTGAGGGAGGACACAGGAGCAGCTAGTTAAGCTGTGTCACAGGGGAGCTGCTAGGACAGCCTTTACACCCATTGCCCTTGGATGTGGGCCAGTCATGCAGATGGCCTCCTTTTGGCCCTGCTTTCTGCTGAGTGGTACATGAGAGCCTACCACACATCAAATCTATCTTTGCACAGTTAGCTATAATATATCTTCATGCCTAGGTAGAACACAAACATTTCCTGATAAATGAGACTCAGCTTCTCTGTTTTGGAGTACTTCACCTACTTGCTGAGGATTTTGAAGGTTGCCAGAAGCAGAGGAGACAGGAAAGAAAAGTGCCAAAGTGTATTTCAGCATCTAAAAAAAAGTGAAATAAAAACTGAATGGTTTGTTGAAAGCCTCATTCAAGCAGTAGGAATGGCTAATCAGCAACATTTCTGTAGTGTATTAGGTAGGGCTATAAAAACATCTTACTAAGATTAATTTAGCATCATAACACCTTTGTGACATAAGCAGATTACCCCACTGAATAGGGAAAAAATAATGCATCAAGATATAATGTAGAAGCTAATTGCTGCACAGAGATGCACGTATATATTTATCCTCAATCATTGTACAAGGCTGAAGCATCAATGTCTTCTATAACTTTAAGCAAGGCATTTTTCAAGCTATTAATAACCAGCTAGGATTTGTGGTCAAGAGATGTCCCATATAACAGCTCATCCCTGTAGTTATTAGGTGTTTTACTACTCATTCCTTAACCACCTCTTTCTTTAGCACAATAATGTAGCATAGCAGCAGGAAGCAGAGACTGAAGTCTAAAGACAACAGGAGCTTACAGTTATTTCCCTACAAGAGGCCTCCTGCAGTGTCATAAGCTTGCATAAGGCCAACCCCAACAAAACCAGGAGGAGAAGGCTTCTAGTAGACCACAATCTTAGTACCAACACAGGGAGAGGAAACTGTAAGGCATCCTTACCTCTATCTGTGAGCAAACATACAGGTTAAACAAATAACAGACCTAGATTGCTACCAGAATAAAAACATTGCCTCTTGTCAGAAAATGACAAAAATCCTATGCAAACAAAGACAGTTTCCTACAGACCCTGTAGGATAGCATTGTTTTTCCCCTAACTTAGTACTTCTTACATGACAGAAGAAGAAAACCAATTTAAACCAGGTAAGGGTAGAAACAGGTTACCTTTTGCTTCATTTAACTCTAAGCACTGCTCTTTCCTCACCAGTAGCAAAGCAACCAACTCAGCTGCTGCTTCAGCTTTTAAACCCTTCCCATCCCCAGAAGCCATTCCCTCTCCCTTCTCTCCTGGGCTTTATTTCAGTGGGCTTTAACCTAGTGGGAGGGTAAATTTATTTCAGCTGTAGTAGTATTTTTTTTATTTTTTTTACTTCTTGTTTCTCTATTTTTCTCCTATGAAGTAGTGCTACATTAAGTGCATTAACATCTTCTTGTTTTTCTGCAAGGTAAAAGATGTCTCTCAAACATTTAAATTAAAAATACTTCTAAGCTTATTTCTTAGTGGAGACCCATTCATAAACTTGGACCTGACCTTCTGTAAGGAGTCATCTGCTGCAGCTCTATGTAAAATCTGGGGACTGGATCACTAAGAGGACATTGAACAGGATCCTGAGGGAAAAAAAAAAAAAAAAAAAAAAAAAAAAAAAAAAGTAAAATAACTTTGCTGACCAGGAAAAAAGAGATAGCGTTGTATCTTTCCCTGTATGCTGCTGCCTCTCCTTCAATCTCCAATTGGAGTTTTCATGAAATTAAGTCAAGTATAACCTTTTCTTTTTTTTCTCGGCTTTATTAACTAACAAGGTTTTAGGAAAAATGATGTTTCAGTTTCATTTTCTTCGGCAGAACATAAGAAGGAAAACATCTCTTCATAATTTTTCTGTCACCTATTGTGTAGGTGACAGGTTCACGACAGGTTCACAGCTTCCTTGGGGAATCATTCCTTTAATTATCTGTCATACACACTACATTCATTAATAGCATAAGGTCTTGTGCAGCTTCGTAAGGGATGCATGCATCTGATTAAGTACATGGAGAAAACACCAGGGACCTCTGCGTGTTCCAAATGCGTTCATCCGAGGCTCTCTGGAGCCTTCTGTTTTCTTCAGCATTAAGAAGGTCTCAGGGATGCCCAGGTGATCCAGTATCTGGCCTGGCTGAATGTCTCTTATGCCATAACTTTACCTTCTGTGGGGAAGATGTCTCCTGCTGTGAAAGTGCCTATTTGGCAGTCTGTACAGCAGATCCGTATGGGTTTCTCTGGAGGGCAGCCCCTCCAGGGCCCATCGCTGTCAGGCATGAGTCCCAGGCACTGGCAGGGAGAGGGTTGCTCGTGAACCCCAGAGCAAGAGCACTGTGAAGGGCGGGTAGCTGAGCCAAGCCCCCACCCTCCATACAGGGGCTGCAGGTTCCCGTGCCAGTGCCTGGGGCAGTTTGCACAAGGCAGTAGCTGTGTCTTGGCAGCAGATCCAGGTAGCCAAGCCAGAACCTGGTACAGTCAATAACTCTCTTTGGTAGGGCCTTTTACCTTCTGGTCCCTCTGTGAGTTGTAGAGACTTTGAAATGAAAGAAGCAGGCTTTTAAATGAAAGCTGAGGCACTGATAATCCCATGTAGCTATAGGTCATTAAGCCAACAATACTTATGTCTTAAGTTTGGCTCCTGTAACTGTTCAGAAAGTCTTACGGGACCAATAGTGATCACACAGCCCATAATTTTATAGCCAGAAATTATTAAAATAATTGTAATAAAGTAAAAATAAGAAACCCTTACTTATTTTAATGTCAAATATTTCTGACATGACTGATTCCTCCTGTTTTCATGTAACTCCCATAGCTTCAAACTCCTCTGAATGGGAGTCTCGCGCTCTTGTTCCACAATCCTGTGGCTAAAACTTAAAAAGCTAAGTTTAACTTCTGGATAGGTGAAAGACCCTTTGGGTATTTTGGTGAAAATTTGCTTTGGAAGCCAACTTACTAAAAAAACAAAGTCAAGCACTGTCAAAATCATGGCAAATGCTGTGAACCTGTCATATTGAAATTATAGGGGCAGAAGGTGATAAACTTTCCTGCTGGTCAGGGAACTTGCTGAAGGCTCAGTTACTTATATCAGACTTTTATTATTATGAATAATAATTTGGAGGAATAGGGGCTAAACTGGGATCACCTCTCATTTGCCATAGGCTAAAGACACGTATCACCTAGTACAGACAGCTGCTTTGTGGTAAGCTTTTCATTTGACCGTGCCTTTGGTAAAGCAAGGAGGTCTGTGTACTTGGTGCTCATTCTGTGCTCCTCCACAATCTTAGTGAGCCAGAACTGAAGTGCAGAGCCATGTTTTCTGTTTTTTCCCAAGAGACTTGAAGTAACAGAATGTTTTTGGGACAGACTATGAGACAGATAAGACAGTCCCTAGTCAAACACAAAGAATAATCATTGCAGAACTTGGGCTAGTCACTGACAGCTGGCAGACTTTGCTGATAACACACTTGGAGGGTGTTAAGAATTTTGGGGGTTGGTTTGGTTTATCTGGCTGCTGCTGCTGAGGAAGCTTTGCTTTCCTTGGTATTTTAAAGGCATGTGTTGTGACCTGTTGCTTGCTAGATTTGGTTAATGTGAAATTTGATTCTGGCCATAGAAAAGCATGCCGCAGGAAAAGTGTTTATTTTGCTCTCTGCTGGAGGTAACAGCGAACAGCTTAGTTTCTAGTTTTGTTGATGTTTCAGTTCTGGTTTGTGTTGTAAATGCAATAATCACATTTTGGGAGGGAAAACCAGTATGTGTGCTCTACAAATGGAAGATCTAGAGCCTGCAGTATTGCTTTAGCTTCCCCCAGCCTGTGGCTTTCCATAGCAAATAGACATGGTCATGTGCAGCTTGTTGCAGAAATAATGCTAGGAATGCTAAAGGCCAAATTCACAGTTAATGTAAATCTTCACAGAGGCTAAAGGGCTTCTCCACATTACATCTGCTAAAAGGATTGGTTTCATCAGCTGGGAAATTTTCTCCAGATTTCAAATTATTCAATGAATTTAAAGTCCATTTGCTCCTATCATAAGAATCAAAGAAATCAAAACAAAGTAATGATGAAAAAAACACACACTTTTCAGTGCTGCTTGGTTGCAGAGAGATAGCAAAAAAGAATCTTGCTTTGAAAACATTCTCACATTTTAAAATAAGTAGTAGGTGTATAAATTGTAGGGAATAATCTCAATTACTTTGAGTTCATATAACAATGTAAAGGTGTGGAGAGCTACTTAAAACAGCTGACATTTTTTCAAAGCTTGAGGAGGAAAAATCTGTACAAGCACTGCTTTTTATTATCTATAAACTTTATTTTTTCTAAGCCAAGTTTGTTCTTAACCAAGAAAGTATTTTCATACCATGTAACATGTTATATGAGAAAACTGCATATAGAAATTCACTCTTCCATATAAAGTATTTCAATTGTAGCAGGCCATAGCATCAGAGCTGAGACTTATTCTTCGTACTGACACAAGGGCAAATGAAACTCCTCTGTATTCCTCTGGTTTCTCTGTTTTGCTTTGAAGAGACCAGCCTAGTTTTTCTTGTGCCTGTCAGGAGCAGTCAGAGGACTCTAATTTAGTTAGGACTCATTTACTCATAAGGAAGACAAAAAAAAAAGTAACATACATAATCCATAGAGTTCTTGCTTGTAGCCTTTTAGGTAGGAGTTGAGTGATGCCTCAAGCTCCCCAAACACAGGGTTCTTCCCAACTTCAGTCCTAGCTAGTACCTCTGTCCTAACCTGAGGGTGTTCTTCACTGCATTGCAACCTATTGTGACTCAGGACCATTGCCTCTAGTGGCACATACAAAGTCGTGAAGATGAGCAGAGTTAAATCACACAGCCTGTCTTTGGCAGAGTTTCTATGAAGAATGATCTGTGGCGACTCTTAGTCAGTGACAGGTTTTACTAAAGACTGACTTTTTCTTTGCACTTAGTCTCTGTCCTTAGAATTGATGTCACATAGTGAGATGAGTATGTTGCGTGTGATTTATTTTACATCTCTCTCACTGAAAAAGCCCCATTATAAAGAGGCAGAACCAGTAGTTTTCCATTTACACAAGTACTTTAACAGGGCCACATCTCCTAAGAGAAGACACCTGCATATTTACATTTATTTGTTCTTTATCCCTGTGTAAAAAAACTTACCCAGACCACCATATTATAAGTATTTGAATGAGAATTGGGAAGTGATTCGTGATTTTTTTCCATTCCCAAGGAGAACTATCCAAGTACATACTACATATTAGCACCTGCATTCCCACCTCAAGTAGCTCAGTGAACAGGGTTGTTAGGGTAGGCTTGTGCTATTTATCTTTACACCACTGTATACATTGTGAGGAGAAAAAGCCCTAATGCTTCATACACCAGCACCAGAGTGAATTTTACCAGGCATATGACCATATAATCCTGTGCCTCAGACAGTAGGATTAAGTCATCTGGGAAGTACTTTATATAGTTCTGCTTTTAGATGAAAGTTTTTGCATTTAGAATACTGAAGTAACAAAAACAAGATCTTAAATTCAGTATTATAAGCTTAATTTTTGTATTTATTTTTATCAGCAAAGAATCAAGCTCTTAGAAAATGACAGACTGCAAAACCAAAACAGACACACTTTTACTCACAGAAAGTACAGAATGGAAAATCCGGAGATTAAATTTGCAAATTTCATAAAATCCAGTGCGAAATTGGCCGCTGTTTTGTGGACAACTAGACAGTCTCACAAGTTCCTGAGAGTTTGAGTTTGGTGCAGTTTAACTATGACTGGCACTTCTGTGATACTCACTTTATTAAGAGAAGTAATTCTGATCATTAATTTCAGCATGAAATAGTTTTACAGAGGCTTTCTTTGTGTTAGCCTAAGTGATTTTTCACTAAAGAAATCAGTATGTCAGTGTGGTACTGGACATCTTTGAAGTTAGCAAAATTTAACTGCCCAGATGTTTCATGAAAGGCTTTCAATTCAGATAGTATTTTCAGCCTGGCTGCCTACCAGAAAATAAATACCCTTCAATTTTTCATGGAGCCACGAGAGTCTGATAGCTTTTCTTCTCTTCCCTCCCCCTCTGCAGAGCGGTTGCAGGTATTTAGGTGCCATAGTGACACCTCGTGGTCGAGAGGGAGATGAAACAAGGCAACTTTAGGAATTAGAACGTGTCTTTATACTAAATGCATACCAAGGCTTTACTATTAATTGTCATAGTTCACGTAAAATGATGCCTCCTTCAA
This sequence comes from Heteronetta atricapilla, assembly GCA_011075105.1. Taxonomy (NCBI): domain Eukaryota; kingdom Metazoa; phylum Chordata; class Aves; order Anseriformes; family Anatidae; genus Heteronetta; species Heteronetta atricapilla. The sequence continues at coordinate 6,362,679 of CM021736.1, forward strand.
TTATATTATTTTCCTTATTTTCATACATTTATATATTAAGCCCCAAATATTAATTAAATGTAATCATTACTGGTGCTTGAAGTACCAAACATCTCTGCAAAGAGATTAAAAAAAACACCGTCTTTTGAACACTATTTTTCTATTAATATCAATATTATTATTCAGACAACTTTTAAGAAAGGCTTCCCCAATGACACTTTCCCTTATGGATAATGCAAAATAAACTCTTAACCTTTTGTCAGTGTTCTACACTGTTCTGCTTCTTCCTTTCATCGTTTTGCCTGTTACTGAAGGATGCTGAGGAACTATTAACTTCCCAGCACATCTCAAGATGAGATTCTGAGCTGGCTGAGGTAATTCACAGAAGCTGTAATTCCTCAGCCTTAGAATATAGTTTTACACTAATATCAAGGAAATCTAATAGATTAAAATCTTTCTCCCTTTTTTCCAGCCAGTGAGTTTAGAAACTTCGAAAATACTGCCTATGTTGGGGGGGGGGGGGGGGAACAGGCAGTGCCAAGTACAGCTGTAGTGCAAAGCTTTATATGTTCAGAACCTGAATTCAGCCTTGAATTATTTACACTACTGTCCACAGTTCACACACCAAGGAGTTCACACACCAAGGAGTGGTGCTTCGAAACTCAGAGACTTGCTCACACAAGATGAGCAACCAAACTAAGATGACACAAACATCCAGATCCTGTAGGAAGCAACCAAAGTTGACCTGTGAAGAGGGACACTAACAGATACTTAAGCTTTCCCTGCCTTCCTTCAAGTAGTCAAATCCTTTCTGATCCCCACAGGTGTCTGAAGACCTGCTAGGTAGCAGCAGTAAGCTGTTCTCTGCATGATCCATTAAGCGAGTCTACAGGGTGAAAAGGACTGACCTTTCCTTTTATCCCCTTATGTCACCAATTGGGAGCGTTTTAGAGCCTGAGCTTTCCTCTGGTATTACTGACTCAAAATGCTCACATGAGACAACCGCCTGAGGTAGATAACCCTCATCATCATCTTGAGTCTCTGTTGGAAGCAACACCAAGGAGCCCTTGGCTTGCTTATGATGATCTTCTTCTAATCACTGTCAAGGAGAATGGCCTTGTAAAAGCTCCATCTCTGATATCTCTTAAGTCAATAGACTCAGCTGAGGGGAAGAAAAATAGCACTGAAAGGACTTTGAATGACAAGCACAATTTTTTATTTTTTTTTAAAGCAAAAATAACATTGCTGGAAGACCAGTAATTGGCAGGAAGAGTGATAGTTAACGTCTTATACAAAGAAAAGCAATAGATGCAGAGTGAACTGAAATGAGGGAAGCTCCTTTAGCCTTCTTGGATTAGAGACCCACGGGTAGTGCTTGCTGAGTCTAAGCTGTCATGGGAAAAATCCTTCAGGATTAAAAGATCCATGCTGAAGGTTATCAAGATCACAAGTCTTGACTCTCAGTCAAGAACATGTTGCCTCGCACATACTGGATATTTTGTGAGTTGTAGGCAGGACCTTCTCAAAATTAAATTCAGTAGGTTACCACTTAAAATAGTTCAGGAAAATATATTTTTAAACAACCCTCCTCCAGCAGTGCACTCCAAACTCTACAGAGAGCAGCAGAAAGACTTGTACTACATTTCAAGATCTGGAGTTATTTGATCTGGAGATTTTTAATCTGTTAACACCACTGATCCTCAAGGGCATAACAACTTCCTTGTCATTTTAGCAACTAGGAAAGATCAGCTGCCCCTTCCAATTCTTCATTCCAGTTTAGCCATTATGGATATGTATGTTTGAGATCAGTCAATCAGTTCACACTAGCATCAACACAGATTGGGGCTATTGATTCAAACAATGAAAATATACTGAAGTAGCCAGCAGACCATTCTGAAGAGAAATGTGCCCCAACAGCAGTTAACACCTGTTAGTTACCCCACTGACATTTACATGTGCGGAAATACTACATCATACAGGAACATGCAGTGCAAACAGAACCAAGAGTCATTACCTGAAAACAGCTATTTACATAGCAGGTGTAAACCAGAGCAAACAGTGGTCAAAGCAATGGGAAATGTTTATATTGCCCCCATAAGCCGATGAGGATTGCCAAAAAATAAGGTGAGGGTGCTTAGATGAAAATGGTTAGTCAGGCTTAATGATATATGAGCTTTCTATCAGGGTTCTTATTCTCACTTTGCCTTTACAAAGCCGATACAAAATAAGATCAGAGCTAGTAGCAGTGTCATATCTTCCTGAAGGTCTGCAGATACCAAGCAGAAAATGCTGCCATTCAAATCTGGCTAGTCAGAAGTAACCCCAAGAACTGGAAAGCTAGCAAGTTCTCCATCATTTGTTGCAGAATAGTTCTATTTTCTGTTTAAAAGTCCAATTTTAAGTGCAGCAAACGCAACTGTGATCTCACTGAACAGATTGCATCCTGAAAGTGGTTTTGACTAGCAGGTACATTTCCTATACCTTCTGGGCCAATATAAGTCTCATATCTACCCCATATTTCAACATATAAAGCAAAGGGGCACTTAGTAGTGCATGTTGCAGGACAAACAGGAAGGTTTCCTTAGGTAATTAATAGGAGGGAGGTAATTTGCATGAATCTTTAGTAGCTTGCCAAAATAATTTGATACTCTCCGCCTCCTGGAAAAAGGTTGATTGTACATACTCTAAGACTTACCCACAGCAGCAAAGTGGCTAGCTATCTTTTTTGAGCACCATAGGAATTAGACCAAACACGTATTTACCAGCTGTCCTGCAGAACTGTCCCAAGGCAGTCCCTATTCAGCCCCTAGAAATCTGCTATGTCCCTGAGCTGCTCTCTGGATTTAGTTAACAGTAGCTTTAGTCTTCAGCCAGCAACTGACTTATGCATAAGGGACACTTTTTAATTTTAATCATTCAGAAGCATCCAGTGTTTTCCTTCATTTTGTTAAGTCTTTTTAATCATGAACTTACTTCCTCTTGTCACACACGTGATTACCTTAACATTTTCCCTTTGGTACTGACTCTGCGCTCTGCATAAAGCAGCAGGTACTGTTCTTGTTTTCCAGCAAATTGAGCGGCGTTTCAGTGAATTCAGCGTTGCCAGTTGCAGTACATGCACTTCTGGTTCCATTATGATCAGTGCAGTTGCTTTGTGTTAAAAGGTTTTCTTTAGCAAATCAAATTCAGAATAGCCCTGTCCCAGTACTGCAAAATTACCATGAGCTGTAAATATACCTCTATAGCACCTAAGGTTAAGATCCCCACCTTTCTGGTACAACTGTAATCCACTTAGTGAAGGATACAGATATGGATGAAATACCACACTTAGCCTTACAATTTGAACTGAGTAAATTGTAGTTTGGGTTGTGTGGTTTCTTTTTTTATCCTTTAAATCAAACATTAATGGACTGATAGAGCCAACAGAGCAGGTTGTAAATAAGTCAGCTGCAGATTGCTGACCAGGCTCAGAACAGTCACATCTGAGCCTTGAACAGACACTGCTTTGTGAATAAGAAGCTAGTTGGCTAAAGCAGAGGACAACTACTTATGCAATGGGTGCTAAAGACAGCACAGGGCACATTTAGACAAGCAAAGCATAAGGATGGTAAATAAAAGCTGTGGCAGCTGTTCCAGCCTCAGCTCTGAGGAACAGCTACTTTTCCTTCCAGGTGTTTCTTGGTTCCCACTGAAATCTAAGGAGTGTTGTATTCTCCTGCTCCTCCCCAAATTAGAATCAGAATATTAGAATAGTCTGCTACAATACCTTTAGAAGGGTTCCAGCAGGTTTAGACCAAAAAGGAGAAAAAGAGAGGCTCAAAGCTTTTTTCATTGAAGTAGTATCTAGGAAGCTTCTTATGTGTGCTTACCTCTCTGTCCATGGTCTTCAGATCACCTTCTTTCTCTTGAATTCTCTCTACTCCTTGCATTTTTGTCTTATGCTCTGAGCCTCCTCCTACTCGCTTTCAAAAACCCCTTTCTCATCCATCACAGTTCCTCCTTCAGATCCCTCCTATTCTTCTCTTCTCCCCTCGTGAGGAGAAAGTCACTACATTGAACCAAACAACTTGAGAAAATTTTGTTCTCCAGACAGATCACGAGACCTTGCTCCATCTGGCCCCTGACCACTACTGAGATAGTAAAAAACTAATGCAGAGCATTCCAGCCTATGGAAGGGGCAGTACTAGGTATTAATCTCCCTGGACTTGCCTTTATCTTTAATCCTTCATGCAACTTATTGTATCTCCTACTATACTAAACTACTGGGCAGAGAGTATGATTTGTAATTCAATACATAGCCAACAGGTTTTAATAATAAGAGCCTGTGTGAGAAAAAATAATAGATGTTTGCATTTTCAAAAGCAAACATGGCTCAAGAAGTAGTTGATGTATGATAAGGGAAAATATTTAGGACAAGAAAATAAGCAAGGAAGAGGGATACCAGATTTATGATCAAGTTGCTAAGGATTGTAAAGAGATGAAGAATGTGGATAAAAGGAAAATGCATGAACAGATGAGTTCTGCATGTTTGCTAATAGCTATTTCAGGAACAGATATTTAGTGACACAGATCCATTTCCACGTGCTGTAAAGGTGAGTATTTTCCTATCGCTGTTTGTGAACAAGACAACAAATCACTGGAAGAGAACAGCATACAAATGAAGCATTGTTTGAAACGAGTCTGGCAGACAATGCTTAGCCTGTTCAAATTAAAGATGATGGATTTGCAGACCACAGCGTAAAAGTATTGCTAGGAAAACTGACCCAGGAAGGACACCTTCTGATCCTGACATCCACGCCAGTGCATGGAAAGGTATAGGTTTCTCTTTACATCAACTTTTACTGTAGCTTCCCTGTTCAAGGGATTTAGAAAGTGAAGTTTTTCCTGTTTTCTTTGTTCACTGCAGAACCTCTGTTTTTAAGAGTCAGTTATTTCCAAAGAGCAGATAGTATATCATATCCTCACTAAAATGAATTATGTCCAACTAAAATAAAAGCAGCTGAGCTCAGTCTGCAAGTATCCAGTAGCAGGTTGTCTATTTAGGAAAGTACAAAGCCTGCTTAGTACTTGGAACTTTTTTGGTTTTTAAAATCAAAAGCCTAATTTGATCCTATACCAAATCTCAGTATTGTATACCCCAACTTTTTGATTCATGCTACTTTTTAATGGGCTAGAAAACTAATTAAACAAAGATTTAAAGTATCATTCCCTGCTGGGATTTGCCTGTACCCAAGTGGAAAACATTATTGACCAGCTGCCATAATACCGATGCAACTTTACGGAACTTCATTTCAACCACAACCAGACCGCTTTTATCTAGTTTCCCCACATACACACACCTCAGTTCTCACATTAAAAACTATATTGCAAACCCGTGGGTCTTTAAGAGGTGTTCTGTCACTATAGAAGCCATTAAAAGCAACTTTAAGTTCAACAGTTACATTGCCTACTAGTAAAAATAGCAAATTAGCATTTCATAACTTAATTACTATGCAACTCAGTCCTAAGTCCACTGTGCATTCAGTGGGGAAGCAAACAATACATCACCTCCAAGTCACTTCAGGAAAGGTAGAGAATGATTACCTTAAAATAGAGAACATTATCTGCAGCTATGAGAAATATGCTGGCTATTGCTTGCTGGGCCTATATCCAACTGTTAGTTTAGTACAATTCAATTGTCTAAATGCCCTAATAAAAGATTATGAACCAGTGAAACCCTGCCAAGCACTACGATGGCCTCAACTGAAGGACAAAAGTAATGTACTGTAGCAATACAGTTCTCCCAACCCGCAGTCAAAGCACTATCAATAAATAGGGCTGCCAGTTATTATCCACATAATAATAGCAAAGCACCTCCTGTTTTCACCAGCATAAAGTCAGTTCTGATGGCTGAAATTTCAGTATCACAAGCTTTTCACATACTAGGTCTGGACAGCAGGACAGTTATGCAGTATAGATTTTTTTTAAAACACAGATTATTTGCGTCACTGAAATGTATACTGTAGTTCAGAGCAGAGCTACTAAAATAAGTTATGCCACTGGGTATGATACCACCATATCTGACCTCAGACAGGTAGATGGCATTAGGCTCATTTCCCTGTCCTGTTTGCTAGGAATACTAAAATAGCTACCATCGCAGCTCTGAACGAAGCGTTACACCACCAGTCAGAACAGTACCTAGGTACACAGAAGTTGCAGGCTCATAGCTTTTTTAAGCAGTAATGTTTTAGTACTGACATCTTTTTGCTAGGATATGCCAAAGCATTCACTGTACCACACAAAACTGAGATAGACACCTGTACTTACATGACAGAAATAAGGCTTTGTCAGTATTACAAACAACAAAATCTGAGTTCGCCTAGTCTTCCTCTCAGCACATAAAAAACTTTAAGCCTGTCCACTACGAAGAGACAAATGTTAAGACCCCAAATAATAGTTTAAAAAGATTAACTTCTGATTCTCAGAGCAGTTGCTGGCTAGAGTGTTTGTCTTCCATAGGTTCCCCCTCATTTTTCTGTTCTGGTGTAAACATTTAGCACCAGCAATGTTATCCGTTAGCCTGTAAGCTCAAATCAAGTTACTATACTCAAAAGCAGACAAATGAGACCCCTAGTGTAATATGCCTTGCATCCTATCTCTGATGTTAATAGAAATGAACCAGCCATAGCAATCTTCTTCCCATCTACCTTCAATTAAGAGGTAACTTTCCATAAAAGCAATTTCAAAGTCTCCTTTTTGACTGTCTACTGCTAAATGATTCCATTAATGTGACAGTATCCACAGAGCTCTAGAAGGGAGATGAAAAACCATCCTGCAGAACAATGCTGACCCCCCAGCCGGTATTTACATCTAACAATGCAACTTGTTGACAAAAACTAGATCTAACACTAATACTTTCAGCTACTCATAAATAGACAATAACAACATCCTGTCACTCAGCTGTTTGAAATGAAAGCAGTGGAGATAAAGTCTCATTCCTCAGTATCTGTAGGAAAGACTTTCAAACTTCACTAATTTTGAAGCCTATATTATTCCTTTCACATGCCTGATTTAGTAATGAAGGTGTTTAAGTTTCTATTCCACACTTTGCTGCAAGCTTTGGCCTTAAGCCAGAAAGTATAAGAGCTCCATGGTGCTTAGAGCCAATAAAACCTGACAGATGTGAAGTCCTACAACTAGAGGGTACAGGAGCTATAACACTGTAGGTGGAAGCCTACAGTTAAGTCTATCAACCTATTTTAATGTAAATAACAATTTTTAATCTTGTAGTCACAAGAGTTCTTGCCATTGCTTTTCTTCTTCTAATCTGGCATCCTGTCCCTATCGAAGCACACAAAAGCCAAGAATAGAGGTAGTAATTGGAAATGTAATCACATACAATCGTTTATCAGTATATAGCTTCATGAATTTTGTCTGAAGGTTTTATAATAGTCTCACTTGTACAGTTAAATGCTGGGGAGCCTTAGAAATCTCCTGTTTTAATAATGGAAGAGTCTGTAGACATGTAGCATCTCAAAATTGTGATTACAATTCACACAGCAGCCTTCTTAAATCAACATTTACTTGAATATTCCTATATGAAGATATTAGCTTTTGAAGTATAATCCAGAGGGCTCTGCCTTTAATAAGAGTCTGACAAGAACTGCATTACTACTAGCAGTTGAGAGGGGCCCTCGTAATCAGTTACTCGTTGGTATATAGACACTCTCCCTGTAAAAGTTAAGATCACACACCTTACCTGTTCCAAGAGTTAGAACTATGCTAATTCACATTTAACATGCAATGTCTAGGTAAGTTTTTGTGCCTTCAAGATTACAGAAAAGCACACACAGCAAAGGTTTTCCAAATACCTTCAGAAAAGCAAACCCTAGAATGAGTTGGGCAATCTACTTAAGCGAAGTAGTAATTTGCAATTCTCCAGTTCAAAATATCTCATTTTACATGTCATTTGGCACATTCAGTATTACGTCAGTCTTAAATTTCACTTGTGCATGACAAAGGAACAGCTCAATCTTCAGAAGAACTTCCTATCATATCAAAACCAGAAATTTAGTAGTTTTAGTTACCTGCTTTCGTAGATAAGCAGGACCTTACTTACCAGCACATTCTGAAGACGACTGTTCTTTCGTAGAACACCTATAGCCTGGAAAGAAGTTGAGTCCTTTGCTGGATTTAAAGCTTTATTTATAGAAAGTTCACTGCATTAATAGCAGTGATATTTGCACTGTATTTGAAGTCAGCACTAATAGGTTAATATTTATATTTAGGTAACACTTAAATGAAACAAACTAAACAGCCACAGTTTTAGAGCAGACAGACAGACAAAAATAAAAGTTACAGACAGACTTAATAGTAAAATCAAATCACAATTATTTCACTCTGGTTGATTTAGTCCAAAGGTTTAGAATTTCTTAATCAGATTAGCAGGAAGGGTAGATTTATCCAAGTCATCGAAGTATGGATGGTTCAACGCCATTTTACCAGAAATCCTTTTTGCAGGATCATAAATTAACATTTTCTGGAAGAAAAAGGAAAATAAACTCTTACTCCCTCATGAAACGTATACTCAAATCATGTTAAGTAGATAATTATTTAACCACAGTAATAATCAGGTAACCATAGAGACACATTTTTTTCTTGTGTTCCACAATTTCTCAAGGAAGTAGATGTCATTTCCACCTACGAGTCTGAACAGAATTAATACATAACAAAGTGAAGAAGCATTTATTTTCATATTCAATAACCAAGCCCATGCCTGCATCTGGGGGTAATGTGCACTTTACTAAATGTGGAACCAGGCATCAAACAGCAATAATTGTTATTAGCATCAGCTTCTCAATTAAGTTAATAATTTTAGTCTGTTAAAGCCCAACATACTTAAATAGGCTTTTAATACACAAGTGGTCCTACACTCGTTTTGTTATACTGATATATAAGTTGTTGTGAAATTGCTTCCCTTCAGTTTGGTGCAGCTGTTTACAGTTAAAATAGAGAGTGATTTGTTCAGCTACGAAGTCCACTTAGGACAGAAGTACACCTGCACATTTAAAGCAGGTAGAACTGATTTAAGTTTTAAGACTTTGATTTCTTTTCAAGAAAGTTAATTCATTCAGCTGAAGAACTCAATTTTAAAGTTGATGGGAAAAAAAAGAGTGGATGCCATAGCCACTGAAATAGTCCCAGAACTTCCTAGAAAAGGCAAGAGAGTTGTAGATGCTTTTTTAAACTGTTAGCAAAACAATTTATATCACAGTCAGGTCCAAAAGAGGAAAGGTAGGAAACTACCTCATTTGATTGAGCAGCCACATGCTTGCATGTGGACATAGTTAAGCTAGACTGACATGTTGCAGTCTTCCTTCCAAGCTTCATGGGTTACACAGCCCTGAGAGGCCCCCTTAAGTTTTCCCAAGTCTGGTAGAAGGCTCCTAAATGCTAAGAACTTAAAACCAGCAATACCCCTGCAGTCATTTCCATTGTACTTGTCCTTACTAAAGAAAAATACATTTAAAATTCAAATAATTAGTATTCTACCACTTGCTTTTCCCCATCTCCACAACTAATTTATACTTGAGAAAAAAAACAATATTACTCTGCCCTGTAGTGCACCTTGACATTAAACTATCCTTGGACTTAATCTGACAGGGAGTTTAACATCCAGGTTGATTTAAACTACAAAATTTGCATTTATGTTCTCAGGGCTTCTGCCAAATGCAATACTGCTTCTAGATTTAGTTTTGTACCTGCCCAGGTCTAAGTCAAGCAACAGAGTTCCCTATAGCTACACCCCAGAAGACGAGTATCCTGTACCTAATACTGATATCAAAGGTATCACAAAAAGGGGCAAATTTCCCTAAAAGAAGAGGGAATGCTTCACTATTAAGACTACAGCACTTCAGCTGATAGCTTAAGTGACCGTTTATTTTCGGAGCAATCTGATCTGTCTGACAGACCAAAGCTTTTGATGACTGCCATTAATTGCTTAGAAATGCTAGCCACAGAAGTTAAACTCATGAATGTGTTAAGCTTACAACTTCACTCAAGCAAATGTTTTTAACACAAAAATTGTGCAACCCCTTTTCAAAATTAGCTATTTTATTTATTGCTTCCAACTGCAACATTCTGTAGAAGTGAACATTTTCATTGATACAACCTGTGCTTGTACTCTAGAATCAACTATTCATTTTTGTTGCCTTCAAAGCTATGTTCCTGCTTCAGGGTTAAGTGACATCCAAACTTAAATGGATTCCAGATGCCCAATAATGCAACCATGCCACTGCTACCAGGCATTAATGGGAAGCTAAATTTTTAATATTAATTTAAGGCCAAACTATAGAAAACTTAACAGAATTTAATATACTTTGAGATTAGCATAGTGTTAACATCACTTGAGTAATTCTTTTTTGTCTGTGTCAAGCGTCTCAAAATATAATCACAGAAGCAATTCTATTTCAAACTGATCTAATAGTGACGCTGTCAGTGCACACAGAGGAATTATTTCCAACCTAAGTCAGTTATTTCTGTACAATACTGCTATAAGCCTCAGAGAGCTGTCCAAAACTGTGTTTAAGAAACGTTGTTCACTTTGCCGGCCTGAACCATGGCTCTGTTCTCACCAAGAACATTTAAGAAGTTGTAGTCAGTTGAGCTTCCTGAGTAACACCACTACAGAATACATAATAAACTACTTTCTTATTTCTGACTGCTTAAAACATGAACCAGCTACAAGGATAATTGCTGTACAGCATTGCCCTTGTAGCAAGGTAGTTCAGACATTCTGACTTATCTTAGGATGCATAGAACACCCCCACCATAGGCAAACCTGGATTGTGTAAATGTAGCTTTGGGAGAGTCAAACAACAAGGCACCAAGGTACATTCTTGTACTCAGGTGCATGTAATCATACCTAAGAAGTGACCTAGATTACTCTGCAGCATCAGCACACAAGCTGGAAGAGCACTAAACAGAAAGGTCTGACTGAAGTACTTGTCAAGTAAAAGCATGGCTCTGTTAGTTTAACTGCATGGCCATGAAACTATAAAGTAGACACAAAATACACCAGTTGAGTTAATCCATCACAGCTAAATTTCTAGCGTGATATTGACAGGCAATTGGCACAGACACTACAGACTGATGTGAACTTAACCTCTGGTTTCACAGCTAATCAATACATCCAGCTATTTCCATTTCTAGTCAATTAAGACCACCAGGAAAGATGAATGAGATGAGCCAGCCATAATTAATCCACATGCTACCACACATGTAAAATATTTCCAACTAGATGAGCAGTCATGCAACTACATCACAATTAGGGCTGGCACCCAGAGGGTGACAGCTACGGTTTTTGGGCAGGAGCTTTTACTTAGATCTGATGTTTGTAGAACATAATCCTCACTTTCAAGTTGCACCTGGCTAGGACAAAACAGCTTAATGAAAATAAAATTATAGTCTAATAGTCCAGATCAAGTTTGCCAACAAGTCAATTTCACATCAGGTACCAGGTTTGTGAGAATGACTGCCTGAACAACTGCTGATAGCATTTGAAGATCTCAATCTCCACTCTATCAAGACTGATTAGCATGGCTGCAGATATTCTAGAGTATTTGAAACTACCTGCTCAGTTTCCTTACAAGCAGGTTAAAACAGACCACTTACAGACAACAGATCAAGCCCATCTTCATCTAAGTTTTTGACGTGTGTTTCCAGGCTGCCAGGTTTCCATTTGGGGAACGTGTTTTTGTAGTCTTGCAGGGATTCCACATCAGGCCATACTTCATTGTTGGGTGTCCCTAAAGCTCTGTGCAAGCACAAGCAAAATACTGATCAATATAGTCTGAAAACCGAGCGCACTATTATGACTTTATTAAGTGCACAGCACTCTTCTGCAATACAGCACAAGCAAGGGAAAGGTCCAGGCTGACATACCTGAAGATTCTGAAGAGCTGGTCAATTTCCGAGTCCCCATGGAAAAGCGGCTTTTTAGTTGCCAGCTCAGCAAATATGGTACCTATGCTCCATATATCTATGGGAGTAGAGTAACGAGCAGATCCTAGCAATACCTCTGGAGACCTGTACCAGAGTGTCACTACCTGTTGAAAAAGGACATTTTAAAAAAAGTTTATAGAATTTGGTTCTCTAATCGACTGTAAGCACAATGACTCATTATTAAGAAGCATTCACAGTTTTTTAGTTAAAAATAATTGCCACTGCAATGTTTCAGTGAAAACATTTGTAAGCGATGTTTGAAGCAAATAAGGATAACAAACCCTATAAAAACAGTTGCTTGAACTCCTGAAAGAGCAGGAAGCATATGCAGCCACTCTTGCCTATCTGATTCACCATCAAGGTATCAGTGGAATTCCTAAGATGCATTAGCATTTCAGAGTAAAACACAGAGAGCTGTAAAGCCATCAGGTAAAACATAACATAGTCAGTTTATAACAACTTTAAAAGCTCCACAATTCTATTTTCAGCTGTTTCATAGTCATAACCAGGAAGCTATGAAGCATTGTCCAAATCACCAAAAAGATGTTCCAACTTACTTCATGAGTGTATACCCGCACTGGAATTCCAAAGGCTCGAGCCAATCCAAAGTCTGCCAGTTTAATCACTCCCTTGTCATCTATTAGAAGATTCTGAGGCTTTAAGTCTCTGTGCAGAACTCGTCTTGAATGGCAGAAGACAATACCTTGCAAGATTTGATACAGGTAACTCTGTAGACAGGACGAAGTGGGAAGAAAACAACCAACACTGTAACCTTCACTGCAGGTTAATGGTTCTGCAACATCAAGCTGTTTCCTTATGTCAGGTCTCCCCGCAGGAACAGGAAAGAGATCCAAAGCATTGCAGATACTGAGTTAGTATCAATCTCAAACCCACAAAAATTAAGCGTTTACTTTCATTTAAGACAGTTTAATTCCATAATTGAAAGAATGAAGTTGCTTTTGAGAGCAGTATTCTTTTTAAAATATTCTATTATTTGCAGCTGCTTCTTTAACCTTTCATTCCTCCTCAAGGAGTTGAGGATCAAGAGTTGCTTATAGCTTTGTAGGTCCGTCTTCTTTAACTTATATATTACGTTAAAAAATTATCCTCATTACCTTAACGCGTGAACGATCCAAATACTGTCCAGATGGAATAGTATCCAAGTATTTCTTAAGATCCATGGAAAGGAATTCAAAAATGAGGTACAGTCTTGAATCCTGCATAAGAACATCCTGAAGACTAAAAATTGAGTAAACAGTCAACTCCACTGCAAAGTGCACAGACTCCCTGTTACATTTCCCCCCTCAACAGGGACACTAGCTGACATTTCTAGGCTCCTAATATGGAAGTCTTACAAAGCTTTCAGTCTTCAAATGTTACAGACTTAGTGAGTTGCACTGTTGTTTGGAAAAATCAAGTACATCTGAAGCTTTGTCAAACACCCTATATATTTCCTCTTAAACTTATGTTCCGTCATGCCTCGTATGAGACACGGGAAGACTGAGGAAAAAAATGCAGTTTCTTTTTAAAAAGATGTAGGGTTTTTGTGTCTAGCTTCCATTCAAAGCTGGCTTACTACAGCAGCGCCTGAACTACTAGAAGAGTTTAAGGGCTCTACATTAGAATAGGAACCTACTAGGTGCAGCAGGATTTGTGCAGGTTTAAGTGCACCTCCCCCATCCTTAATAGGTTATAGTTGTTCCTAGATGCATGTACACATATATTGAGACACTACCTGGCTGGAATGGGGCCAGTTTCAAGTCACATTAAATCTCAGGTATTTTGCTGCATTAGAGAGCAAGTAAATATTGTGTGGGGAATACAATAGCTGTGACCAATTCTTCAAATCAGGTAGCCACTGACGGAAACTTCAGGCATAGTTCAGGTGTGCCAGCTATGTCAGCGTTATAATGCAATGCCTGAAGCTCTGCTACAAAACAGCAAGGAAGTGATTGATGACAGAGGCTCACACAAGGACACCAAGGTCAGATGATGTGTTCCATGATGGCAAATAACCTTCTGAGACTGGCTAAAGAAATAGCTTTAAACAGTTTTCATGAAGTACGCTGTCTCCATTCTAACAATAACCATTCTGAAGATAATTAACATAAATTACAAAAGTCAACAACGATTTGTTCAATTCTTAGAATAGAAAGGGGCAGCAGCAGAAAGTCGTAATTAAAAACTGGAATAAACACCAGATTTGGGACTATAGTATAATATAGTGTCTGCTTCACAGCAAACAGGCAAGTAGACTAACTCTCGCTTCATGGGAACTGTGGAAAAATAATTTCTTATCTGAGGAGAGACCTAGTGCCCCACAAAGAATTTAGCTAAATACCAGTATATGCATACCAGACTATATTGGGATGTTGCAGCTCTTTTAATAGGGAAATTTCTCGGATAGCAGTACTTGGAACACCTTCCTCTTCATTTTCTAGACGTATTTTCTTCATCGCAACCACTTGGCCTGTGGTTTTGTGCCGACCTTTATACACAACGCCATAGGTACCTGAACAAACAAACAGTGAAATGCATGTAGGAAATCCCAGTTTCAGGTGCAGATAAAACAGTGCAAATAAGAATTGATAATATAGGCAAGAGTCCTTGCAACCAAGTATTTTTTGCTTAGTTATTTGGCTTGATTACAAACTATTACTTTGCTTTTGTATTTTAACCATGCAATAGGTGTTTATTTAAAGCACATCACGCATAAGGATTATTATTTGTTAGGACAAGGCACATAGCACAGGTGTAATATTTGAAGATGTAGTTGTAAAATTAGATATTACTCAAATTTGGGGTCAGTTAATTTTCAGACAGGATCACTGTACCTCCTCATGCCCAGGGGATTCAAGCCAGTTGGGGTTTTGATACCATATTAAGATGTTAAAGGTTTAGCTACCTAAAATATATCAATGCTCCCTCTGCAAAGATCTATCCACCCATTGGCCAGCTCTGTAGTAATACCTCTAGCATAAACCTCAGTGCAGGAGAGGGGGTAGTGCTGGAGGTCTCAGCAGAAGCTAAAATTGGAACCAGTGGTAAGTCTCAAATCAAAAATTTTAGTTATCGTTCATCACAGAAGTAGAACCCTCAAACCAAGCCAGCTTAAGTATCCTTTTTTTTTTTTTTACCCTTCCTGAAGCATGAATTCCTCAGATAAACTCACAGTGTTTTTTTTCAGGAAGAAAGATTCACGCACAAAGCTTCGGTTGCGAAGCACCTTGTAAGCTCTTAGCCCGTGTTTTGCAATTCATTTAGAGGCTTCTCAGAACAACGTTTGTTAGTGAACAACGTTTGTTAGTTTGTAACGACAGGTTGTTAGTGAAAAAGAGGTTGTGACTAATGTCTGCATCAAAGCAATCTTCTTTTACAGTACAGTGTAAGTAGTAAGTTGTAAGTAGTAAGTAGTAGTAGTTGACGTATTGAGTTGAGTAGTAGTAAGTTGACATATTTATTTAAAGTTCACTTCTGCACAAAACTTTATGATGTAGCCTTTCCCTGGACAAGTGCAGTGACAGGATATAATCCCAGCAAAGCCACTCAAAGCACTGCTCCTTACCAGCAGCTCCAAACAAAAGCACGTCACACAGAGCCATTTCAGGAGTACCCTGAGCAGCTTCCCAAACCCAAAAGCTGATTTCAAGCCTCAGAGAGGAGTTATAACATTAGCCACTGCAGAAGGCAGCTGCCTCTCAGCAATGATTAACTGTTTCAAGCAGACCACATCATCTTTAGCAAAAGGGATTCTGAGAGCATTTACGCAGATATAGCTACTTCAGTAAACCCTGGTTGTGGTGTAACCCGGCCGGCAGCTCAGCACCGCTCATTCCGAGGTAAGGAATACCCCTTTGGCCAGCCGGGGTCAGCTGTGCTGGGTCTGTCCCCTCCCAGCTCCCGCTGCACCCCCGGCCTGCCCGCTGGCAGGGCAGGGCGAGGAGCTGGGAACTTCTTGGCTTGGTATGAGCACTGCTCCGCAACGATTAAATCGTCGGTGTGATATCGACGTTATGCCCGTCCTAAATCCCAAACGCAGCACCCTGCCCGCTACTAGGAGGAAAATTAGCTCCGAAACCAGGCCACCCGTGGGCTGGCTGTGCAGTTTAGCCGGCTTCCAGTAGCTCCCCCATAGCTAGAGCGCCTAACTCCCGCGACACGCGGTAAGGCCGAGAGCAGCACGAGGCTCGCGGCTCTCCGCACCCACCTTCCCCGATCTTCTCTATTTTGGTGTAGTCGTCCATCGCTGCGGCTGTGCCTGAAACCGAGAGAAAGAAAGGGAACGCGAGTGAGCGGCCGGCTCCTCGGCACAGACCAAGCGACAGGAGTGCCGCCCGGTAACCGCTGCTGCCGCCGGGGCTCAGCGGGAAGCGCGGCGGGCCCAGGCGGGCCGGCAGCAGCAAGGCGGAGCCCCGAGGCGGAGCCGCGGCCGTTGCTGTTACCGCGGCCCAGGCACCCACCTGAGGAGCCTCCGCCGGGTCCCGCCGCGCTCCGCTCCGGGCCGAGCCGCGCCTCCTCCGCCTGGCGCGCGGCGGGCGCTGCGCATTCGAAATGGCCGCGCGGCGCCGCTGCCGCCCCCCGCCAATGGCGCGGCGCCGGGACGATTCAAAGCGGCCAATCAGCGCCCGCCGCCGCCGCGGCGCCAAAGCGAGCCCGAAAGGCGGCTTCTGCCGCTCTGGAGAATCGGCGCGGCCGGGCCCGTCAACCGAGCCCTGAGCCCGGCGTCCGCTTGGTTCGCGTCCGAGCTTACGGGCGGGCGGGCAGTTTCTCCCCCTCAGCAGCGTCGAGGGGATGACGCCGCCCCCAGCCCGGTGCCGGAGGTGCGGGAGGGTCCCCGTGCGGGAGCGAAGCGGGGGAACGTGGTGTGGCAGCGGTCAGAGCACGTCTGGGGACAGGAAAGCCCCCCACAGCCGCTCCTGCACTCAGACCCACTAGTGCCGGAGTTACAGCGGCTGCCTCACGAAGGGCTGGGAGCGCCACCAGGGATGTGAAGCAGGCAAGGACGCTCTCCCCTTTCGCCATTTACTCGTTATTTGAATATTTACCCTTTATTTACCTCAGGAAACACAGACACGAAACTGCACGGGGGACCTATAGGACGAGCTGGTTTGGAAACAGCTTGTGATCCTTAGAAGGAAAACAAATAAAATACCACTATTAGCATTTATTTATAGCGTTGTAGGCTCACGCACTTCAGGGAGATGACCTCGGCTCGTGTTCACAGACATCCTTCATTGCCACAGTCACAACTTTTGCCAGAAAAGCGGAAAGCTGCCCCCCTGGCCCATTGTCGGGCCCAGCATCACCCATGGGGTGGCAGCACCATGTTATTTGCACGTGTTCCTTAACACGTGTTACTGTGTAACTTAGAAACTTCAGTGTAAAATAGGTTCAGAAAGCAAATGTATTTCTGTCTTTCTAGGTCTGTCCCTATGGGATAATTTCGCTATGGACTCTGTGATTTTGCTGACCTGCTCCAGCCCCTATTTTTCATCTTCACCGACAGTAGTGGGCTAACACTCCTTTGGAAACCTACAGTCTCTGCAGTAGTAAGATGTAAGCGGTGTTCCACATTAAATTATTTGATTTTAATTACTTTATTGCAATGGTTAACAGAATCCTTGAAAGACAGCTGACCTCTCTTAAAAAAAAAAAAAAAAAAAAAAAAAAAAAAAAAAAAACTACGCATCTTCTCCTGTGAAAGCATTTCTTTCAGACAGTGATTCCAGCAGGCAGAAGTGTTTACTGTGCACTTCCTTCTTTTCTTCCCTAGCCCATGGCAAAGCAAGATGCAGCTCATCCAACTCCTCCCCCTCCAACATACATGAGTTTCAGGGATAAAAATTCTCCACTTTCCCCTCCCTCGCAGGGAATTTTTGCTGCTGAGAAGCACACAGCACGCATGCTCTCCGGTTTCTGTTTACCCTGTAGTTTGTGTTCCCAGCACTTGCTGGAGATTTACCTGCACAGAACAAAGCTCTCGTCTCTGGGAAATCAGAGGTACAGCCTCACATCTTGTAGGAAATGAGTCCAACGTGCTCTGCATTACACAGCCACAGAGAAACCCTCCTATGTGTGTAACAAACCCAACACATCCAGCACAGACTGACTGCACAGCTCAAGCAAAGTGTATGTGACATGTCCCTCAGGCCTGACTTTGTGCACAGACAGTACAGCCAGCCTTGGGAGGGGGCTGCTTTGTATATCCAACACAAGTCACAGCTGCTGCTGCTACTGACTCAGCTGGACTATTCCTGGCCCGGAAACCTTAGGAAGGTGGCCAAAGTCCACCTTTTCTTTCAGATAAAGAGAAAACATATCTGGGAAATCCTAGACATATGGTAACCTCAGTTAACTTTATTGTTTTTTGTTTGGTTGGTTTTTTTTATCAGTCATGAAAACTTAATACGATAAAGTGTTATATTAAAATACATAGTTACTTATATAGAAAATCTGTCTGAAAGTACTGAATATGCTGAGCTAAATTTTCTTTAAAGTGGCATTTTTGCTTCCATTTTTAACCAAATTTAAAAAGTCATACGTTTCTCAGTCACGTTCATAGTCATTTCCGGTAGATGTGTAATGTTTGCTCTGAGTACTCACTGAATTTTCAGACTCAGAAAATGTTCCTTTTTCCATATATTCCATTTTTTTCATTAATTTAGAGTGGTCAAGATTAGGAGACACCAGAAGGAAGGCTGCTGTAAGGAGAAAAGCTAACTTTCAAATAGCACCAACAGCCTTCAGAGCTGCTCCTCATGGCAGACAGCTGCCACCCACAACCTTGTGTCTTTTTTCTCCTCAGCTGGTGCCCAAGGCACAAGTTTGGGCTTTTCTGATACAATTGTATGACATGCTTTAGAGAAAGAGGGGAGAGAGGAGAGGAAAAAAGGAAAAAGAAAAAAAGAAAAAAAGAAAAATTAAAAAAGAAAAAAAAATAAAAGAAAAAGAAGGAAAAAGGAAAAGCCAAGGGTGTGAATGGCTTTGAGATCAGTATCAGTCTGACTGTTGTTGCACTCAAAGTCCTGCATAACTGCCCCTGCCTTATCTGTTCTTGTGATATTGCCTCAATGCATAAATTGTGTTGGCTTAATCACAAATTAATCAGCTCAGGGAAATTATTTTGCTGTGCTCTCCATGTTCAGTGAGCTAGCAGCTCTGCACCACCACCTCACAGCAGCACGTATGGATAATGCCATTGTGTGGGATGATTTCCTTCAGAGACAGAGGAGGTTGCTTTGCCCTCAGCATATGCTAAGAGTGCTTAGTGGCTGTGACAGTATTGACCCAAAGCAGCTTACACCACTTTCAGCTTGACCCTCCCTCAGCCCAGCACACCACATAGCTTTGCTTCCACTGATACAGGTGCTACGTGCTCCATAGCCACACTCCATACTTGCTTTCTGTATAGAAGTTCTAGCTAGCTTCCTTACAAGGCAAAGTAAATTAGTGCCATGACGGGTCTGTACTTAGATTTGCCAAATATCAGATGGACAGTTCTGCTTACCTTGTGTTTTCCTCCCTCCCTCTGTTGTCTGGTTATCTTTAGGATATAAAACGTCTCCTTTCTGACTGGATAGTGCTTGTCTCATTTTGATTATTTCATTGGACCTGACAACAACTAATACTGCTTGATACAAGTGTGTACAACTGATACAACTACATTTGTATTTGCTTTTGTGTTTGAAGAGATTTACTGTTCCATTTGAAGGAATAGTACCAAGCCTGGTGACAACAGTCATGAATGGACAGAAGTACATTTTGGAATTTCTAAGTTTTCCCTAGGATTCCCATTTAAAGCAAAATGCAGAATGAAAAGCAAAACTGAGGAAAAACCAAAGGCGAAGACATCTAATTCTGCCTCGACAATATAATATCAACATTTTATTTACATAAATGGGCAAAAGGCACATATACTGAAACCTCTCCTGCATTCAAAACTTGTACTTGCTTGAACTGAGATGCCGTTTGTGCAAGGAAGATAGGATCAGACAATGCCAATCTCAGATTATGGTGTTACAGTTGTATTCACGGCTAAGAAACCAATGTAATACTCTGAACAACTCCTATTCTGAGCAGAGGGCAGCTGCGAGAGCCAGTATAGTCTTGCCTTTCATATAGCAGTTATATTCTCCTCAGCAAGAACATTATTGTAAAGAGAGTGTATTCTGTCTTTTACACAATGATGGGATTAAAAAAATGGACTTATTTGTGAATACTAATTAGGGTATCTAAAATAAATTGTGTTCACTGTAGTCAAAAGCAGATAAACACAAACATTGACTGTCTTATTTCCATATCTATTAAAAATAAGATATTATTTTGTTAGTATAACAAAGCAAAAGTAAATTAGGAGTTATTTAGTAGCATTTAGGAAAGCAAGATAATATTAGAGGGGTGATACCTCTTTAACACATAGCCCAGATGATTAATTTAGGCCATTAAAATTCTCTTGTTTTGCTGGACAATACCCGCTATCAAGAAACATGAAGAACAACTCTGTTACTCATATCCTATGTTAGCATTTTGACAGGAAGAAAAAAAAGTCCTTCCAAGAAATGATTGAAAATAGAGCAAAAGCATAGAAACAACTAAGAAAAAAAAGGTACCATCTCCTTAAAGCACGAATATAAATATTTAAAATGCATTTAAAGTACTTGAGCGGGTTCAAATGAAGTTCAATATAATTTTTAGAGCATGGTGTCTAGCATACACTAAAATACCTAAAGTGTTGTTGTGATTACAATAACGGAAATATCAAAAACAATATGTCCACCTCAAATAATGAAGTTTTATATAGAAAGATATTTCAGTTTGGTGCTTATTCATATGCTTATGTCTTCTAGGAGAAAACCTTAGCTGAATTTGAAATCACAGAAGTTTTGACTTGAGCTTTTACAAAACCATGCATTATCTTCAGTCATGGATAGCAGTTGTGCACCTAACACTGAGAAGGTAAATCAGCATAGCACATCTGGATGTAGTGGTATCAATAATTTTCATAGCATAGGAAGAAGAGTGAGGAGTTTAGAAGAGCTCCTGGAAACAAGGGAGAGGAAAGCACAGCGCGTGGGGAGTTTGTGGGAGCGAACAGAATAATGCAAAGAGTACCTGATAAGTGCATTGAGGTTAGGCTCCAGAAGCTGAAACACATGCAAACCCTGGATGTAAATTTTAATACATTATGTCAGTCCTGGCTTGGCCATGTTCTTATCCCATAGTAAGGAATGCTTCACTACCACCAAACTCTTCCTTTAGAGTAAAAAATGCAGCTGGGAGGATACAAACGTCTGGAGTAATACCTGCAAATATCCAACTTAGATTTTGTTTTAATAAGTTTAATTAGAAGAGAAAGATGAACAGGGTACATATACCAAGTCAAAGAAAACAAGACAACAACAACAAAAAAAAGCCTTTTGTTTCTCTAAAACCTTTGGGCAAAAATCCAGCCAGCTACTAAAGTCATTGGCAAGATTCCCATTAGCTTCAGTTGGGAAAAACTATTACGCCTAAGGTATCTGAGATACAAACTGGGGAAAAAAGTAGCTACTTCTTGGTTTTACACTTCACATAGCTTACAAGCCAAGAAGAAAAATGGAGAAACCTAATAAATTGCTGTTTAATGGCTGTTGAGAGCTGTAGTCAGAGTTACATACCTAGAATTCAATTCCCAACCCCTACTTACACAAGCAGTCTTCTATGTCTTTAGAGAGACTGTTTTTATGAGGCAAATGAGAAGAGCTCGTTAACAGAATACTCCAGCTGAAAAACGAAATCTGAGTCCTCTCTCTCTTAAGCCTTGTCCACATGTAAGGCCCTGTCAATACCACTACAGCCATATGACTATCAGCAATCTTCCTCAGCTAGAGACAATTACACCAGCTAAGAATCTGTTTGCTGCTATAGCTATTTGATTTCAACAAGTAATACTCCTTTTCCTAATTACTGCAGACTCAGCTTTTTTCTGCATTCCTTATCTCTTTATCCTTTTCCATTTTGTGACAGCCACCTGCTACTGTGCTGTATCGGATCAAATACACTCCAATAGCACATTTAAATTCCAAACCTCAGTCAGGAAAGTCTGACCTGAAACCTCTCCTGAAGTAGGGGAAGTTAACTTTATTTGGCCCTCCAGGTATCATTCTAGCTGCCAAAAAGGAGGCATGCTCTTCTGGATGAGTGTGGCTGAGACGAGTGAGGTTTGTAAGCCTGTGGAAATGAACATGAGATTTACATACATGCATTACATTTGGACTTGCTTAAAAATTCTTCCTCCTATCTATTGTGTGAGTCGACTTACAGGACACTCTTCACATATAGTAAAAAATACATTTTAAGGTGCTATTTTAACATCTGCAAATTCTATTTAAGCTTAAAATTTTCCTTTCTAGAGGGTGAAGGAAGGTAGCATGCAGTAACAGCATAACACGTGAGGCCCTATAGAAACAGCGTATGGTCTAGCCACAGAGCTGCTAGTTGCTGCTGCCCATGACCGTGCCTCTCATTGCTGCATGCTCTCTTTTAGCCAACATGTATGTTGCTTTCTTTTTTCCTTCTCTCCTCTGCTTCCCATTTCCCTGCGTGGGCTGAGGAAATGAGTCACATCCAAAATAAGAGGGAGAAAGACATTCTGTGGAAAAACTCTTGTTCTCCAGAAAAAGAAGTACTGCTGACAGGGTTTTTGTAAAATAGATACAAATTGACAACAATTTTCAGATCTCAATGGCTATTCCAGGTTGGGGTGTAAGTTTAGACTGATGAACTAGCATGCTTGCAAAGTTTTGCTGCACCCTGTGGAAGTGCAGCCACATCAGTCAGAGATCAGCTCCTTCACAGGAGGCACAGCTAAGGTCTCTGTTTAAATACTTTTATTTTGCCTCTGAATGTAAAAAAAGGACGTATATATCTCGTGATAGTGACAAGCAATCAATTGCACAGTACCTCAAAGATACGTAAACACCTTTAGTCAGTTTATACCTCTGTGAGCTCATTCCGTAAATTGCACCTGCAACGCTAAGGTCCTTGATAGTAGAAAGTGATTTTATTAAGCAATATTTCTGGGTAATTTAGTGCTTAATAACATTTGTTGTGTTTAACTGTCGTTAATTCTTCAATTATTTTCTAATGGAAACATGAAAATAGATTGGTGCACAACAACAGACTTCTGAGAAGTAAAAACAATAAGAAAATGGCATAGTCATTAAAGCTGCAAATGAAATAATTTGAATAGTTTGTGATGCAATCAAATTTAATGTGATCAATTAAAATAGTTTAATAGGCATTTAACTACCACAAGTGCTAGGAACAGCTACAAACACACCTGCTGTTTTGACCGATGCTACTCACGTGTGGAGGCTGCACAGCCTTCAGCTCTGATGGGGCTGCTGGAATCCAGGTGTATCGCACAGGATCAGGCGCCTTGCGAAGGAGTTTCAGCTGATCGTTATCAGTAAAAGCAGCCCCTGATTACCTTCAAGGCGTGAGGTGATCTCACGCTGCCTTTCACGTGTGAGAGCTTGGGGGTTGTATTGTGATGGGTGCAGAAAAACTAGTACTCGTTACGGAAAACCAAGTGCCACCACTTCACTACGGTAAGAAATTCGTTAACGCTAAGCCAGACGATTTAGTTTCTGTGTTTTTTATTTTTTATTTTTATTTTTTAACAGGCTCGAGCTGCGCTCCCCGCAGAGCGTCCCACAGGCGGGCAGCCGGCAGCACTCCCCGGGCTCACCCTCAGCGAGGCCGCGGTTTCCAGGTGAGGTGCGGGCGGCGCGGGGGGGACCCCCCAGCCGCCTCAGAAGGGACCCCCCGGGAACCCTCCCGCGTTCCACGCCGATCCCGGCGCCCGCGATCGCGCTCGGTGGCCGCAGCCGCCTGGCCGCGCCCCGCTGCCCTGCGACGGGGCGGGCCGGGCCGGGCCGGCCGCGGCCCCCGGGAGCCGCTCGCGCCCGCCCCCGCCGCGGGAGGAGAGGCACCGTCGGGCCCGGCTCCACCTGAGGGGGCGGCGAGGGGCGGGAGGGCCGGGCCGGCTCTGCCCCCGCCGGGCGAGGCGAGGCGAGGTGAGGAGAGGTGCCTGGGAGCGCCGCAACATGGCCTCCGCCGGACGGGGCGGCCCGGACCAGGTGAGCGCGCTGCCCCCCGCCGCTTCCCGAGGGCTGCGGCGGCTCCTTCGGCTCCGGGCTCCCCCTGCTCTTCTTCCTCCTCCTCCTCCTCTCGGCCGCGCGGGCGGCGGCACCGACGGCGCCTCCGGGCGGCGGTTGGCGGCGGGGCTCGTGCCGCCGCGGCCGTTAACGGTCACCGCCCGTCAGCGGCGGGGTGTGAGGGGCGGCCAGGCCGGCGGCAGCCGCCGAGGGAGCCCCGGGCCGGTCGCTGTGGCTCCGCTCCTCGCCCCGGGCTCCTGCCGCTCTCCCCGGGCAGGAGGAAGGCGCTCTTGCCCTCGCATCGCGCCCCGACGGCCGCGGGCGGCTCTCCGCGCCGAAGGGAGCTCTAAAGGGTCGGGAAAGTGCGGCGGGGGGAGCCGTCGGGCTCTGCCCAGAGCTCCTGAAGCGGAACCTCCACCGCTAACGCTGTAATTAATTAAAGGAGAATAAGCGTTATCCTTTGCTACTTTGTGGTTTGTTAAGCAAGGCTGGTATCTTCTGGGTCATTAAATCCTCAAGGACCGCTTAGGCTGCCAACTGAAAGCTGAAATTCTCTGCCCAGTCACAGCCTCGTTGTAGGATGCCATGGTTTTCGTGCTTCCCCTCTAAATTAGCTCGGCGTTCACACGTAAAGATGGGGCCGGACCAGGAGCAAAGCACCGCTCCAGCGCTCGAGTCCTCCGCAGGCTGGTCGCTCCCCTGCTCCTGAGGTTTGGACTCGCTGAAGAACTCCGCTTCCTCAGCCCGTGACTTCTGCATTTCCTGAGACCCCTGTGTGAAGGACACAGGTCCTCGAGAATATGAATACAGTACATCTTGGAGTTGTCAGCACACTTTTTTTTATTATTATTATTATTTATCTTTTTAACCAGCTGGCTCATGGCAAAGCGTGGTCTCTTTCAGTGTGTTCCCAAAGTGGGCAGCTTCCAGACTTGTTCTGATAGGTTTGCAAATGAGGCTGCATTGAAGCACTGAGCTCTTAAAGAAGGTGGCTGTTCTCACCCTACACACCGTGTATGTTACCTCTTGCCCTTGGAGTAGTCTCGCAGCTCTAGGGAAGCTTCAACTTTTTGTCCTCCCGGATCTGATTCTTTTCCACCGTTATAGGCAGCAGTTTTTCCACTGGTTTGAGAAGAATGGTCAGGCCCTACTCGCCTAGTGTGTGCTTGTGTGTGTTGGGCTTTTTTCCTTCCCTGAGGCACGGGTTTGTAAGATGCTCAGATCCCGAGGCAATTCCAATGGCTGGTGGTAGAAATGGTGATGTGCTCCAAAACAGTGGCGGTATTTTTAGTGAGCTGCTTAGAAGATTTTTTTTTTTCTGTTATCATAAGTCTCTGAGGCCCTAGATATCTGTGGGAATTTGCTAATGTTCCTCGCTTGATTTCTGTTACAAAATGATTGTGTTCTATCACGTGTCATTGCTCTGCTGATATGTGCCAGAGGACAGGGTTGGGTGTTTATTGAAAAAAAAAATATATCTCACCCATCTCATCTGGGTAATAATCTATTGGTCATATGTTTTTGTTGAAATTGTGATAGATGTCTAATGCAGCAATTTGCAATTTTACATGAACAGTTATTTACTTTTGGATTTATTTATTTTTTTTAAGAACTTTTTTTTTTTTCATAAGGTAACTTCAGAGCTTTGCAGAGTGAGTCTAAAGCTACATAGGAAAGAAAATGGCTTGCAATTAAATATATTGTTTTATTACTGTACTACTTTGCTGTTAATAATTTAGGACGGCTCTTTATTTCATTTTAATGTATTCTAAAATACTTTTTTCAGAAGTTCATACTTTAGAAAGATAAGAGGAGGAACATAATACTTCTTCGTTAGTTTTTGTTCATTTGCTTTGACGGTTCAGAGTGTCAGTGTCTAAAAGTAAGTTAATTATGCCTGGGGGTCAGTGACAGTGCCCTATTTTTTCCTGTAGCGTTTGGTTGTAGTTGTCTGGTCAGTTCACAGTACTGGACAAGTTTGGGGGTTGTCTAAACTCTACAAGATGTCTTACTTGAATTCTGCAAATTATAAACTTGTATAATTTATTTGCCATTTAGTTTAATGTAAATTTAAGGCCTTCATGGGAAAAGAGAGGAGACAATGGTCTTATTGTTGTGCAGAAGAAACCAAACTGTTCAAATATGAAAACTCATCTCATAAGAAGAAAGAATACTGCTTAAGTGGAAAACTTATTTCACAGAATAAACTTTTGAGTGTGATCTGCAAGACCACAATTCCACTCACAGCTGCTTTGAAAAGCATTTTTTTTTTCCAATTATTGTAAGCTTTGGGAAAGATGGTGGTTCTGTAGTTTAAAACAAAACCATGCAGAATTTAAATCAGACTACCTGAGTCTTGAATTCTACATAAAAGCTTGGTAGGGGAGGTTGCTGCTGCTCTGTGTTCTGGTTTATCCTACATTTTCATCAGTTTAACTTTGCCTTTTTTTCCTCTAATCCAAAATTCTTGAAGCTTTGTTCTTACATATCCTGTTTCTCAAAACTTGCTTTGGAAACTGTATATTCAGTGCTCTTGACAGCACGTAAAACCTAATGTGCTGATCTAGTGGTTGAATACCCATTGGAGGTTATTTTTGCCAGTCTGTGTTGCCTGAAGTGTGAGTGTTTCCCATATACATTAGGTTTTGTGTTAAGCTGATGATAATGGCACTTGCGATCCTTTTGCCATAGCTCTTGGGGTGACAAAATAGGACCTGGCATGTTGCTTTAATTCTGACAAAAGCACGGTTTTGCAATCTTTAATCAGGCAAAAATTTCTTAGCTCTTTGAGGGAGTTTGACAATGACTTGGCCCAAGGAAGACTTTTTTTTTTTCCTTTTAAGCAGCTCTTGGCACTTAATTGTTTACTGCTCTGGAAAAAGCTGAGTGGCACAGAACCTGGGGCATAAGGGTAGCATTGAATATTTCTCTGGGTTCTGTGGGCATGAGTTCTAATCTGTATGTTAAATAAGTATTTATAGTGCTGACATGTACAAGAAGGAAAATAAGAATGGTAACATTTGATTTTTTTCAAAACAAATTCTTCAAATTAGATTTAAACATACATTTTTGTTGTTGTTGTTTGTTTTTTCCCTTAATGTGATAAAAACTAGTTTATATTTGCCTTCACTTCCCTGAAAATTTGGGGAAATCAGGAAAAATGGAAATACTGTCTCTTTTCCTTTTTTCCTGGGGGGTTGGCTGGTGGGAAAATGAAGAAGGAACTCCCAGCTCTTACTCCCATCTTATACAGAGAAGTTCAGTGACTAAGAAGTGACAGAGTTTTGCTTTTCTTCTGATAACTTGCATGTGCTGCTTGGTGATCCAGAGCTCTTGTTCTCAACTTTCAATTTTTTTAAACTATACAGGTGTTCATGTAAATACATAGAAAATAATTTGGTTGCACCATGTGTTTTTGCTGCCTTTGTCATCAGGGCATGTATGACTGGAGAGATGTGTCGTGGACTGAGAATGAGGAAGGTGAAGAGGACAGCAGAAGATGGCTTTATTAAAATGGCTTTATTAAAATGTTGGTTTAGTGTGATGGTGAAATTTGGAGGAGCCTTGCTCTGCCTGAGTCAATCGTTGCCTGTTACAGTCTTTTCCAGTTTTATTGGTATCTTGATCAAAACCATCCAGTTTAGTCCTGGAGTGGTGGCTGCTGTTCCTTCCATGCTCCTCTGTGACATCCTACGAAACTGAGTTTAGTACTAGCTGCGTGGTTATTTCTTCTATTGAATCGTCTTAAAACTACATTTCCTACCTACTTGTCAAAGAGAAAAAGGTACAGTCCTTCCTTCAGTCTCCTTTTCTAATCAAGGAAGTTATTCTCCAAGGGCACACTTAGGTTGGTGCCCTTCAAAAGAGAAATTGTTCCAAGTTTCCATATAATACCTGATGCATGCATCATGATTTTATCAGTATGTGATACCGATTTTATCTGATTCTGACTTTAAAATGTTACGAGCTAATGGAAGGAGCTCTGTCGGGAGAGTTATTTTAAACAAGTTGTGATGACAGCTGCTTTTCGTAGGAGGAAGTACAATAACATTCTGCAATGACAGAGTAGTTGGTAGGATACACATGTCATGGAACTTGTTTCTCGTGGACTGTCCTGATGGAGATTTGATTTTAGGTTTTAAAACATCTTTAATAAAACATCTATCTTGGAAAATATTTTGGAAAATGTTTTTAAAGTAATCCCGATAGAGATCACTTTCAGGTAACTCATACCTATTCTATGCAACTTCTACGATCTTTGCATACTGCTGTTACTAGTACTACATTTTATTATTTTATTTTCTTTTTAAGAAAAGATTATGGATTCTCAACTTCTGTTAATTATTTTTCTTTAGGGAAAAGTACACAAAGAAAAGGTTATGAGTGACTATGCCCTGACCTAATAATTAAAGTTCTGTTTTTGTTTTTTGTGGGGTCAATTTTTGCCTCTTGCTGTACGGAGGTTGCTGATTATGCAGTCTCTGAAAAGTTACACAGCATTAGGAAGATGTTCAGGCAGCTGCCTGTATTTTTCCTCTGAATTTGAGAGTTAGAAGACTAAGGAAGACTTTTGTGGTGGGAAACAATCATTTTCATACAAACATTAGACGAAGCTGACTCTCACTTGTTTTTGCCAAAATGTACTACCCTGTAGATTTTCATTGCATGTCAGTTTTAAAAGATTATCTCTCTCTGTTCATTGCCGTCATTTTCTGGGGGGAGTTCTTGGTTTTGTTTTCTTTTTTCACCCTGTAATCTCATTGTTATTTCTGTGACTGTAATAGTTTAGCACAGCCTCAGGCAACAGAGACGTTTCTGTGCAGGTTCGGTTTCCTCAAAACACCTGTTTAGCTTTAGGACTGGTGCATAGAAAAATTATCCTGAAATTGCTGGACTTACTGTGCAAAGCACTCCCAATCACAGCACAGAATAGATCTGATGAAGCTAAAAAAAAGACAGTTTTAGCCTTTCCTCTTTTTTTTTTTTTTTTTTGCAGAGGTGAGCCTGGCCTATATGCGAAACCACAATATATACTTAAAAGCACAAAAACCAGGCTGTTGCACAGGAAAGCAAGGCTTGTGAGGGTAAGAAGGAAAACTGCAGGCGTTGCTGATGGGGCACAGCTAATTTGGGTGAGGATCTTGCTTGTTCATTCATGTTTATCCTTATTTTGAAGCTTTCTGTCTGTGATGTGAGACTCACTGTTTTATAAGTTTTTTGGAGGGGATTGATGTGTAAAATCTGTTCTGTGGGCTTGCGAATAGTGAGGGTGAAGCATACAAGGCCAAGTGCCCCAAGTGTGCTCTTTAAGATACAGCCTTGGGGTGTAATAAAATGGTAAATACTCGACATAAAGGTGGGTCAGCGGGCCTTCTGTTCTGAGCATCGATACTGCACTCAGGGAAAGAAAAGACTTCTGAGACAGTCATGGAATTATAGGTAGGAGTAGCCTATAATATTAATAACAGTAACAACATTGTAATAATCATGTGATGGGTGTATGGCATGAAGGGTAATTAAGTTGATGAAACCAGAGATAGAAGCAACTTTACAATAATTTCTGCTGAAGGAGAAACTCTGGGGATCAATGCATTTGATAACATTTTTAAAATTTTATTATTTACCTTCCAATGACCTCATTGCTCCTCTATAAAAGAAGGAGAATTATTATTATTTAATTTGATAGTGGTTTTCCTGGTGTTCTTGAGTTTTCCTGGACCCTTTCTTGAAGTGAGTGTCATCATAGGTTAGATCTAAGGCACAGTGAAATTATGTTATTGTTCTCTGTATACTCACATATCTCCCTTGTGTAACATCTGAGGTACATAAACTGGCACATATATATCCAGAGCTGTGGAGCAAGTTGCATTTAAGGTGAGGAAAGTGGAGAAGTAAAGGAAGCCAACAAGGAAGGTGCTCTTAGCTGCTTGTTAGAACACTTCACCTGTGAACGCCATGTGCATCTAGAGTTGCTTTTTCTGTTGGAGATCTAGACATAATACCTACTAAGTTCTTATGTTTGTAAACTTTGTTGGACTTGAAGTTAGAGAAAGATAAGTATCCCCATGACTTCTGAGTATCTGGACTTATACTACTTGTTTTGTGTATCCAGACCAACGTTTCCATATTTATTGCTTCCAGTGTCTACAGCGTGGAGCCGTGTGTCTACTCTGTGCTTTCACTGAGGTACCACAGACAGTTTATATTCTATTTAACCTCAGCCTCTTTGCCTTGCTTTGCCTCATCACATTCACACCACCAAATACGAAGCTGACCTCTTTCCCTTCGTTACCTTATTTGCAGAATCCAGTTCAAATACTGTGCTTGCCACCCAACAAATGGATGGGAACAAGCCCAGCATGTGTCAGGATGTGCACTTGCTCCTTCTGCAACATTCATTTTTACAAGAAATTACTTGTGCTACAGGCATGACCCCTTTTTGTAGGTGAATGTTCTGTAGGTGTGATTCAGTGTTTTCCATCAGTGATGGCAGAGCCAATTTCCTTTCTTCCTTTCTACACCTGCGCTTGGCTTGTTCCTGTTCAAAGGATATTGCGGAGTGCACACGCGCCTGTCTGGGAAGCCAAATCACTTCACAGGTCATGGATCTGCAAACAGGTGAGAGGCAGTCCTGCTGTGGGAGAGTAGCTTCTGGTGGGAAGGTAGGAACAAGGTGCAGTGAACATGCAAAAGCAAGAACCTCCTAAACTGCATCTCCCACTTAAACATCTGCCTTGTGGACAGCAGCAACTGGTACAGGTGCTTACCTGTGTTGAGGAGCATACGTGGTTCACAGGACTCAGCCTGAGGCTTGGTGTTAGGCTTGGTGCTTGTATCCTTAGTTGGGAACTCAACATGTAGCTTCAACATCTCATTCCAGTGCCTTGGTTGCAAATACCCTACACTGCAAAAAACCTGTCTTTTCTGTGTTTTCTTTCTTCTGGTGCACCAGGTCTGCTCTGCCCTTATTGATTGGAATCCTTTGCTTAAAATCCTTCCCTCTGAAATCACTTTCAGAAATGACTTCAATTCGGTAAAGCACTCTCATTCCTGAAGTTACTGTTTTTCTTTATTGTCATGATACACATTAAACTTTCTAATGACCTTTAGTCATTTTGGTGGTGTGGCTGACAGCACAGTTTGAAAAAGCCTTAGGATTGAGAAAGACTGTAGCAACACTGGCAGGAGGGCAGGTGCTTTGTTACTGGTTTTTGGTGCTGAAGAAAATGTTGTATAAATACATTGAACCTTTCTTCTGTGATGTATAATGTCATGTTTCATAAATAAACATGGTGTCATTTAAAACTCAGGTGTCAGAGGTAGCAAGTTAAGTATATTCAGAAACCACGTGAGAAGTCTGGAGTCTTTTTTTTTTTTTTTTTTTTTTTTTTTTTCTTCCAGTGAGCCCTAATCCTAGGGGAACTCACTAGAAACAGTATCTTTCTGGAAGGCTATGAAAAATAATGCCTAGGTTTGATTTGGTGACTGGAAACGTCTGGCCTTGGCAGTGCAAGGGTCAGTAAGTGCTAAATAATGTTTTTAATATTTTTTTGGAAAAAAAAAAAGCAATGGTTTCAGTATAAAGATCAGATACACAGTCTAGTGTTCTAATTAAGCTGTAAATTAAACAAACAAAAAGAAAGGTGCGTGTGTGTGAGAGAGGGGGAGAAAGCACATGCATTAGTCTGTCAGTTCAGCACACATTCCTGTGTGTGGCCTGTGTTTCTTTTCAGGCTCCATCCCTGCAAAGTCTCTTTGTGATCTCAGCCTTGATGTGGGTCAAAAGGGGAAGATTGTTAACATTCCTCCTGCCCCTCTCCATCACCATCAGGAGCTCGCAGTGGATAGCAGTCCTTTGGGCTCATGTGGGAGAGGACAGTGGAATTCTGGGCTGTTTGTAATTGCTTTCCAAATATTTCACTCTCCCCCATCTGGACAGCAATCCAGCTCCCAATTTTTGATTGTTATGAATGCTAATGTCCCTGGCAAGTTAATGTTTTCATTTTATCACCATTCATGTGCCCATCAGGAAGTCTGACACAGCTAAAGAAAACTTCTCTAAGAATCATAATTCTAGGTAGTGTGCTCTGTAACTGCCCCTTAGAAGTTGCCTGTCTTGTCCCTGTTGGCTTATTTATTGCCGTTGCTTATTTACGCAGCTCTTTTCCCCCACTTTGATTGTGCTTTATTTGTTTTCAGATACTAATACAGGTTTACTATGATAGTTTTGGTTCTACAGGTTAGATAGAAATAGCCAGTTTCTCTTTTTGGCTAAATTAAATCTGCTTTCAAAGTGAAGTGTTCTTTGTTCTGTAAATTAATTATACCAGGCTGTTATAAGCAGTTTAGAATTGCTTGCTACAGTGATACAAGTAGGTAAAAACATGCTTCTGAAGTGATTAAGCACTTGTCATTTTTTCTATGTTGCATTTGTTCCAGTCATCATAATTCTAAAGAAATGCATGTTTGCTGTGGCCTCTTTCCCTTGCCTTTGTGTCTGTCTTCTTGTTAAAGAACAAGGTGTTTTAGAAGAATAGTTCTTTGATCAAACGGGACAAAAAATGTAATATTCAACAGTGATCTCAGTGATCTTAAGCTTGTAAAGTGGATGTGCAAAGATTGTTAACCTCATACTAAGATCACTTATGAGGGGGGGCGGGAAATATGCCACACGATTATTCTGGAGTTTAGACACTGGGGAGAAACATACAAATATGCTTAGAAACAGAACGAGTTATATAGCCACTATAGGTAGTACTGCAGGTGGTAACATTATCAGGTGGTGTATGTATAAGAAGATATTAATAAATAATATAGCAAAGCTATGTCTTAAAAAAAAAAGCTTGTGCTACGGTTAATGCTTTTTTCATGCCCTTTGCTGCAGTTAACAAGCCTATTGCAGGCAACAAAAAGGAATACCATTAAGATCGCTTCCGTGAAAGGAAAAGTAATTCTTAGACACCTGCAATTTTGTCCTCTGCTTATTTTTGTGCCAGTTCCAAATGATGCAGACGATTTTGGCAGTCTAACATAATGATCACATGAAGCTTTCTGTGTGAAGGACACTTGCTTTTTTTTTTTCTTGCAGGAGGAGGGGCAGACATCTACAATACTAGCATAAATAAATGACCTTTTTCAAGTAAAACAGTACTAGTATAAATAAATGACTTCTTAAAGTAAAATTCCTTTGTTACTGGTTCTGTGACAGCTATTGATGTAAACCTAGCAAATCCAGCTGTACTAGTCACTCCGAGCCCTTGTTAGGGTTTTTCCATCAGTTAAAATTATATGTAGTACTCTTTAGTAGTCAGAAAATAGGAGTTCCAAACTTTAAGAATCTTGGAATACACTGATAAAACGTATTTTCAAGTGTAACGTACCAACAAGTTGATCATCCTGGGAATGTGTCTACACATTGTAGTGATCTTTATACAGGAAATTCTTTTAAAATAACGATAATGAAACAGCTTAGAAATCCTCATAAGTTTTAAATTGACTGTCTCTAAATGATGAAAGGAAAATGTTATAACTGCCGCTATATATATGCGATCACTAGCACTGGCTGAAATGAAAATGCAAAGCTGATATTTCCTAGGAAAGTGACTTTGTGGAGAAGTTGGGTTATTTGTATTTAATGGGATCATGGTCTTTGCTTGTCACCTGTGTTCATCACAGTCACTCTCTAGCTTATTTCTTTCTTTGCTGTCCGTGTGGCTGGGGGAGTGGAGCTGCCTCTGTCCCTTCCATGTGCAGAGCCGGTGACTGGTTCGACTTCTCGTAGGTGCTGAATGGCAGTACCTGTCTCCAGAGCTGGAAGAAAGGCAGCTCCTCTTAAGAACAGAGCGTCTGACTGCATGTTCTAGTGTAGAACTCTAAGTCAGGTGATGTAATGACTAGGGAAAGTAGTGGTGGCAATATTCAGGATTGAAACTTCTCAGAAATATTTTTTTTTTTTGAGATTTGATTAAAGAAAAGATTGAGATGGAATGTAGAGGGCCTGTTCAAAGCTGTAGGAATTCTAGAACTGAAATGTGTATTAATAGGAATAAGCGTGATCTATACATATTTAAATACAATTAGAGATTTGTTCCATGACACTTCTTCCCTAGTTTTATTATACAAAGGGAACAGACAACCAGTCAGTACGTATGGCTGGATTGCCAGGGTGGTAATATTGGTGGGAAGTCTCAGCAGAAATAAAATGATTCCTACCATAACATTCTTGGTGCCCAAAATTTAAACTGCAGCTGCTCATCTCTCTCCTATTGCCTTGCATTTTGGGGCAGGTACCTTGCAGGAGTTTCAACCTGGAATGCTGGGGTGGGTTAATGAGCTAAAGGCAGGGGTACATGGAGCACGGCCTGTGGAAGATGAGAGGTTGAGCAGGGTCAGGACAGAAAGTAGCCTGTGTCTTTGCTGCCTGCCAGCTGTACCTGCTGCAGTTCTCAGTATACCCTCTGCTAGCATTTGCCAGATCCTGTGTTTGGTTGCCAGGTTTGGTGAGGTCCGTCCCACACAGCTAATGTCTGCTCTTGTCTGTGTGGCCTCTTAATGTTGGTATTCACTGTGTGTGATGCAGGTGTTATACTGTTCCTGCTGTATTCTTACATGTGTCTGGATGAGATTACAATTAATCTGCAACTGAAAGCTAGTCGTACAGGCTTTAAGAAGTAGCTTTGTATTTAATGAACCATGCCAAATAAAGCTCAGGCTCGAAGCCTGCTGAAATTGGTAGAATTCTTGGAGCTGATTGTGGGTTCTGGAATGGGTCTTTCTATCTGATGTTACTTCTCCACTTCAGCATCTTTTAAAAAAAAATGTTCTTTCACAGTGGTTAGGTAGATAATGACAAAAACTTGCATTATGCAAACCTGTTCTCCTCTCTGTCCTTGAGTTTTTTTTTTTTTTTTTTTTTAAAAAAAAGTAATTTTGGTTCAGATGTCTGTTTATACAAAGCCTGTAAAAGGAAAGCCATCTTTGATGTCCCCAACTTCTAGTGAAACTTAAGTCTTGTGTCTTTGTGAAATAAACTGCAGTGTTACCCACTGAATCCCCTTCCAAAAATACAGGTAGTGAAGACTAATGCTTCCCTCTTCTCCGAGATCTTGATTCCACCCCAGTGTTCTAGGAGCCCCTGGATATGAGTGAGCTCTCTGCTTCCTGGGGCTGCTGTATGCTCTGAGGTTTTGTTGTGCATATAAAACCAGAGAGGACTATTCACAACACTAGCATAAAACAGGGAAGGAATGCCGCCTTCACCTAAAAATCTGTGCTGAAAAAATACTTTCTGCTCTTTGAGGTTTGTAGTAATGCTGTCAAGCACGCATCTGAAACTTTTCTTCTTGTCTGTTTTTAATTGTGATTATTTAAATCTTGGTACTCATCAACAAGAATACCTATATATATATATATATGTGTGTGTGTGTGTGTTTAGCATTGTGCCCAGTTTAGACAGTCCAGCATGAAATGAGGATATAGATACTAAGAGTGAGAAATGTGCACTGAATCTCTTGGTGTGGTTAGTGTATGGTTATCAAGAGTGGGGGCTGAATTCTTACTGCCAGTCACTGGCTGAGCTGTGTCGCTGGGGCTGTAGGTCCTCCAAAAACGTCTTGCAGTACGAAGGAGTCTTGCACTTCCCTGACTGAAAGAATGTCCTTGCTGTTTTACTGGGATTTGTCAATATCGCTGCCCCTCTGGCAGGCTGCCAGCTGCTTGGTGTGATCTCTCCCACTTACGGTGCCGGTTAGGTGGTTGGTGCGCTTGTCAGAGTATTTCTAATGCCTGCTTTCTTGGCAGAATGCTCGTACCTGTCACAAGGCTAGTTGTTTGCTGGGTCAGAAAGCTTGGTGGATGCTAGTAGTTCTGTCTGTAGGAACTAGTGATATCTCAAAGCACTGGCTGAAGCCTTATATTTAGCGTGACCAGAATATCATAAAAGCTCTTCCATTTTGAAGAATGTGTTCTTTCCTATTTTATTAACTTTCCAGTTAATGATTAGTTTGCTTTATAATAGGCATCAATGCCTGTATTGTTTGTCATCTGATAAATGGATCTGTGTATATTGATACATGGCAGTTGCAAGGACAATAAGCTCGCTGGAATATCCAATAATGAGTAAATGCGGTTTTTAAGGAAGGAAAGGCCACTAGATTGCAGAAGTCTTATTTTAAGAGTTAGACTTGAAAATGGATTTTTGTTACCTTTTAAACCTGTTAAGAGTGAAGAAATTAGGTAGCATTGCATTACTTAACCTCTTTAAAATGTGCATCTAATTTGGTATAAGGACCCTTTAACTGTGTTCAGGCTCATAGGTTGCTTTTCCTCCTGAATGGCTGTAGCTTGTATTTTAAATAACAGTTGCTAAAGAAAAGAATATGTTGCATTAATTTTTCCCCTTTTTCTCAGCCTTTGCCATGCCCTGGGGGGGGGGGTTGATACTAGTAAGCAGTAAAACTCAATTTGTCTGCTTTTGTTCCTTTGACATGGCTAACTTCTAATAAATGAATTCCATGTTCCTCAATTGAGATGCAGTGATGTGTATTCTTGTTTCATAATCACAATGAAATTATTAGCCAAGCAGAAAATTGCATGTTCAGTAGAAAAAATAAATTGAAGAAGATAACATTATAATACTACAATCTTCATCAGATTGTAGAAAAATACTTTGAAATGGAGGAAATTTGTATTTTATGTCATGTTTTATTACTGGCAAAAAGTTCTCTCATTTGCATTTGTATACAAGTAGTTTTTTTTCCTGTGCTTAGTTAGGTGAACAAGTTAAATATGTTTTGAATTTCATATCATAGAGAATGTTTTGAAGACTTGCACCCAGTTTCTGGTTTGTAAATCTTAATTGTATAAACTATAAATTTCCTAGGTATTCTCTCTTTTTGTCGATCATCCCCTCCCTCCCCAAGACTTTCTGTCAAATAACAGATTGAAACAAGTGCTTTTAGCATGTTATGTATTTTCCCAGAGATTTCTCCAATTTCTTCAAGATTCTTGAGGATCTTTATAGTATCGGTAGGAGTTAAACTGTCCAGGACTGTGCTTGTTGTGGCAATTTTTCCGCTGCTCTTATTAGGACATGCTGAATATCATTTACGTTCTAAACAGATAATTTCAAGGTGCTTTAGGGCATAGATTACACCAGCCTGAAGACAATGATGTTTATGGTCACAAACAGCTCAGATGAATCCTCTAACCTTCACTTCTCAGAGCACTGGATATTTAGGTCACGTAGCTTTGTTTTTATTCCTCAGGAGGATTATGAAGGATACTGCTGTTAGTGCAGGCCTGATTCTGAGTTCATCGGATGGCCTGACCTGATAGCGATCTTGGATGCAGTGTCTGCACCGTAAAATCCTGTGATCAGAGGTTGCCTTAAAACAAAGGTATTGCTTTAAAGAGTAAAATAATTAAGAGATCAATTCTATATACTGCATGATACCTACCATTATGGCTGCCATAGAGGTACCGACAATTCTCAAAGTCCAAGCCTTTCTAGGGATAAACCACAGGTCTCAGCATTCAACTGAGTTCTAAAACTGAGGGCCTTTCATCTGGAGCAGCATTTCTTTAGGTGCATGCAGGGATTTTGACTGGAGGGTGAATGCTTATGTCAAATTGATTCAAGATGGGTTAGGACGGAGCCAGTCACAGGCATGAGACTCAAGAGTATAGAGAAGGAGCTGGAGTGCTGAAGGGGAGCTGCATTTGTTAAAGAGCTGGGTGAGAGCATAGGTAGAAACAAGCTAAAACCCAGAAAACTGCAGGCTTGGTACCATAAGAAAGGGTGCACAGGAAGCAAATGGCTTGACTGGTGTGAGAGGGTGAGAACTAGTGCAAGTAGGAGAAAGGTCAGATGTGAGCACATCTGTAGCCAAAGCCACTCCCTCCTAGTAGCTGATGCTCGCCTGCTGGGCCTTGGTCTCCCAGTATGTGTTTGGCAATGGCCACACTGTCCAGGGGCCATCTGCCAGGGTGGTGCTTCTTGGATCTCTGGGAACCAGTGCAGGGCAATCACAAGGTCTTCTGAGCTTTTTGAAGACATGATTTTATTTTTCTGTTCGACTTGGTCTCTAATTTCATTGACATCCTGGGTTTGCTTCTTTTTGTCATATGTTTAAAACAATAGTCAACATATGTATCAGATGGAATTTAATTTAATGGTTGTCTTCTGTGGAGCTATTGACTGACAGTCTTGTTGGCACTGGATCTTTTGATCTGTCCTATGCATTTTGGGACATTCATTTTGCTTTTTAATTTCTAACCATGTGCTACAGCAACACTTTTTCCTGTAAGCAAGCATCTTGCAACGTGAGTCAAATCCAAACACCAGTATCTATGGAAGTGTTAGGCAGAGTCCTTTGTTCTGAAACTCCTTCTTTGCTGTCCTACAACACCTAAAATGCAGCTGGCTGGCTGGAGTGTGCTGTCAGCCGGGGTGGAGCACTTCAGGACTGGCAGATGGACTCGATGATTTGGATTGAGGGGTTTTTGGGTGCGGGGCAGGAGGGAGATTCTTTTAGTCCTCAAAAGCCTGCTAGCTTTTTTTCTTTTTTAACACTGATCCTGGAGAACTGTGGGTGCAGCACAACTAGGTATGCCAGAAGCATATACGCGATTATTGGCTTCGGATCCACATTTGTAATTGTCCTAAAGCGGTGAAGAGGGGTGAAAAGCAAGTCTTGGTGTTAATGGAAACCCAGGTCAAAGTAGCCTAAGTGAGAAAGTTAGGTTCTTTTGTAAGACTGGATCTCTGTGCAGTAACAGAAATACAAATGTTCTGTGTATTTTCAGTGTCTAGTAATCTTATACATTGAAAACCTTGCTTTCCTTGTATCTTAATATTTCTGTAGTATTAACAAACAAAAGAACATCAGTCATGATAGCATTAGCAAGTCTCAAGCACTTTCTTGCTGAGTAAATAAATAAGGAAGAACTCCGGAAGGAGCACCTGAAGAAAGATTCTCGAGTTTCTGAGATGAATGGAGAGTGTGACTTGTGAGGTAGTGATGGAAAAAACTAAGCACGCTCCCTCATAAATGCCAACTGAAAGGGGCGTGGGAGGGGAGAGCAACCTAAAAATACTTCACTTGCTTAGGATACCAAAAAAGTTCTAATCTCTACATTTTGAAATAAACAGCTACATCAATTCTGTAAAGTGTAACTTGATGTGAGAGAAGAAACACGAGGCCTTGTTTCTTTTGATCTGCCTTAGTTTTTATTTTTTTTTTCCCTAACTTGAGAATAAAATAAACAGAAATAAGCTTCCTCCACAGGGGACAAAAAGAGAGAAACGTTCATCACTCTTCAGTGAGAGAAGGTTCCTTAAATCAGAAATGGAAGTATTTTTGGTGTAAAAACTGCAAAGATGGCAACAACTACTTTTATATTAAAAACGCTGGCCTTGAAAACTGCTTGACTGTGTTTGGATCTTGATGAATTAGATCTGCTCTATTTTTGAGTTGTATCTCTTGTATTTCCAAATAGTGCTGACAGTTCCCTCCAGCAGCTGCATGAAAAAACATTTTGTGAGCCAGGAGTAATACAAAAGAATACTATACGTGTCAAGTTGGGCTTCCAAGAATCAGCTATTGTGGAAGAAAAATCAGTGTGTGCCTCTGTACCTCCTGCCAAGTATTCTCACATCCCCATTAATTTATTTAGGCTATTCTGATTCCTCTTAGTCACGGGATTTGCGGACTAATTCTTTTCAGAAGGTGAGCAAGCGGGAGCAGAGTGGAAAGGGATCAGAAAAGCAAATTCTTCCGAGATGTGTTGACAATGTTCATAAAATGTAAGGTTAAATATCTTCGAGAACTGTGAGACACCAGAGCAAGGGCGGGGGGGAAGAATAAATTGTATCAGCACCTCTGTGGACAGTTCTATACCCCAAGGATATTGGGACATTCTGATTTTTCTAATCAGAAAATGATTTTTCTGTTTTATTTTTATGTAGACTAACTTCATACGGAGAGTTTAGCTGTATCTTGGTGTAGTTTTAATGGCTGTGACCACTTGTCTAAAGGAAGCTGAGTGTGGACCGTCAACTACAAAGCTGCAAGCATTCTTGCAGGACTGTCTCTTGAAAATTACAGGATAAATGCTCCTTCAGAACAACTTTTTTTTTTTTTTTTTTTTTTCTAAAAACAAAACAAAAAAAATCCCACCTGAATTTTGTGATCAAAGTTTACGCTTTTGCTTTCTTAAGAACTACTCAGGCCTGGCGTAGTGTTTGCTTAGTGTTACACTTGTATAATAAATGGGTTGGGTTCTGTGCTGCTTTCTCCTCTTCTGCTGCAGCATCCTCGATAAAAATATCTGCTTTCTCTGCTTCCTGGCAGAAATAGTGGAAAAAAATGATGGCTACCTAATTAATACTAATACTGTGCAGTTTTTCTTGCTTTTGAGACTCTTTCAAGAAGGCACCTGAGAATATGTATACTTTTGGTTGGACTATAGCACCTGACAAATTGTTCCCTAGAACAGGGAGTATATTCCTGAACTGGAGCCAGCAGCATTGTGACTGAATCTAAGTTTTCCTGGAAGATTCAGTGTAAGATTTAGGGAAATCAATGTCTAAAAGCAGAAGCTAAAACACAAACCTAGTGCCAAGCTCACTTAGTAATAGGGCTGTTGCTCTGCTACCATGAAATTGTTTCAGCTAAGCATTGTTGGTGTGAAATATTATCTCTATTTGCTTTTGCTACATATATATATATTCCCAGTAGAGAATGGAAGGAAAGGACTTATGCTTTTAGAGGAAAAAGTAACTAACTCCAGAGGTACCAGGTTGAACAGCTTCAGGACTAGGAAATTACAAGTTCCTTTTCTTGTTTTTCATTGTTACCAGTTTTGTTGGTGATTAAGAATGTGTAAGGATTCTTTCAGGTGAGTACTTTGTAGGCTGTTGAATCACAGTGCCAAAATGCAACCATTCAGCTAAATCACTGTTTTGCTTTGCAATTGTTTCTTTCAGGCAGGATTTGCATGTGGGAGGTAGAAAGTTTATGGTAATTATTTCTCTACCGTGGTTGAAACAAGTTCTCTATACCCATTGTATGCACTTGCCTCTGAAGTATAAACAATTTATGCTGTTGAAATGTTTTGGAAAAGAAGTAAAACTGTTGAAGGAAGGAGTTTTTTTTAGCTATTTGAAGCACAGTGTTTAGCTGAAGGAGAGCTGTGATCTCACTTCCATTTGTGTTTAATTGGTTCCTCTCCAAAAGCGAAGCTAGAACAATGTATGGATCCTTACAACGTATGGAATCTGATGTGCTGAGCATATCTTCATTTGCCTAATGTCCCACAGAGGCTGAAGAGCTGAAAATCTAGCATTTTGTTAAAGAAGCATTTGTGGCAACGCTGCTCTTCCACTAGGAGGTTGATGGGGGGGCTGGGGAAGCTGTGAACTTCCTTGGTAGCTGCTTCTGTTCCTGTCATCGATGTGTCCAGCCGACTTGCTGCTCCTCGCAGCCTCCTCCAGCTCCTCGGCTGCTGTCAGCAGCTCGGTGGGGAAGGCAGCAGACACAGCCAGAGGAGCCTTGTGATATCTGGGGGAGGGACGGGAATGCACGGTACAGAACTGCTGCTGCTTGCTCTCCCATTTCTCATTTTCACAGCCTCTGCTGGCTAGTAAGTGCTTTGGTAGGAGCTGCCAGGTGCGAGGAGAGATGAGATGGAAACTGTGGGCAGAGCCAAGCAAGGAAAGAAGCCTAAAACTGCACGCAGTAGCTCTGCTAACAGAATGTATTTGTATGGGGCTAGCTGGTTGAGAAGACAAATCAGAGTCAAACTATTTACATATCTGCATCTGCTGTGTGTGTGACCGTATGACCTATTAAATATTTAACTCTGCAAATGAGCTGACAATGTTTTTGGTGAGGGAACACACCTTTATTTCAGCTGGGTTTTCCCACAGTATCCTTTCTGTTAGCCTCTCCCTACCAACAGTCAAGACATCTTGAATTTCTTGGCTGCTTTCAATTAAATTTTGCAGAGCAGAAACAGTTCAAGTTAATTTTTCACGGCCTTCATGAAAATAGGTGAGCAGACAAAGGAGGCTCAACAAATTCACATTTCCAGTTCATCGACTGTGGTGTGAGCTTAACTGTAGCACTGCTAGCCCAACAGAGAATCTGCGGGAGTGGGTGCGGGGGGGAGCGCAGATGAGGTAAGTTCCAGAGTCCACAAAATGGTCTGCCTAATTGTGTTGCGTGCTCATAAAGCAGCTGTAGAACCAACCTCTGTTAAAGTTTACCAAAAAAGAAAATTGGAAGCTGGCTCAGGCTGTGTTCAAAGATGAAAAGCACCTTTAAGAAAGAAAGAGGTTTTTCCTTTTGTGTTACATAGTTGCTAGGATCATGTGCTCAATGGAAATGCACTTCTCAGCTTCCTAAAAACAGTGTTACGGCACAGGCAGGGACCTCTGTTTTGTTTTATTATTGTTGCTATTATTATTTAAAGACTGTGGGATCTTCATGGTCCTGCCTTTTTAGACTTTTCTTCCTGCAGCTCTGCCATTGTAGAACCTGGGCCAGTACCCTCCATGGTCTCCAGACCTCCTCCTCTGGGTGTCTGATGGTGCTTTAGAACAAGTACCTGGGAATTCCCCTTTGTGTGTGTTTTTTTTTTTTTTTTTTTTTTTGATTTTTTTTGTTTTTTCCTCATGACGGTTGCAGTTTCTCGCTTGTTACTTCCTGCTCCCTCTCATCTGTGCTTTTATGCTGCTCAAGTCAATGCAAAGCTTGATTAATTTTTGTTTGGTGTTTCCAGACAATTTTGTTTCTTGGCTTGGTTGTTCAGTCTGTAAGCTGGGCAAGTGGCTTTACAGTGTGAACAGAGACTCCTGCTGGTCCAGGCTTAAGCAGTGGCCTCAGATTCCTTCAAAAATCAGTCCAAATCCTTAGGGCACGCAGCAGGAACATGCGGGCAGAGTTCAGCTCTTAACAGCAGTTCTCAGAGGCCCTGGTCTCTGGAGTGAGACAAGTGTTCGGGGAGCCAGCAGGGAGGGACAGGCCTGCTGAGTTCGTTGCTGCGTGAGAGGCCGATTGTCAGCCTCCCACCCCGCACCGAGAAGAACTGGATTTTAGTTAGAAATTAGACTGGCGTGAGGCTTTGCATATTTATTACAATGTGATATTTTGTTCAGTGGTTAATTATTAAGTCTGTCCGATATTAGATTTCCTTTAAAGCCTGCTGTAGGCTGTTGTAAAGACTCCTTTGGACGAACTACAGTTTTTCCATATAATTTTTGCTTTTATCCGTAACAGGCTGTGTCCGAAGAATTACATAATAAAATCAGAGTAGTACAGTCCTCTTCCGGTGGCCTAAGATCTAAGCACTTGATTCTGTGATTTGACTTGTCTTTTTTTTTGTAAATAAAATGAAAATTTGGTGAAAAAGTTAGTTTTGCCATTTCTGTTAAAGTAATAATTGGAATGTACGTTATCCTGGGATATGTATTAGCTATTTGAAATGTGCAAAGGGAATGTGTATGCAGAGCTTATGAGAACAGCAGTAAACATTAAAGAATTTTATGCTAAATGGGAGGCTTGAGAACATCCTGCTGCCCATGTTTTTCGTTGACGTGGCTTGTGCTTAAAACTGAGCCTTTATAAAAAAAAGAGTATTGTGCACTTAATTGATTCATAGTGGGTAATTGTTTACAAGAGACAAAGCTTAAAAACATGTTTAAGCACATGGAAGAAAGTGAAAAGAAAAATAGTATGGTTTTAGTTCATTTTTAAAGCCAAAAGCCATTAACTGAAACAATCAATACTGCAGTTGCAATTGATTCTGTGGTCATTTGTCCTAATAATATTATGCCTACAGAATTTCAGATGTCATGCTTTGGGGATGTTTGGTTGCTTTTTCTATTTTGTGATATTTTGATTAGTGTGTTTTAGATATGCTTGCAAAGATAGATATGTTTGCAAAGGAGAAAGATAACTACAAAATGTTCAGTAACCAAAGATGTTTTCATAAAATAGGAGCATTTGTTGTTTTTGTAGTTTTTAAAAGAACAAGAGCTTCGTCTTGCCCTTTAGGTTTACAGTTTTGTTGTCATCCAAGAAGAATTTTTGGTAAGAGTTTCTGCCTCTGGCAATTTTGGCTCGACTTATTTATTCAGCTTCCTGACTGGGTGCTCTTTAGAACTTAACTATGCAAATTTGTCATTTCATACTAGATCTATCTGGTAGATCAAGGTGATGCCAAAACTTGGTTGAACGATTGTTTAAATTGTATTTGTAGCCCTTCTATTGAATAGACGCTTACATAGATTCTTAGATGTCTCTCTTTTTTTTTTTTTTAAACTATATTTGGATTCAGAAGCCTAACAAATACTGTACTGCATATGGTTAGTAAGGCACTATGGATTTATTGATCATAACATCAGTATTGCTGACTATGCTTTTCACATCTTATTTTATGTGGTTATTACTCTCCTGTGGTTATTACTCTAGAAGCCCTCTAATTTAAAAAAAATTCCTAGTTCTTTATTTATGACTTGTGTTTCATTTCTGTATAGTGTTATACACTTGTTAGGCACAGTTGTCATTAGAATTGCCCTTTCCTCCTGTGGAA
The DNA here is from genome assembly GCA_011075105.1 of Heteronetta atricapilla. Lineage (NCBI taxonomy): Eukaryota > Metazoa > Chordata > Aves > Anseriformes > Anatidae > Heteronetta > Heteronetta atricapilla. Next base: position 6,407,375 of record CM021736.1, read on the forward strand.
CCACTGCAAAGCAAAGCTATGCCTTATGAACGAAGGGGTATATAGTGTTGATTTTAACTTTTAGCTGCTATTTCCACTATGTCAGTTTTGAAATAAAATTTAACTAATATGCTAGTGCTGAGGTAGTGCACATACAATATCTGCTTTTGCTCGTGTGAAAACCTGAGCTCGCTGGGTAAGAGCATGGGTAGTAGCATGGTTTTGCTCTATTGTTCAGAGGAGTTCTTAGAAATAATGTGTTCTTTTGAAGTTGATATACAAGGTTCATGCAACCCTTTCAGAAAAGAATGGGGAAGAAAAACCTTTCCTCTATGCTTGCCTCTTAAACTATGGCATTGTTTTTAAAACAAACAAAAAGAACAAGCATGGTCTTGAAGAATTGTGTTTCTGTGTAGGTAAGAATGTATGAAGGCATTGGTTACAGATGTTGAAGTTAACTGCATGACCTGTTCCATAATGTGTGTTTATATATATATATTTATAAGAACCATTAAAAATATTTAGATGTTTACTACTTTTCAATACATCTAATATGAAAGTAAATTAAGGCATGATGATTTTTCTGTGCCACTCTTTCTGTAGTAGCATCTGAAGTGATAGTCTGCATTCAACTGCATTTTCTTTCTTGGACACCACTCCATATAAATAGAAAACAAATAAATGACTGATTCTAGGTACTTATTTGTATCAAATGTGAAATGTAATCTATAGGCTTAGGGAAGCATTTAGAGCTAAACTATTATGGAGTTCCGCAACGTGAGCGTTTAATTTTGTTGCTCAAGCATGCTGTGGAAGTTGATTACAGAACTGACTGCATGGAAAAACAAACTGTAATTGTTTTTCTTCTGGTGCCATGACAAAAATAATGAAAACAATCTACCAGAGCAAAACTGCTATAGTGTTTGTAACACATTTATTCCCTAGATATCAGATTTAGGTATCTCCAGGTGCTTTTCACCTAAACATTTAGGTCTGGATTCTGCAAAGTATGCATACGTACCTCTATCCTCTTGGCTTAAATTTAAGTGCCTCCTTGGTGCTTTGCTGGATCAGACTTTCAGCTTTTTGTTGCTTCTTTAGATTTTTTTTTTTTAAGAAGTAATAGTTGACTTCATCCATCTAATGTTGATGATTGTCCTGGTGTGGCTGAGCTTCTGAGCGCTCTCGGTGTGGTGCACCTGTATGTTTTTTATGTGGCATGTGAATTAAATGCAAGTGGCTTCCAGTGCAAAATGATCAGAACTTGTGTTAGGTCTTCACTGGTGTCTGAGTAGAGATCTAGGAGCTGCCTGCTCTGGTTTAGCCTGATACTAAATGAGTGAAGTATAAACAAGCAGTAGGCAGCTAGAAGCTCCTCAAAAGGCAGTTGTGTGTCAGTGCTAAAGGGAAGAATTTGTGCTTCTGGCTCTACGCCTTTGTGCCACCCTCAGCACTTGCTGGCTGATGGAGCTGGCAGAAATGTCAGAAAACAAATCTAGCAGAAAGGTTGCTCGGGTTTTGTTGCTTTAGTGAGTTGAGGCTTGCAGAGGGTCGTCTGAGTCCTGGGGGATGGCTGGGGGTAACATAAGCAGGGTGGTGGCTGGAGGAAGGCTGAGGAGAACCTCTTCTTTCTGATGGCAGTTCTGGGTGGAACTGTCTCGCGTCCACTTGCCAGTGATCTTTCATTTCGTGTGTGAAGAGTACATCTATGCATAGTGTCTGCTGTCTTGACTGTTAGCCTAGGGGTTAATAACTGTTGTTTTGCAATTTTATTGCAAAACAAAATAAAAATTCGTTGGCTAAATATTAGGCAGTTTTTAGTATTTTGAAATAAATAACCAGACATCCATTTTCATAATAGATATAGTTGAATTTAATCGTGCTGTGTAAAGTACATGTCAATATATTCACATTTCGTAAGGGCTGTGAATTACATCAGTGATGTCATTATTCACAAAACTTCATTTTGATAGAAGTGGTATTTAAGTCTCTAATACTTGTAAGCATATTCTTAAGTCATTTCTACAAAGTATATCATAGTTCTCATCTGCAGGAAATTCATTTTGTAATGAACACGATGTTTGGCTACAGAGAAGAACTTGGGTAAATGTGTTGAATTTTTGCTAGTGGCTTTTTCTAGTACAACATGTTTTCCGTTAGGTAGCCCAGCATCCTGCCTGTTGAGAAAGTCTCAAGTGAATATACAAAAGCTCTAGATCTCTACCAATTGTTACTAGCAGCAATATAAATGTCTTGCTAAACTTACTTTTATACACACATTCCAGCTATGAGAGCACAAAACCAATAAGCAGCATGGCGTTCTCCATGCGGTGTATGGTGGAGTAATGTGTTTGTTTAGTGAAACATGGGATACTAAAACCAATATCTTCTGCCTTACACTTCTTAAGATGGATTGGTACGTTTAAACAGTTAAACACTTCTAGGTTTAAAGTACCTATAACTACCAGTCTGTAGTGTTCTGCACTGCATGAGGTTGTAGTTTAAAAATATATTTTAGAGCATAATTATGTCGCAGAGCTTTGTGTTAGCCATATGACTTCAGGAAGTGAGAAGGGTCTTGGAGAATAACAATTGGCAGGAACAGTTTTACAGTAATAGGAATCTGGAATTGGTCTTAAGGTATTACCATCAAGCACCTGCTTTATGCTTTTGGACATAAAGCTCTATTCCACTGTGCTTGTACAAACACACAAACAAAACTTCCTGCATAATGACCTGCGGTGTTATACTTTAACTTTTAACCCTTTAACGTGTTCTCTGAAATGAGTTACTAACCTCAGCTTCACTAATTACTAATTTACTCCATTTGCTAATGATGGTGCAGACATTACCTTTACTGAAAAAAAAAAGAGGGTGTGTGTAGTTTTTAGTCTTTTAATGGTGTAATTAAAGCCTGATGACATAAAAGTGGTTTTGTTCCGTTTTTCAGTTGAGGTTTGTTTCCTCAAAACCCTGGCAAGGTCTATAATAAGCTTATAAAACTACATATATATATATTGACCATTAAAGGCTATTGGTCATGGTTTAGCAAGCTGGATGGTCAGACTCCATGTCAAAGACAGTGCTTGCTGTCGTCTTTGGGTATGGTGGCTCTTGTTCCTTACGCATGGCTTTCCTCTTCAGCAGAAGTATGGGCGGAGGTCTCTCTTTTTACAAGGACATGTGAACGTGTGTATTTAGTTGATCTGTGTGTTCAGTGCTTGAAGGAAGCAGCAGACTTGTGATGCAAATGCTGTTTTATCTTTCTGCAAACGTGCAGTAAGGCTTGATGTGGCCCTAATCACCGAATTTACTGCATGCATGAAAAGCTTTCTTCACATGCTGTAAGGCCTGATGCTTTCTAGAAAGCACAAGGTATGTGGCATGTGGACAGACCAATGAGAGACAGTGCATGCAGCAGGGCTCCTCTTAAACCTTTGCATCTGTGTATGGGTCAAAAGTATGGCGCCCTGCCCTGCTGGTTCCAGTGCCTGTGACAGCACAACATACTTACTGCAGTTATGCTTAGGATTTCTTTACCCTTAAATTATCTCAGATTAATGCTTGGATAAAGGTAATTAATTCCCCTTATGCTTACTAAATTATATTTCTGTAAAGACACAAAAGTTCTTCTGTGACTTACATAGGTAACCTCACCTTACTCACCAGAAACTGAGTTTGTTCCATGTTTTTCTCCTTCATAACACTTTCACCTTTGATTTTTTTTTTTGCCTTCCTTCAGTATTGAAGCTCTCCTCTTACCAGCTTTGCTGCTTAACAGCTTCCTCTAAGTTATGCTCTCTGTACCCAAGCCATTTTTTTGGAAGGAAGCAACTTTAATTTCCTGCATATTTTTTCAAACTAATCACCCATTCTTTCACTCTTTCCCAGACACCACTGTATGGTGTTATTTTGCCATGTTTCACTGACTGTGAAAGTCAAACAGTCACTACCATTTTCAGAAAACTACTGAAATACTCTCTGAGCACCGTGTCCCGGTTATTATTTGTATCTACTACATAATTTCACAAATTCTAGTATTTTTTTCCCTGTATCTTGCATCTTGTTCATCAGCAAATAGAACATGTTACAAACAGATTCCATTTTTCTCTTGCATTTTTCTCTATATTTACCCGTACCAATCCCCCAGTGTCCGCAGCAGACATATTACAGAGCATACAGCATATGTTTATATTGTCACAGGACAATTTAAGTTTGCTAAATATTATTTGTTACGTGATGCTGCATACCAGACTTCTTCATGTATGATGGCAATATCAGACACACATCTTGAAGCAAGTGTCCTGGAGCCCGGATACACGTACTGAGAATAAGAAACTGGAGTCCTGGAGCTCCCAAGGGCTGGATGGCATTAGCAATTCCAGTGGTAATGTTGCAGCAGCAGTACTAATTTCAAGATACAAAAATAAAATGCCTTATAAACTTGTACAACCTTTGGCTTTCATAATACATGGGGAAAAACTACAAGCTTTTAGTTGTGTGAAACGCATCTCTGCTTTTCTCTTCTCTCACCCATACCAGATAGCTTAATAAAAGGATAATACCTCTGGTTTATTGTTGGATCTCATTACTACATAATGGCCCTGAGGTTGGTGTCTTTAGGAAATGAATGAAAAGTGTAGGGGAAGGAATAATTCATTCATTAAGTGAAAACAATAGGAGCAGAACTGAATGATAACCCACCGTCACTTCCAGTTTACGCAGCAGAATTTTTGTAATACCTCACACTATGCTTAATTAAAAGATACTTGCCCACGTGTAGACATACTGAGGGCGTACATTCCCACGGCAGCCTAGCACCTATGGGCTGGTAAAAAGACGGTAAGAGAAAGTACAGAATTGTCCAGTAGATGGCATGCGGGCCCCACAGTTGCAGAACTCGGCAGGGGGCAATCCCGTATGCGCCGTTGAGATTGTGTGCTCGTGTGGCCGCACGGTGTTTTTCCACTTTGGACACTTGCATTATGTTTAGATGGTATCTTTGTACAACACCGAAGACGCACTTGTTTAAACGAGTAGTTTAGGGAGGACACGGTTTTGTTCCTCATTGCTATCAGATAACATCAGGACACTACATGGCAGTAGGAAAGTCCCTCTGAATAAGTAGCTTGATAATGACAGATTTAGAGGTGCCAATGACATTTGGAAGTGATTGCTTTGTACCTGAAATGCATCACTAAGAATTTTTTAATACCCCAGTAGATAGTTGTTGAATGAGACATTAGAAAGAAGGAAAGCTCATCTACTTGGGCACAGACCTGAGGTCCTCTCACTCTCTTCTGAGAAATTCAGTTTGTAAATGTGTTGCTATTGCATTAATGTCCTGGTCTAAGATGAGTATGCTTTAGCTGCAGTGAAGACAGTGTATCTAAATACTACCTCTTCCTAGCTTTTAGTGGTTCAGATTGCCTCTACTTAGAGGCTGTACTAGCTTTTTTTTTTTTTTTTCCCTGCGGTGTGTTACATATGTCTCCCTTAGCTTGTCTTTCTCTGATTCTTGAAACTTCCTTTCACAATTTTATGAGCTTAGCAGGTCTCAGGTACCATTTTTCATGTTTATGACCTCTCCCTAAAGTAGAACATCTATTCAATTCTGAAGTATAAGAATGTGGAAAATGTAGGAGGTCATAGCAAGCTGAATATATTAACCAAGTAGAGGGAATTAAAAAAAAAAAAAAGCAGAAAAGTGTCACGTTCTTTGTAAACAAGAAAACAAAAAAAATAGGTAAGGATAGAAGGATTAAGATGATTTAAGGTTCTAATAGCTCAAAGTGACTGGTGCAGACCTTAATATGCATTTCTATATGGGACTTAGCACAGCTTCCTGAAGATGGGATCTTTTTTGAGTTACTAGAATCTCCTCAGTTATATAGAGAAGAATTACTCAGACGCTCTTGTCTGTTATCTTTGGGAAAAGGTGTCTTGTTAATGTTCTTCACTGTCCCACTCCAGTCACGTTGTGTGTGCATCCCACATATCTAAGACCACTTTTCTGTGTGTGTGTGCCATGGCATGCAAAGAAAGTGATAAGTAGATGCAAAGATGCAATAGAGTAGTATTCTGAATATGTGGGCTTGGGAACAGGCAAGTCTCAGAAGCAGCCCTGCATATACGTGGCCCAAGCGGATTTCCAAAGAGTTCCTAACACTCTTCGTATGTAAGAACTGAAATGAACAGTGCGTGGCTGTATGCATTTTGCATATGTTGTGCGTGCTCAGTGCCATGCAGTGGGAGAGAGGCAAAAGGTTCCTTACAGAGGTGGTGCCAGGTAGCAGGGCACTTTGGCCCCATGGTACAATCTGCTTAAAAAAAAAAAAAAGACAAAAACCAAACCAACCTACCTTGAATTCACTGGAGAATGTCATGAAATATTTTAATGCACAAGTCTTTTTTTTTTTTTTTTTTAAAGTAGTAGTTGCTGTTGTCAACCCCAGACCAATATAACACTGTATTTTCCTTTGTGGGAGACAATGTCACACTACTCTTTGTGTTCCCTCACATATAAAGCAGTTCCAAAGAAAGAGGAGTGCAAGAGATCAAGGGTAACAAATCAGCTTGGGGTGGGGGAGTGGAGGGAGAGCACCAAAATGTTCAAGGAAAAATGTGGATTGGTATAAAAGGCTAGTGTCTGCAACACATTCACGTGTGCTGCTGTGTAAACTTGTAATTTAACACAAATCCCCTTTTACTATCTGCTGGTTCCTATTAAAATTAGGTCTCTAAGTGCTGACAGAAGGAAAGCGGGGCTTGTATATTAGGTATTGTAGTATTTAGTGGACTAAAAAAGATTAAGGACAAAACTGAATTCAGTGCTGTGCAACTAGGCTAGATGCAAGAAGACAAAGTTTGCATTGAGTCATGCTGTGTTGTCACAGCAGCAATGCAAGCTCTGTTCCTCTGCAGAAAAGTGTTGCTTGTAGGTCTGCTGTAGGGTGCATTTGTTGCTTTGTCAAGCAATTTGTTAATCTGCTCAAAAAGCAGTTTGCCTTTTTTTTTTCTTTTGTTACTCAATCTATGCTAATTGAAGCTTCTGAAACCAAAACGTTCATTTAACTTGATAAGCTCTTTTTTGTCCTGTGGTACTATTTCAAGGAAGCTGATACTGAATTTAATACTGGGGCCATGGTCTGCATTTTTGTTGTCATTTCATCCCAAACCTTTTCCTCAGATCTATCCAAATGTGCCCATTATCGTTTCTGCAACTCACTGAAAACTCTTATAGTAGGCAGTGCTTTTGCTAATCTGATAATGCTGAACCTGATTGTGTTGATTTAATAGTGCTTGTATGCATGTCTTCAATGCATTGTGGCTGCAGCAGCAGTATCTGGAAGCAGACGAGGTATTTGCCATGTACTAGTCCAGGTTAGTTCCATGTTATAGGGTATGCCATTACCAGGAGCTCTGTTTCTGACACTTTGGCCCCCAGATGAAGAAGTCTCTCCAGGTCAGCTGCGATTATGGCATTTCTGCAGCAGGCTGTAGAATGACTTGCTTGTGGGTTACTGTTGTGAGAGAATTGTCTAAGCGAACGCAGACCTCTTTTGGTACCCTATGGCTAGAATTAACAAGCATGTACACTTGTTGTTCCTTATGGCTTCCACAGGCTAAAAGTAGATTAGAAGATGGGTGAAAGCTACTGATGCATCCGATCTAGGTCAGAAAGATAACTTTTGTCACATGGAGCTGCCTCTTCTAGGCTTGAAACGATTTGCTGAAGGGACAGTGGTTTGGGTTTTTTCAGTGTTAGGATAGCATCAGCTGTTGCAGTCATTCCAGAGCAGTAAGAAATCTGACACCTGAGAAGCTCCACAACCATGAGGCTGTTGTGAAATACCTCGCATGAAGCAGACTTCATTATCCCAGATTTCTGACCGCATTGCTCTGTCACTTATTAAATGCATCAGTTGATCTCTTTACACCTGGAACATGGCTTATATGTCCCTTTAAGTACTGGAAGGCTGCAATGGGTTCTCCTTGGAGCCTTGTCTTCTCCAGGCTGAATATCCTCAGCTCTCTCAGCCTTACTTCGTAGCAGAGGTGCTCGTTCCAGCCTTCTGAGCATCTTTGTGGCCCTCCTCTGGACCCCTGCATAAGAAGTCTGCAACATTCTTGTGCTGGGGCAAGCCCCAGACCCGCATGCAGGACTCCAGGTGAAGCTGCAGAGGGGCACAGTCACCTCCCTCAACCTGCTGGCCTTGCTTTCATTGATGCAGCCCAGGACACAGTAGCAGTTTTGGCTGCAAGAACGCGTAGCTGGCTCTTGTTGAGCTTTTTGTCCACCAGAATCCCCAACATCCTTCTCTGCAGGGCTGCTCTCAGTAAGTTCTTCTCTCATGCACGAGCCTGTGCTCGTGTCTAGGATTGCCCTGACCCAGGTACAGCACCTTGGACTTGGACTTGTTGAACCTCATGCAGTTCACACGGGCCCATATTTCCAGCCTGTTCAGTCCCATTTGGTGTTATCTCTTCCTTCATTTGTATTGACAGTACCACTCAGCTTGGTGTCATCTGCAAACTTGCTGAGGGTGCACTCAAGCCCAGTGTGCACGTCATTGATAAAGATATTAAACAGTACTTGTCCCAAGATAGACCCCTGAAGGACACCCTTTGTCACCAGCCTCTACTTGGATGTACAGCTATTGACCACAAATCTCTGGCAGTGGCCATCCAGCCAATTCCTTGCCCACCCATCAAATCCATCTCTGTCCTATTTTAGAGATCAGGACATCATGTGGGACTGTGTTAAGGGCCTTGCAGAAGTCCGGGTAGATGACTTCAGTCGGTCTTCCTTTGTTGATTGACACAGTCACTCCATCACAGGGCCTCCAGCTTGTCAGGCACGATTTGCCCTTGGTGCAGCTGTGCTGGCTGTCTTGAATCACCTCCTCGCCCTACATGTGTCTCGATGTTGCTTCCGGGAGCACCTTTTTGAGGGTTGCAGAATACACAAACATTGTGCATGAGTAATTGTGTGATACATCGTGGGCTGATGGTGCTGGTTGTGTGCAAAATGATGCTAACTTTGGGTACGCTGACTCCAGATTTTTTTGTTTGTGGAATTGAACTTCAACCTTAGCATTGCTTTGAAATAGGATTTTCCATTTATGTTACGGCTGTACAATTTTTACACTTTGCGAGATTGCTGCAGATGTAACATTCTGCAGGGCTCTAAAAAGCCATCGAATCTCACACAGGAAACGTACAAATATAGTTTTTGTTATAAATGATACATGAAATATTGGGTCTCCAGACATCTTGTCTCTAGCTTGGTGTTGCCATGGGCACTCATTAGTATGCCGGGGAGGCCGGGTTGCCATGGAAAAGCGTGTAGCTGTACCGTGTTTCCACAGCAACCCGCACCGCTCTGTACCTTCAGCAGATCGGCTAGCAAGTCTGTCTGGGTAAATCTAAAATGATCTTATGGTAGCATTGCTGGGTTAAATAATGCTGCCATCATATCCCTAGGTTATTAGCAAGCATCTTGATTATGTTAAAATGGACCATTGGGTCAGTGTAACACAGTACGGTTTTAGATTTAAGGAAACATACCTTAAAAAAGCAGCAGCAGGGGATATATCAGCCCCTAAGAGAGGCTATAATAAAATTGTGTTGTTGAAGGTGTTCCGTTTTTCACATAGTCTTGTGTTATAATTGGAAGCTGAAAGATTTGAGCTTGCAGCTACTGCCCTGAATGACCTTCATCAGCAACAACCCTTCTGTGTGCATGTGGGAGACCTCTGGTCTTTGAACCTCTTTTAGGCAGTCAGAGCAAATTGTCTGCTGCTTGCCGTGGTTTTCTTAGTGGGGGAACAGTACTATATGCTTATAGCTTGGGATCAGTCAAGCTTTCTGTTCATTCCTGGGTATTTTTTTTGGATGTTGGAGATGTTCTTAAAGGTGGTAGACACGCTAAAATCTATCAGCTTTTTGCCCGAGATGCTGTTTATTTGTCTTTTGTTCTCCATTTGTACAGTTTTCAGTTTGTGATGTACCTACTCAAGGAGCTGCTGGAAAAAGCTCTGTGCTTTGAGAAGTGCTCAGGCAGCTGTGGCCTATTCCTATGCCATCTGTTTAGATGGGACAGTTCTGCCACTGTACGGGTGCCTATCCAGTGTGTGCTTTGTTCAGTCATGGAAATGAACTAGTAAAACACACGATTGAGATCATTGGTTCAATTCTTTTTTTTTTTTTTTTTTTCCCTCTTGGGGGGGAGGCGGGGGGAGAAGGAGGAGAGTTATGGGGGTTAGGGTTTGGGAACTCAAACCCTGCACCTTGGTAATGCCGTATTCCCACAACATGGTGGTTTGATGCATCTGGTAGAACACCATGCTGCTTAGCCATAAAGCACAAGGGTTTCTGCAGCTCTAGAGGGCATGTTAATTCTTTCATGGTTTTGATTATTTCCTTGTCGGGTTAGCAGGTAAAAACTGTTTTAAAACAAACAAAACTTGTTTGAATCATACTATTTAAAGATTTAAACTTCAGAAATCATTTTGTCAGCTCATATCCTTATTCTTTTTCATGTAGACTGATAAAGTGGGTTTGCTTGGATCCCTTGGCTTCTTTCCAAACTGCATTTAGAATTTCAGCTCTTTCTCTTTCTTTTTTTTGAAAGCCGTTTCACTTTTCAAATGTCTGTGCTGAAAGATTTTTGCTAACCTTGCTCAAAGAACATGACAAACTTAAATGTGAATTGGTAATCAAAAAACTGAATTACATTTTCAAGCAACACTGTCTTTGGACATCTTGAAAGCTGATAGCCAGGAAAGCTAATGCTTTTAAAGGAGAAAATGCTTTTTCTTTTCTCTACATTTCTTCAAATTGGGTTTGCCTTAAACTGAGTCAGACTCTGGCCTAATTCACATTGGTACTTCTGAAAATGCTGTCTCACAGTATTCTAGAACTTGAATAAGAGAAGTGTGCTTTTAAGCACTTGGTTTAAAAAAAAAGCTGTATGAGGGGAAACAATATACATAATAAATTTGTTAGAGCATTTTTAAAATTGCAGTCTTGTTTTGCAGTGGCTTAGGAACCTTTTGCAGTAATTAGCTACTAGCTTTGTTTAATGATTGTAATTTGTATGTAGGTGTAGCAGCAGTTAAACACGTGGTTCCTTTGAATCAGTGGGTATCTGTAGTGGCTAGGACAGGTTTTCCTTCCACCTTGATTACTATTGATTCTTCATGAAGCCCTTTCTCATTCTAGATAGAATTTTTGTAGGAAAGATTTTTTTTTTTGAATTCTAATTAAAAAGAAAGTGTAGTGGTATAGTGTGGTTAATCAGCAGAGTAAAGAGCTGTCCTAATACGTGCAGATATTTAATCAGCATTTTATGTAAATCTAGAACTGAACAATGGAAAGTGGGGTGCTCATTTAAAAAAAAAAAATCTACCACTTTTTTTCCCTGTTCAGTGACTGGCAAAATAGTTCAGAGAAATTAAGAATAACTGATGGAAATTTGGAAATAAACACTTTTAGAAGAATTTTGATGATGGAGTAAACTGCCAGAGCTGCACTAGAGTTAAGAGTATTAGGTGATGTAACCTGCCACAACAGCCTTACCCTACCTTGCTCACGTTGAGTGTGTGAGGTATTCTTATTTGCTTTCTCTCCTTTCTATTTAGTCCCACTTAGGTTAAGAAGGGGGGGGAGGATATCAGAGAACAAAACATCTCAGTCATCCTCATGAATAGAGAAACATGAAAATCCCAAGAGACACCTGTCTGTGACTTCCAGTTTGGCATTTTTGTAGTTCAGAAGATGAAAACATTACTGACAGCAGCACCACAGTGTTAGGACATTTCTAAAACTTTGAGCTTTTCTTGAAGGGAACTTGAGTGAGTTTCCTTGTTTTCCTATAATAATAAATACCACATGCACACTCAAGTTTTGCCTATGCAGGGCCTTCCCCTGAAGTGCTGAAATTTAATGTGTGAATGAAAAGCGTATTTCAAAACACCCAATGCATGACACAAGAAGGTATTACAATTCAGCATGGTTAGGTGAAGGGCAAAAGAACAGTTGCCAGCACAGCTGACGCCTGGCTCTTTGAAAATTTCTTGTCTGTGATCTTTTAATGATCTTTTAAGAGTCTTAACAGTTAACATGGAAACTTAACAGTTGCATAACCAAATAACTTAAACTATTTCCTGGTAACTTTGAATTGTGAGTTTTGTTTTTCTTGTCAGCTAGAGTACTGTATTGAAAGCAAGAATTAGCCTTGAAATCATTTTAGTCTGTAGGTGGTTCATAAGCAATTGATTTGAAGTGCTTCCTCAGTTCACAAACAGCTCTTGTAGAATGATCCCATTTTCTACTTGGAAGAATATTAACCTTTAGCATCCACATTAGAAGTTAAGCTTAAGTTACAGAATGCAGGCTTTCTGAATAGTCTATCATAATTACTTGAATTTTCTTTGCAGATAACTTACTTGTAGCAACCAGCTGTGAAAGTACCAATGTATGCCAAGTAAACCTGTTACTAGTGCTACGTGAACACCTCTTATGAGCTCTTCAACGATTTCCACTACTAGCAAATATCCTATTGCTAAATGTAGTAATGATGAAATGTCTTCATTGATGAAATATTAACAAACCTGTAAGAGTAGTGACTGTTGGTGCACTAATATTTGGGATCAGTAGCTCTATGTAGAGGCTGTTTGTTGACAGTATAAAACATGTCTGTCCAGATTACTCTTAAAGAGAGGGGGGCACTATAGCTGCCACCTCTGTAATTTGAACATGAAGCCTCTTTAGGTAATTAATAGATATAGCTGGAAGTTGTACGTGACCAGGATGTTATCCAGATCTTTAGTGGAAATACTCAGCATTTACTTGTGGTTGGTTTGTTTGTCAAGCCTTTGTCTGGTTTTTCTTTTGGCCTCCCCCCCACCCCGCCCTGCAGCAGTGACTGAGCCATGAGTTTATTTTCTGTGATCTAAAAACAAGCTTCTGTAAATGAGAATACAAGGTTTACTGTATGAAATTAGGCTGTCTACTATCGTGCTACATGAGCTCTTTCTTTCCATAGAAAGGCTAGGATTTGGGGTGGAAGGGATGGTAAATCAGTGAAATAAACTCTATGAAGTGATGCCTATGGAATTTGCTGTTTGCCACTGTTTTCACTGCCATAATATTGAAGACAGTCTCATAAAAGTGCATATCGAGTAGAACCGAATTATTTTCTGAAAAATAGTTGAAATTATGTCGCATGAGATGGCCAATTTTGGTTCACTATTTGACATGCTGTGAGTGATCAGCTCTTAAATAGCCAGTGTTAAGCTAAATAATATCTCATTTGCTTATTAGGAGCTTTCTGATTAGCTATTAATTAACATGTCAGAAGATAGCCGTGAAATATTAAACTGGCTGCTGAGGCTACTTAGGTCTTTAACTTTGCAAACGTGTAGATTGTCTAATACAGCACTTCTGTACAAATTCTTACTGCATGGGAAGGCAGCAGCTTGAATCTAAGATTCTTTTTTAGTTGTCCAATTAAATTGAAGCTAATAGTGTGTTCTGCTGTTATTGACAGACTGGAGATGTAGTGAATTAAAATAAGGAAAAGGGGAAAAGGCAAGGATCTTCAAACAAACCAAGACAACTTAAATTGTATTAGAAATGAAATCATAAAATGTACTAGAAATGGAATCTTGTAATGTGTTAAATAAGGAGTAATAAGGAGTATTATGTGCATGTGTTAGATGCTACTGGAAGAGAAGTTACTGCTTTTCCTTTATAATTTTTATCCACGGATGCTTTTTTGTTTGAATAGTGCTAGTTAAGATGGTTATGCTATTTCAGCAATAGCTTTAAAATATTAGTCAGGTTTTAAGTCTCACTGTAAAAGCCAACAATAACATATACTACTGGCTAGTATGTGGGGGTCTCTAGTGGCACTTCTGACGATTTAGGTGATCTCCCAGAGGACTATTACTGAGACAGTGTGTTTTTTTCTGAATGTGTGACCTGAGCAAACGAAGTTCTCATTAAGTCCTCTCTGGGATGAGATGAGAAAGTGTGGCTTGTGCTCGGGATAGAAAAATGAAGTAGTTCCAAAGTCTTGGAGTTCAGGCTCTGATTTTTGTGCTCTACTCAGTGTGTATGGAGGAATAGAGAGCTAAGTCCTGGGCATAGAAGAAAGAATTGAGGATATCTGCCACCAATTAGTGTGCAGTTAATTAGAGACAGTTCAGAAAATGGGTGACATCTCTAATTTTGGTATACTGTGGTGGTTTGACCGTATTAGGCAACTGAACACCACAACCGCTCTCTCACTCCCCCTCCTCAGATGAGGAGGGGAAGAAGTAAAGGGAAAAAAACAACTCACGGGTTGAGATAAGGATAATTTTAATAAAGAGAGAAATATATTATCAAGGAAATATTATATTAATTAAACAATTATTAACAATATTATTATTATTAACAATATTATTATTAATTAAACAATTCAACTAAAGGGAGGAAAGGGAAAAGGGGAAGAGGAAGGGGGAAAGGGAATAACAAAACAAGTAAAGGCTATGTGGAAATGCAGAGGGGGAAAAAAAAATTACTCTCTACTTCCCACAAATAAGCGATGCTTGACCACGTCCTTGAAGCAGGGCCTCAATGCACGTAGCCGGTGTTCGGAGAGGAGGACAGACGTTTTCGCAACGAGAGCCCACCCCCCCCTCTTCCTCCTTTTCCCACCTTTTATTGCTGAGTGTGACATCATATGGTATGGAATATCCCTTTGGTTGGTTTGGGTCAGCTGCCCTGGTGATGTTTCTCACTTTTTGCCCACCCCCTAGGAGGGCTAGAGAAAGTCCTGATGCTGTGCCAGCACTGCTCAGCAGCAGACACAACACCAGTGTGATACCACTGCTGTTTTAGCTACAAGTGCAGAGCATAGCACTGTATGGGCTGCTGCAGGGAAAGTTACCATCCCAGCTAGACCCAGTACATATACAACCCCAGCAGAAGTGATGAGCTCAACAGTGGTGAGAAAATACTCAGCATTCTGAAATTGTGACACTAGCTGAAGACATGCAGACATGTGGTAGAGGAGCAATGCTTTGAAGCTCATCTGCAGAATGCTGCATGTGCCAAAGGCAGCGTAAACAGGATTGGCATCTCTAGTTCCAGCCAGAAGTGGCTGTGGTGTGCACGCTTCCACCACTGGATTTTAACCCTTTCTTAGGGTGAAGCCTTGATAAGGAGAAATATTGAGGAATAATAAACTTGCAGGGGTCATGCTCAAGGAACTACTAAACTGGATTGTGGAGGCATCCTTTCATCTATGAGACAGTTTTTTCATGAATGTTTTGTTGTTGCTGCAGAGATAACCCTGAAAACACCAAGGATGTGACTTCTGTCTGGTAGCTGACTGCAGCATCCATTCTCTTGTTTCTGGAGCCAGCATTGCTCCTTTGAACTATGTAGACAAGCTGAGGTCTTCAGTACTTTTAGCATGTAGCTGGGTCAAAACTGGTGTAGATCTGCTTACGTATGCTTCAGGTCTCTTGAAAGCAGTGTACAGGCAGTGGATGTGGCATAGGTTGACACATATTGCACAATCATATTAGCATAGGTGGGAGGTGGTTGCACATTTTGAGAGCGACAGCTCAAAAAACTGATAACATTTTTCTGCTGTTTCTTTATGTCTTTAAACGTACGTTTTCACAAAGGAATACTCTGAATAAAAGGCAACTTTAAAATGGAAATAGGAAAGGACTGTGTGTGGAAATGTCTAGCTGTAGGACTCAATGTATTGGATGTGACCTGCATAAATTAAATATTATGCAATGCCTTTATCCTCTAATAAGTGGGAACCTAGAAATAGAAATATGAACATTGTCCCTGCTAACCACTTGCAGAGAGTTCTCCTTTAGCCTAAGTGTTGGACAGTAATGAAAGGAAGCTGTTCCCTTCGGGTATCAAACCCTTTATTCAAAATGTAGTTCAGCAATTGAGCTGAAGGAGAATATCGATTAGCGACCAGTAATAGCACTTGTATCCCCTTTGCTGGATTCTAGCTACTAAAAGCCAAGGCATTAAAATGCTACAAAAGCCTGTGTTGCAATGGGGCTAGGTACATCATTTAAACATTTAAAATGTACCAGTTCTGAGTGATAAACAGCACCTCAGAACTCATGCATCAGGTGGAGGCGATGCTACCAATTTACAGGGTAAATAGGAGTCTTGTGTAGAATGTGAAGATTTATCCAAAGGAATTACTAATACATCGATACCTCTTTTCTGTATTTTGGTTAACTGGGTTAAAGTATGTGACAGGACTAACCTGAGCCCCTGAGTCTCTCATCTGACTGCAGCACAAAGAAAGTGATGTGTCAGCAGGGAACACGACTGGGACGTGCGTCCCTAAGGACAGGTGTCCTGCTGAACAGTGAGACATCTCCTGGTGGTAGTACACTACTGGCTGTTATTTCTGAAATGTAGAAGGAGTAAGTCAAACCATTGGCTAGTGTTTTTAATCTCTTAAAAATTCAATTCTACCAACAATACTAATCAATATTTTGCTTCATCTGAATCACAACTGAAAACAACTATTTTTCTCTCTTTTTTTTTTTTTTTTTTTAAAAAAAAAGTAGAACTTCATAAGCCTGTTATCAAATCAGTCTTACTGTTTGATTGGCAAAGTTTTTATATGTGGCTGTGTATTGTTTTGTTCAAGCTATAAAGCCCCTAGTGTTTTGTAAGTCTATCTCACCAGAACCATTGACTGGAGGCCATATAATACAGTGTCTCAGAGCATATAGGAATTTCTGCTTCAGTGTGAGAGACTGAATGGACTCCTGTTGCTGAAAATATTTATATCTGTTTGCATATTGTTAATTAGTACTTACTAGTCACTATGCTCCTGACCGTAGTAATGCTCCTGCTGCTGCTGCTGGCATCGTTTGATTCTCTTTTTGGCAACTTGTTAGACCAAGTAATTCTGGCTCACAAAAGGTCTTTCATATTGGCTGCCTGATATATTGCCCAGGCGGTTTTGTTGACGAATGTGTGGACGCTTGGCAGGTCCCCAAATCTTTTTCCATGAGATCTTTATTTTATCATTGATATTCCAGTTTGACCAGTATTCACTGACACATTTAAGAGTGGTAACAGGTGTTCAAGGTAATGGGAGGCATGGTATTTCTAATTCCTCCTCATCGCGGAGAAAATGATAGAGTAGATCTTGTTTGTTGTGCCTAACCTGAAGCCAAACTCTCTAAAGCTGGAAAGTGATTAAATTTCTTTCCTCAAAAATGCTATTTTACACTGTTTGAAAATGAAGTTTAACATCTTTACGTCTTTCATTCCAGACTTAGAGGTGTCTTTTCATAACTACCAACCTAAGAACAGTACTGCACAAAGTGACATACACAACTATATGTACCTGAGTTTGCATATAAGAACTTAGTTACCTAGACATGTGCATGCACAAGTATTGGAACACCATTCAATAGAATAACTTGCACTGAGATCCTTTGCCTTAACCCTCTGCAGCTCCGTATTTCTGTGGGACCAGGATGTTGTACATCTGTATTCTGTCACTGTTTATTAGATAAGATGCACAAGCAGCTGTGGAAAGAACTGACTGTTATAGTACAGTCATTTACAGAAACTTCAATGCAGCCTTAGAGTAAATGGATGAGAAAAACGAATCATGAAAGAAGAATCCAATCTATTAAAAATGAAATCATTCAGAGGACTCCTTGTACCTTATGGTGGTTATGGAAAGTACAGATATGTTCCTCTCCTTCCCTGCCACCCCTCACTGCAAATCTGAAACCCAAATCTCTCAACTTCCAATTTGTCAGAAAAGGTTTTGTGAAACTCAAATGAGGTAATGCTTCGGAGCCTTGGTTATTAAGTCTATTGTCAAAGTGACACTTTTTTCCTAATGCTAATTTTGGGTAATGTGGAAACAAACATTCCTGTGGAGTGTAAGAAACATGGTTAAGACCTAAAAAAACAAGGTATTCTTATCCTTCTGGCTGCTACAGAGACGCAAGAAATTTGTTGCTCCATAGTCTTGCTTACGGTACCAGTGTTCCAAGAGTTGACAGTCTTGGTTTTGTCTAGGCACAACTCTGCGGTAACCAGAATCTTGGCTGTGGATACAAGAAGCTAATATAAGCATTTCATTACTTTATATGTTTTACCATACAGCTGCTTCGTATCTTTTATCATGCCCCTGTCACATCTTTTTAACTATTGGATTCATTTACCTTATATGCCAGTGATGGAGAAAAGCTCCAGTTCTTATCAGTCAGATGTCCATGCTAACTAGTTAGTAAAATTCATGTTAGGCATATTGATGTGCTATGGATATATGTTTTTCTCCCCTCTGTACTTCTTCATAGTACCACAGGCATTACATTTTCGCACTTCTGTTCAGACTGCAGAAAATACTGATTTCTGAACTATTGTTTATCTGTGTCTTGGGTTTCTCGTGTTTTCCATTATGCAAATTGCAAAGATACAACGATTATCCTTCATATTTTTTCTAGTCCTTTTGAAGCATTTCTTCCAGTTCCATGGAAATAGGTCAAAAATTCAGTGCCTTAAGTGGTCTGCATTTTTTTTCTCAAATGAAATGTGCTGAATAGACTATTCAAACACCACCACCACCAACAAAACAGCACACCCTGTAATAACTGCCAAAGCAACATATGTGAGTGACATGAACAGTATTGTAGTGAGCAGCCAGTTACGCTGGTATCTTAATTCATCACTCGTATGGGAGTGACAGTTTAGCATATGGCCAATCTTTTCAGATCCTGGTTTGATGTTTTGGATATATCTAGGATTATTTAGTTCTTCCATTTGGGAATTGGATTTGGTATGTGAAGCAGTTTCTCCTTGAGAATTTTGACTGTTTTCTGGTGATGTTCTGACTTCATGAAGTCAGGGCCATGACTGAATTAAAGGTGCTCCTTCTACACTGGGAGAGAATGGCAAAATGGAAACGTGAATTATTCACTAGGGACTGTAAAGACCTCTTCAGGTACATTAAAGATGAATTGTTGAGTGATCAGTGTAATATTTCGCATAACTTAAGAATTAAGACTGGAACGTTATATTTACAGAGGTGGAACATACTGTTTGTTTAGAACTGCAGCCAAATAATTGTTGAACTGGAAGTCTGTTTGTTTTTTATGATGGGAAATTTTAATGAATTATTGTACAATGCTATTTGCTGTCTTTTTTCTTTCCCTGTTTATTACTGCAATGTTTTGTATTAAAGTTAGGTCTTTGAATACAAATTTGAGGCTTGTGATGTGAAAGTATTTTATTCTTCATTACTAGGATTATTGGACAGAATGCTTTTTCTTGGGAAAGGAGTATCTCTGAACTATTTGGCTTTTCACATGATACACAGAATTAGCTGACCTCTATATAGATGTTGGTAATAAGTAATTCTGAATTAAATGTTTAAAAAGATCATTTCATTCCCACTGACAGAAGTACAAAAAGAGCGTGTACACCTTGAGCTTAGTTTCTCACAGGGATTTTAAATACCTTTTAAAAATACCAGAATATGACATAAGTGGTTCTTTTTCAGTGGGACTGTTTCTATAGAAAGGTGGTTGTTTTGCTTAGTTTATAGTCCGGGCAGTTTGTAACAGCAAATTATACAGTTCTGAGTAGATTTTGTGATTCTGTGTGCTGTATTCACTAACAGAAAGCAGAGAGATGGTAACAATTTAAAGCTTAGATTTTTTTTTTTTTTTTTTTTCTTTTGTAATGGCTTTGGAAATCAAGCACCTCAAAGTGAGTGACTATTCTGGGAAGGCATCATTTATAAAAAATAAATATTTTTTTCTTGACCTGAGTTGAGAGAGGTAGACTTTGTGTCCCCCTCCTCAAAAAACAAAAAACAAACAACAAAAAAGACTGTTTCATAATATTGACAGGTTCTGCTTCCTGCTTTTGCACCTGAAGAACTGAAGAATTGGATAATCCTAACTCTGTGGAGATCCCAGAAAGTTTCTGGAAAGCGGTGTCACAACTCCGTGACATCTGCTTGGCCTTTGTCCTTCACCCTGCCAAGAAGTCATTTTTTACCTGGTCGTGTCTCTGATTACTTTCCTCACTGAAAAGCATTTGGTGAAGGGTTGCAATGGGTGGCATCTAGAATGTGAAGCTATACCAAGATGCTTAAAACTGGTGTGCTGATGAAAAGCACAGGCTCTGTTCTAATTTTCCAAGTAGATGAAGCAGGTTTCTCTGCTTATTTTTTCCCACGGACTTAATCCTGCAGGTTTTCCTGCAAGTTTTGGCAGAACTGGAGGAAAAGCTATCAGAAGTTATGGGATGATCCTGTGCTCTTTCAGTGCTTTGCAGGCTTTTCGTTTGCCATTCCCTTTTGACTCATGTCTCAGGATTCTTCAGTCCATTTTCCATGGTTTGCAAAGGACTTGATATTTTCCTTGATATTTCCTTGACTTGATATTCTGGGATACGCTGACTTTTTTTACGTAGGTTAAAAACAATTTGTTTGTGTGAATCCTTGTGAGATACAAAGAGAAAACTGCATTCTGTGGGATATGAAATATATGTTGTGACATCAGTCAGTTGTGGGATGTAAAACATGTATTGTAACTTCATACTTCTGATGATGTTGGTATTTCACATTGTGTGTGTTTGTAAGGGGCAGGATGGGTATTCCCAAGACCTTCATTACAAAGCAATGATGGTCTTTGGACTGGTGCACAGCAGACCCCGCATATAATGTGTTTTCACATAGACACTGTTTGTACTACCATGCAGATTGTTTTGCCTATCGGTTATTTATTAATATCAGTTATAATATTACTTATTTTCCATTTCTTTGATTTTTAGGTATACCACAGATTCTACCCTCCAGAAAGCCCTAGAAAGGTAAAAACTTTAAATTCTACTTTTTTCATTCTCTGAGTTTATATGTCAGGTTTTTTTTTTCTATCTCCCTATGATGTTAAACAATAATATTAATCAATGGGAAAAAATGCATACTGTAAAATGTTTGGAGGTGTCTTATCTTCTTGAACATTTTGTGAGAACATGTTTATCTATACTATTTTGCACTTTTGTCTTCACTTGTTTTGGAGTCTCTTCTAATTCATCTGTTTTGGTAAGCATCTGTGTTGCTGTTGTTTACTTCTTCAGTGTTCCATATTACAGATGTTGCTTTGTTTATGTAAGCAAATAAACAGTAACTCTTCAAAAATTATATGAAAAGCATTACCTTTTAGCATAGCCAATTTTGCATGTCTTTGATATGACAAAGCCTCTTGACTAAGAGCTTTTCCTACTCAACTTGCTTATTCCTAACAGACTAAAATCCTCTGTTGGTCATTAGAGCTGTGCACTTGTGGCTGAATGTGATTTGGGTTAATGTCCTTAAAAATAATCAGGAATGCGGACCTCCTTGTGGTAAATCCTTGTCAGTTGGATGTTCTGTTCAGCACTTCAGTGAGAAATTAAGATGCATGTACTCTTATGTATTAGCAGTGTACGGTGTTGGCATAAATCATAGTTCCCTTTCCTTCTAAATTACCACCTAAAACCTGCCTAAGAAATTTACAGTCTCCAAATTTTACAGTCTTTGTAGAACTTCCCCCTAATTCCTTGGTCATTGATTTAGTAATAGTCTGTGTACATTGTCTGATGTTGTATCAGGTTAGAACAAGGTGAACAAAATAACCAGATTCCAGAAAGCTTGGGATAGGAATAGGTCTCCTTCTCTTATTTCATTTTCCATCTGTGTTTTTCCCCTCTGGGTATCATTTCTCTCAGATGTAGTTGTTCACAAATTACAAGGCAAGATGTTGCACAGAGAATAATTTCTTTCAAGTCAGTCTTCTGATTATTGTATTGTAACTGGACAGAAGTTTTTCCTTGTCATTACTGTCATCAGTTGAAACAAATGTGTGCACTGGGGATGCTGTAGTCAGATATTTAAAGACCTGTGATATCATCTAATCAGATGGTTGCATTGACAGCCTCTCTCTGCTTTGTCTTTATTCCTGTAGCATGTGGAAATTCTGCTCTTTAGATGTATGGAATTGCTTAATTGAACAGATGCCTCTTATTGTTCACTTACATTCCGCTTCTGTGTTTTTTTTTTTTTTTTTTAAAAAAAAAAAACACATTTGATAGAACTGTCTTTTGCTTCAGTTTCATATTTGCTGGAACTCATGATATGCAGAAATTCTCTAATAATGAAAACAAAGGCTCAATGTACAAGTCTGTCACACAATTTTTCATAGTATGTTTTTGTTCTGTTTGAAATACCAAGGTATAAGAAGTACTCTGAATTCTGCTGTTACAAGCATTGTGTGTTGCCTTCAAAGCTACTGTGATTCAGCTGAGAAAGACATGAACCGGTCCTGAAAATGCCATCATCTTGGTAGAAAATAAACATTTTCAGTCATACTCATATCTTCCAGGAGTCTAACTATGCTGTCCTTGTGCATGAGGCCCGTGTGTTTGGTGCCTGCTGAGCTCTGCTGTAATATACAGTTCCTATTTTTGTTCCCTTAAAGGCCTAAAGTGAAGGGCTTAAAGTGCAGTGCCTACTTAAAGGAATGGACAGGGATGAAATTAAGCCAATGTATAAGTTACTGTATGTCTTAATACCAGAGACAAATGGTTTTCCTTTAAAATGTCATCAGAAATAGTTAACAAACTGTTTTTCATTTTGATGTGATGAAGGAAAAGCTGAATGTAAAAACACTATAAATAAGGTGAAGCTTAAAATCCAAGATGGAAAAAACACTTTCTTTACATTGTATATTTTTAAACTGTCAGTCCTTGTCTGAAAATGTAATTGCTTTCTCTTCTGCTTGACATTAAGGATGTTCTTTTTATTGTTTTTCATAAGGTTATTTCTTACCATTATAGCTTTAACTTGTCATGACTCAATCCAAATTCCAACATCTTACTTATTTCAAGAGCTTTGAACAAGCTGATGTTTGAGACGAAAGCTTTTTTCATTACTTAGATTACATATTTGTGTGGGATGAGAATCAGATGGCAGCATTTTAGAAATCTAGTTCACCATTTCAGTCTTTGTGCCAGTTATCTGTCTGGTCAGGACTTTGATATAAAGCCTTGGAAATTAGAGGTGGCATCTGTAGGGCTTTTTGTTTAAAGCTAAATTGAGTTAATAGAAATAGCCAGAAGTCAGGACTGGGAGGGGGAAAGAAGCAAACTCCGAAGTTGAGATTCTCTCAGCTGGAAGACAATGGCATGGTATTCAGGCAGGAGCGTGCAACATGGTGCATGCAAAGTTGCTGCAGGAAAAACAGTCTTTACAGAAATTATGTGGAATTAGTAAGTATGGTTAACTGCGTTGTTGTTTGGTGTTTGCTAATCCAAATACATGCAATGCCAGACTCTGGAATTTGGGGGGTGCAAAATTTTCCTTTTAACCTTGCACTTAACAGATGATGTAGGAATAACTGAGGATTCTGACTTGTCTGTGCAGTGATTGCTCTTTTATGAGCATCATGCCAAAGGTAATCTACCTGAATTAGAATCCATGACATGCCTTTTCTGGTTGTTTTTCTTTCACAAAAAGTATCAAAAACAGTTAAATCTATCAGCCACCGTGGACAGAGAAAATAATTCTTTCTAGATTTTCTCTGGGGGGAAAAAAAGATAATCAAGGGATTATGGTTTAGTTCTTCATAATACATCCGAACCTCTCTTCATATATATGTAAACTGTCCTTTTTTTTCTCGCAAAAGTTTGCATCAGATACATGTGCACTGGGATAGGTGAAGTACTTTAGGTGCAATGTGACAGGTGGTAGAGCTGGAGAACATTCCAGAACTGTGGCTTTAAAAACCACATCATAACTGGGATTTCTAATTGAACTTTTGTTTGCAGTGTACATCTAAAAGTTGATAACTATGGGAGGAAGAAGCTTTTTTTTTTTTTTTTTTTTTTTTTTTTCTGGAATACAAACCAGTCAGCTACTACAGCTAGTTTTGGTAGTCAAATATTGCTTTAGCTAGGAGCCTATTGCACACTGTTCCTTCTAGAACATTGTAATAAATACATAAATCACAATAATGAGTCTGAGCAAGACAGATTGTTCTTTCAAGACTTAGTTAGATCTGTTTTGCCTTACTCTGTGCAGATAGACAATAAAACAGTAAATAGAAATGAAAGTGACCAAAACCCTCAGTAACCAGCTGCCACCATGATAGTAGTAACTATCAATTATATCAGCAATCAGTAAAATTCTACATATTTCAGTTCTCTTATCGGTGATCTATTTTTCCCCATGTATGCCATTTGATTTTTTCTTTTAAGTTATCTCAGTTCTATTGGAATTTACCTCATTCACAATGTAAGAATAAGACTCAGACTTTAGCCTGAGTCAATTCCTAAAGGATTTTTTTTTTGTCAGTAGAAAGAACATTAACAACTAAAACCAAACTTCCTTGCTACTTATGTCTTTCTCAAAAAAAAAAAAAAAAAGGTTTTGAATTTCTTACATATTTACAAGAAAGTTGGTGGGTTTGTTCTCCCTACCTGCTTGATGCAGCAATTTCTTATTGCAAAGTGCCAGAGAGAAGGTTTGAGTTCTAAATATTGTATTTTCCTGGCTTCAGAAGTTACAGGCCAAAACAATGCCTTGGCAGAAGATGGCGAGAGCTTTTGGGCTTATCTCCAAACTTCCATTATGCAATGGCTTTGTTACATCTGTACAGCACCTGCTGGAGTAGGGGTAATAAATGAAACCTCAGTTCAAGCAACGGCCACTCACAGAAGTGGTCAGCTAAGGACAAAGAAAACTATCAGACTTGAGTAACCCTTACCTTTAGCAACATATAGAGATCACTCAAAGGATGGAGCAAAGAAAATGAGTGAAGTTACGTGCCTGTAGTTTCCAGGGTGCCGCTTTGAAGCAGTCTTATAAGAAATGACGATGGCTTTGTACTTCTTTACAGAAACTGTGTGGTTTTCTATCATCCTGCCAGTAGCAGAATTGCCTGTTTTCCCTGGGGCACGAGACAAGGGATTCTTCTGTCTGAGCAGAAAGAAGCTGTTTTAACAGATGTGAACTTTAATTGGGAATATTCTTCAGTTGGGTCAGGATGAAAGGTTTTCATCCACTCCTATCCCTCAAGATAAGGGTGGGGAAAAAGTCTCATACAACAGTATGAGAGATTGAAGGGGCATGCTCCAGAAGAGTTCAGTACAGAGAACGAACCAAAATACCAGATCCTGAATTTTCCAGGAGCCTGGAAGATACAAAATGTGGAGTAAAAGGTACTGATTATGCTGTTTAGAAACTAATAACGGGAAAAGTTACAAGTAACCATGCTGGGTTAAGTGAGGGTGGATTGTGAGAAAGACCTTGAAGGCTGAAAACACATGGGAAGAAATAAATCGGGGAACATAACAGTCTAGAAATTGAAAAACCAAATATGAAAAGATGGTAGAAAACTCTTAAGGAAAAAACAACTGGGCAGATGTCATGTGCATGAGAATGCATTATTTGTGATGTTATGCAGAACGTGA
Source organism: Heteronetta atricapilla (assembly GCA_011075105.1). Taxonomy (NCBI): domain Eukaryota; kingdom Metazoa; phylum Chordata; class Aves; order Anseriformes; family Anatidae; genus Heteronetta; species Heteronetta atricapilla. The sequence goes on from CM021736.1 coordinate 6,432,884, forward strand.
CAGAGGCTGAGGTGTAAAAGTTGAAAGTGAGCAGGTATTCACCTGTGTCTGGAAAGGAATGAAACAATATGTCTAAAAGGGAAGTCTTGATTCTCTCACAATTGTAAAGGTGGGGAGGGGCTTGGGTGGCCAGAACCAAGAAGCTCTCCAAGACTGATGGAGAAATGAAGAGTGGAAATACAAAGCGTCTAATGGTAAAATGGGTGAACATCACAGAACTCTCATGAGCACTGATCCCAGAGGCTGGTATGTGCGCAGAAGGTGAAGTCAGATCTACAACCAAGGTGGCATATAGGGGGAGCTGATTTGTGTACAGAAGGCACATAGAAGAGGCAGGTGAGAATGGAGGAGTCTATCCAGAATTTGCTGGCTGGTATGAAGCTTCAGTTTTGCTGAGACGGAACATTGCATCCAAATGAGGAAGCATTAGAGTAAACAGTGGAGGAGAGAGCAGGGAATAACTAATTTAAAGGGAAAATTATAGGTAAGGGGAGTGAAATGGAGGAACCTCAAATGAAAAAACTGACAAATAGCAGTTACTTTTAAACTGCTTTTGAAAAGAATAGCACGTGTACTATGCCACAGAAGAAAAATGAGATGGCAATTCTAACTCCTTATGCATAAAATGGAATTGGATAAGTGTAATAATGTGAATAAAATTTTACTTTCAGAATAATTCCTCTGTCCATGTTTGGCATGATTGAGTGAATCAGTATATGAGCTGTCAAAGTGAATACTGCTCTCCATCTTTAAATTATGAAAAATATTCACAACTTAAAATTGTGTTTGCTAGCTAATTTGCAACTTGAAAATGAATTGTTAACTAAATTAGAGCTATTTCAGTGCATTAAAAATGCTATGTATGCTGTATGTACTTTGCTGTTTTATGTTTTTCTAAAAACATGTTGATGATGTCTCTGTGAAGCATTTAGGACGTACCCTGGAGTTTAATACTCAAACGGTGTTAATCAGTTCACTTGGTCAGCCACTAATTCTTTGAAAAAGGTCCTAAGTACAACATTTCTAGCTAACGGTCGTTATGACTTGCATGTCATGGTAATTAATGAAACTTAAACTGCTTTTCTGGCTATCGGAATTGTATAAATAGAAGCTGAAACTTAGTCTGAAGAACAAGGCCATATGCAGACAGCGAGGTGTGAACTTTATTAAAGCAGCATATGGAAAGCTGTTCCTGCTAATGCCTCCTGTTATCCGAACAAGTATTGCCATTTCTGTTGAATACTCTTGTGGTCTTTTTTTTTTTTTTTTTTTTTTTTTTTTCAGCAAGAGGTTGCTGCAAGTATTGCCATATAAATAATGTGGAGATGGCATGAGGATGATGTGCTAGGATTTGTCCTGAGAAAACGATAGAGTGCTTGACTGCTGAACTAGAAAGAATCTTTGAGCAAGAATGCTAGTTTGTGTGGCACATGAAAATATCAAGAATATGGGATTATTTTTCTTGCAATGATCCCATGGAATTATTTTGAGGGCTTCACTAGTGAGTAGTGAGCCAAGTGAAAAGTAATACTAAAACAAATTGCCTTAAGGTCACAGTCAGATCTTTCAGTCAGATTTTTGTTGCAGGTGTTTCTCCTACTTAGAACAAGAGCATATATTTAAACATAACATTTTACCTAAGGTTTTTTTTGACACCTCTACTTGTTTTTGGTGAGATCAAAGCTATTATTGAGGGCATACTTCTGTTAAGAATTTCCAGGTTAATGATAATGTAGCTCAAAAAAGTGAACAGATGAGGAAAAACAGGGAAATGAATTTAGGAACTTATTCAATTTGTCATTGTTATAGTGAAAATGTTATCTATAAGTCAGTTTTTATGCTCTATTGCAGTCTGGATGGAAGGATCATTTCTAAGATACTTTCATGGCTATAATAATTTGTGAAGCTAAATATTAAAAAAAAAAAAAAAAAGAGGGCATTTAAAATTGTATTGGCACATGTGTATATGAACAGCACATGAATTTAAATGGAAAAGATGGTGGCCCTGAAAAATTCAGTTTAAATGTTTTTTTTCAGAATTCAGTCTATGTTGGTGCTGCAAAAAAAAAAATGTAACAAACTGTTATATGTTGGTGTTGAAAACAATGCTAGTATTTTTCTTTATGCTATCATGTGGAGGACTTGTGCCTGTGAATTACTGTTTATTCAGTTTTGACTAGAAAGCTGCAAATTATACACATTGTTGCTCTAGACACACTTGTGACTTTTACCTACCATGGAAAATGGCAGTAAATGTGATGGAACTCTGCCCTTTGGAGACCAGAGGAGTAGGTCCTTTCAGATTATTTCACATATGAATCCTCTTTGGTTTGGCTACAGAAGTGCAGGCAATGAAGCTTATGTTAGCAGCTCTCCAAAAGGGGATGAGATGGTGGAAAGCCCTTGGAGGTGAGGGAAGCTGAGGATTCTGAGATAGGGAGCAGGAGAGAACCCTTCAGCTTCTTGCTGACCTCTCCAGTCAGTTTTCTTATGTAATCTATCAGCTAGTGGCTGTTTGTTATATACTTCTTTGGCAGACCTCTGATATCTGCTGTCATATTAAAGGGTTTAGACTTTTAATTCTCCTATACTTTGGAAGTGTCTTTTCTTAAAGTAGTCTTTTAGACTAGTACAATGATTGGGACTGCAGATGGGAGATGGAAAGGCAGGAGTAACTAACGACAAGCTCAAGAATGATGTCTGGAAAACAAAACGCCAAAAGAACAAAGTGAACTTGACTAGTGGCATTAAAGGCCACCTCACAGGAAGGTTTGTTTTTTTTTTTTAAAAAAAAAAGCTGGCTGCAATGGTGTGCAATTAAACAAATGTGGTGAAGAAATACACTGAAGAATGCACGCAATGTCGCTGAAAGTAGCAAAGTTCTCTCTGGAAGACTGCTTTTGTTTGACTTTAGGACTGGCACTACAGAAAATTCTCAAGAGGGCTTGATGTACATATTCCTTGGATAACTGGTGAGCACTGAAGAGTATTTGAGGAAACATTTTGCACAGAGAAGTAAAATACAGTTTAAAGAGCACTAAAGAAAAGAATACATTCAGTTGAATAAGACTGTAACAGCGGTGGTTGAAAAAGCAAACAGTGCTTTTAAGCAGGAAGCCATGGCCAGAAGGGACTGCCTGTAGTATCTCTCTGCTCCTTGGTGGTGAAATGAGCATTTCTGGAAGAGAGCAGGTTGTACATTAAAAGTGCAGTACAGGTACTTCTCCTTTCCAACAGCTTGGTAAAACTGTCACACCCAGAGTCCTTTCCGTTGTGTGACTTGTCGTGTCATAGCTGCAACGTTTGCAAGATGTGAATCACTACAAAGTCTTCTTTGTGCCTCATGAACCAGGCTGCATGCTTACAAAAAGATAGTTATTTTCCTTTTCTGCTGCTTCTTTGCTTATTATGAGTGTTTCTGTGGCACCATTAAAAAAAAAAGCACAGCTGGAGAACTCTAGGCCTTAGGTGCATGTTACATGTCAGTTCACATATGTAAGCTTTATATGCCATCACGACAAAGAACATCTTACATTTTAGTTATTTAAATGGCTTCTTCCTCCCACTCACCTTCCAACTGCTTTGTTTGGGATAAAGAAAACATTATGGTGGTAGTCTTCTTTTACTGACTTCAAGGACTTCTTTGCCTTCCACTGTAGAATACTTCCATACACTCAGCTGCCCTCTCACTCCTCATGTCCCATGTGGGAGAAATCAAAATGAAAAACCTAGCGTGTTAGGATGGAGACCATAAGATCACTTACCAATTCCTATTATGGGTAAAACATACTTGATTTGGGGAGTTGATCTATTATATCACTGATTAAAAATTAGGATTGGAGGGTGAGAAAAATAGACTCTCTCCAAAATGGTTCTTTTCAGTGGGGTATAATTACAGTTAAAACTAAAAATGAATTACAGGGTCTGGAATATGAAATAGGAGAGCACCCATGTTAAATTAAAGGACAATTTTCTTTTTTTAGTGTAGCTTGCATAGGTAAAACAGTCTTTTGGGTTTCTTGGATTTTTAGTTAATTGTCTAGGAGGCATTTTCTTGGTTCTCTCCCTTTGTTTAGCTTTTCCTCACAGATTTCAATAAGGCTAATTCTGAAGTATGTAGAATAGGAGGGAGCAGTTTTGAAGCCTGCAACTTGGACAAAGCTGAAACTCTGATCCTATGGATACCTTCTATTATATCCAGTTGTGCTTTATATATAATGTAAGTGTTGGTGAATTAATTGTATAAATTATAAAGCTTTATCTGATCATTTTGAGAAGTTGAAGATCTGCCTTTCTTTTGAAGCTCTTCTAAACTTCTAACAACTCAAACTCAGATTGGCCTTTGGCTAAAATTAAAAATCCATATTCTGCATGACAGATTAGATTTGTGATTGAAGAAACTGAACAAGAATACATTCATGTACTTCACTTATTTCTGGAGGCTGTTTTTCCTTCAAATGAACTTAAAGGAAAGGCATTTTTAGCTGGTGCTAGTGCATGGTTTTGTAGCTTTTGTTTGTATGTTTTTGACTTAAGAATGTTTCATGTAGTTGTAGGTTTGAAAAGATTGTTGGATATAAGAAAATAAAAGATATAAGACATGAACATTATAATTTGCAAGTTTGTTTTAAACCATTGACATGCTTTAGGTATAAATCTCTATATTAAGTGGTGTTTTAGATCAACAGATTGTATGAAGAAATTGTTAATTTTGATTCAGCTTTGTTTAAGGGAATATTTGGCAGACCTTTATGGGTGAGTTTTTCTTTTTGAACTGTATGTAAATTACTTTCATAATTCAAAGTGGAAATGGACATTTTAAATTGATGGACGCTATCCCAGGGCAGCTTAAAAGCAATCCTGATTATGTGTGTGTTTAAATTGCTGGTCTTGTAAAGAAAATGCAGTATATATTGCCATGTTGGGAACAAGATGAAGTTCCAAGCTATTGTTACATACAGAGACTTCAAACAACATATTGCCTTCCCCCCCGCCCAGGCACACACATTTGTTGCTCATTTGATGCTCAGAATCTCTGGGACACTTGAAATTATGGGCACAAGGATAGGGACTGTCATAATTATTTCTTTTTTTGATATTCCTGAATAATTGAGTTTAATGCATTTGTTTGACCTCTTGTACACTCACTCTGGTCTTGTCTCCCCAGCCGCTCCATTATCTCTGAATTTATTCCCATCCACATATCTTCTAATGAGAGAAATCTAATCACGGCTAGCATACAGCCTTGAATGTGAATAGGATGTGGCTTATTTGCCTCTCTGAAATAATTATGGGCATCATTTCACCTATTTTGTATGTGTTATAGCTGGTCAAAAAAAAAGCTGCCTTTCTTGTTGGAGATTTTCAAAAACAACAACAAAAGTTGTGTTTAAGATGAAAATGACTTTGCTTCAACTTCTCTCTAATTTCCTAAAACATGAAGCAGGAGAAAGATATTGCACACTTTTGGGCTGTTTTCTTTAAAAAGCACTTGGGCAGATGACAGTTAAAGTCAGTTTGCTTTGGGGGGGGGGGGGGGGGGAAGAAAAACCAAATAGGCAAGGGCAACATCTACCTTCTCAGAAATTTCAGATATGGATTTATATGCATGTATTTCAGATATCCAAACAAGTTCATCTAAACTTATTTGGAACACTTCTGGAACAACTTATCAGATGCTCTGAAGGAAGTCTTCAGGATAATGTTTTAATGTTTCTCTGTTTCAGGTCTAATTTGGAATTAAAACAGAGAATGTCAAATCTTACTTGTTTCTGATCTTCTTTTAATGTGGATTTGCTCCAGCTGAGACTTGAGTTCTTCTTTCTAGCCTTCATTCCTGCTTTGGTCTTGGTTCTTCACACCTGTTATTTCTTTCTGAGCCAGGCTCACATGGGTCATTGTAAAAGTCTTCTAGCAAAAGAGATTTTTAAGTCGTCTAAGACCTCCTTTTGGGAACAGGTGAATGAAAGCTTCTTGAAAATCCAAATATCACCTTCTGTATATACTTCAAGCATTGTCAGGCATAAATGAGACTTAAAATGTTTTGTTCTTACATTCCCCAGTGGAAAATTCTAGTTGAAATGTTACACGTTTTTCAGTTAGTGCTACCACTTAATGCTTTTCTAGCAGTTTTAAATTTTTTTCTTTTTTTTTTTTTTTTTACAGTGGGTACATACAATATGTTTTAAAATAAAAAGGTAAGAAGTGAAGAAATTGTTACCTAATGGAAATGTCATGACTTGTGTTTCCCACCCTAATTAGGGAGAGAAACTACTAGATATTCCTACTGGCATAACATTCCCCAGTTATGCTCCAAATGTAGTCCCAAAGCAGAGCTTCTCCGATGTTCTAACTTTTTTTCTATTGTTTAAAAGAGAACTGCTCAGCTTGCTGCTGCTGTGATGTTTACAGTAAAATTAGATGAGTCTGGATTAAAAAACAGCAAAAATATTGTGGACTGAGACCTTTTAAATCAATGTTGAATTCAGGTTGTTCAGTGCTTGTTCATTAAATTGTAGGATTGTGAATCATCTGTCATGAAGGCTTATGCAATTTTTCTGGCTTGTGAAGCTGCTGCTGTGCTTTTTTCTGTTACTGTCAAAATAAGCATGATTTTGGGAACAAAGGGCAGCACGTGCACTTATGCATAGCTACACTTCATTTCTTGCCTTCCATTGTCTCACATACTTGTTTTAACTGGGTTGATATTAGTTTGGACTTGGTATACACCAACTACAAAGATGTGCTGTTCTGGGACACTGTCACCAAACTGGTGACCCCCTGTAATGATGGAAGAAGGGACAGCCAGCCTGATGGCGGTGACCTGCATCTTGCCTGACCACAGCACTGCTGCACAGCATGGTCAAAATCAACTCTGGGAGAGGCAACTTCTCAGCTGGTTTGCCTCCTCTTCTTTCCTAAATGTAAACGTGGGAAGATGCTGCATGGTGGGAAGATGCTGCATGCTGGGAAGCTCCTCATACACACTGAGCTGACAACTTCCAAATCCTGCCATGTTTTTTGACATAAAGGATCACTGAAATATGTGATTGGAAGTACTTTTTGTAGGTTGGGGCTTTTTCAAATCAGTTTGAAATGGGCTGTTCTTGTTCTCCTCTCTCATCTGTATAAAATCTGCCATCTTAACTCAGTAGAATAGTCTGTTTTATAGGTTGAATGTTCAAAGAACCCCCTATAAAATATATTCATAGTCTTGCAAAATGCAAAGAGTAAAATCAAAACCAGCATCTGTCCCAAGAATCTATTAGCATGTGAATAAGAATTTATAGAGCTTGGATATAAGGTATGTTCTTTCTGTAACTGTTTTCAAACACAGCTGGTAGAGAATTAATTTGCACTACCTAACACATTTTTGTGTATGACTGTTACTTACCTAATTTTTGGTTTTGTATTCTCTTGTTAGTGAACTGAAATTCTTGCAAACCTCATTTGCTGAGGGTTGTTTTAAAGCAAGCTAATTCCTCTCTCAAGGGAGCAAGGGAAGCAATTTAATCTCTTAGCTTTTTCTCTCCCACAGAGTAACTTCCCAGCTACTCTGGGCTTCACTCCCAGTCTCCCTTCAGTTCCATCCTCAAGGGATATGTTTGTCCTCAAGGCTCTTAACTTCAGTTAGCTAACATATGTTAAAATAACTGCGAAGACAAGACAGCTTGGGTTTGATTCATGTGAGTATCTCATGTTCAGCCCTTCAATACCCAAATTAATTTTAACTACTTAACCTGAGTTAAAACCTGGGTTGCCATGTCTTTCTTTTTGTTTTATTTTCAGTTAGTTTACCACAGGTCAGACTACTTTTTTTTTTTTTTTTTTTTTTTATATAAGTATTTCCGCTCCTCAGGGAGTTGCAATAACTTCTTTTCTGATAGGGAGCTGCAAACTCTCCTCTACTTTATTGAGAATTTATCAGAAGGCTTTTCCTCCCTGTGTCTTTATTTCATTTCTTCTCTCCTAGAATGCTGCTGTTTCAGGTCTGAATAATTGCTACACTTCCTGTTAAAAGAAGGAGGGAGACTGAGTGGGTCAATGCCAGCCTACAACATGGGATTTTAGGCCAGAAAAATGTTCAATTTGTTAGTTGAGTTTATAGTGAATCATGCCAGTAACCAGGCATGGTTATGAAGTGATGACCACCATTCTATAGTTTATCTTCAAGCAAGTAGTTTTCATTGGGTTTGTTTTTTCTCTTTGTATGAGATAATGAACCTCTACATGCAGGCACCTTTGCAAATGAGCAGATTAGCGCATGTTTTCGTCAGAATAGAAGTTAAAGTCAGTAATGGTAGTACTTAAATTGTGTCTTTTTAAACAGATGAAAATCAACTAATGGAATTTGAAAATGAATTCATATTGACCTCAAAGCTTTCTTTTAGCCTTTAATGTATTTTCAAAATGCTTTTTTCACATTTGTGAAAATATACATAAAAGGGGATATGACTCGTAATTGTACTTTTTTTTTTCCTCTTATCTTTTGTAAGAGACTGGATTAGAGTTCATTTGCCTTCCAGTCTCAGTACATACTCCATTCCTGTCTAAGTAATACTGGATTTAACCTTCAATTTTGCCTTACTGTGATAAAGAACATTGCTTGAGATGCAAGAGAAAGTAGTAGGCAGTCAATCTGTAAAGTGATTTGACAGTAAACATTGAGTGCTGTAAGTTTCTGTTAAATTATTTTTGCAGACTACTACCCAGATAAAAGCAAGCTGGCTTTTTTTCTTCTGTCCCGCTTTCTCCAAACTAGTAATCCTTTAGTTGGACTGTGAAGTTGTTCAGCTATTTGGATGTTTTGGTGAATCAAGCAACTCTGTCATAGCTGTTCTTTTTAAAACCCCTTGCACACAGTTACAAAACAGGTCACCAATAACAAGTTGCATACCCCCTTGGTTCTTGCATGCAAGTCACTCTAATTTATAAATAGAAGTGTACTGATAGACAGAACTTGGCCTATCCTGTTGTCCTCTTATGCGAGTTATTTTGATTTAAAAATAGAACTGTCCTAGTAGATATGTATCAACGAGGTTGTGAAAGTTCACTTCTAGACTCTACTGTAATTAAGCAGTAGCTTAGAGGGAGCAGTGTTCTCATCAGTAATCTGAAGACTTTTAACGTATGGTAGTATTAATTTCCTTTTTTAAATATTGCAAAGGCAATTGCAAAGTGTTAATTTGGTCCTTTGCTGTAGCTTATCAGAATATACCTGAACATAAAGATGTATTTCCACAAGGAAGTAACTTCTGTGAGCATTACTTAAGGACCATATAGACAGTACACAGTAACTGTGATTTGTCATTTATCAAACTGTTCCTTTCGTCATAGCAGCATTGCTGTATTTTTAAGCATAGATTCTTTCTGAATGGCTGTGTTTCTTTAAAGTACTTCATATAATTCTGCATGGGTATTGCGCTCTTTTTTTTTTAATTGGAGCTCCCTTCTGACTCTTTAAATCTTCCTTGATTTCTGTTCTGTTTCAGAAATCAGTGTTTTTCTTGTTTTTATTTTGTTTTTATTCAGGTATTCTGTACCAGCAGCAATTTAATATGTATAAGAGACATTTCCTGGAATTGGATGCTAAAGTCTTTGTTTTTTCAGGCAATCCTACTTGATTTTTTTTTTTTCTCACTTCATTTCTATTACCTTAGGCATTTAAATATGCAGATATGCTCAGAATATGCTGAAAGTCTGGGGATGGAAGATTAATTTGAATAATTTCTGTAGTATAATTTTATGGATGGACAAATGTCAGCAGTCACTAGATAGTTTTTACTACCAAAAAGAATTTTTGTGGACTCCACGTAGGAAGAAGGTTGAAAAGCGTGATTTGAAGATTTATATTTTTTTTTGAAAGTCTTTCCCAATCTAATATTTAACTTTTCCTGCTGTCATATTGGCTTAACCTGGAGTAAAAACTTGGCATTTTTTTTTAAGGTAAGGAGGAAATGAAACAATGCCTAAGAGTTTAATGTTGACATGTGAATGATTCCTTCAAATGGGAGAAGATAGATGCGATAGAATTTCAGCAGGGTTGCTATGGTTAACTGAACAATATGAGGGAAGAGAAGTGTGAGATCTTTCTCTGAGTGTCTTGTGACTATAAAATCCATATTTCTTCATTTGGGTTTTTCCTTCTTGTTCTAAATATACCTATGTTGGGGAGATTATTAGTGTTTGTGAAAACAAAAGAAAATGAGAGGAAAGGAAAAATAAAAGGGATTACGTAATAGGTAGCCTGTGAGAGTATTGCCATTTCAGAAACAAAGTGCCCTGGAAGTTAGCAGCAGGGCAGAAGAATCCTAAAACCTAATAAACGTCTTCTCCTGGACCGTACCAAAAGCATCACAGCTAAATAACCAAAGTTCAGCAAGAACCTGTGACATTCATCAGCCTGCATATTTGAGCACAGTGAATAGTTTTCATTTGTCACCTTCTTGAGAGCTAACAGGTTGCTGTGGAAAGAGGACTTTATTTCTATTTATGCAGAAGCATGTCTTTATTTTATGACCTTTTCATTTAAAAAATTACTTTACAGGCATACAATTAGCTAAGCATGCCACAAATTTCAGATGCTTTCTTTTAACTAGTCATTTTAATGTAGCAGAGCTTTAGCTTAGTTTTGGAAAGCACACATATTGCACTTGATCTCTACCTATTCAGACTTATTTCAGAAAATAATAAGTGTTGCCCAGGGGTGTGCATGCAGGGTAAAAACAGTCTTGAAGAAAGGAAGTTTGTTTTTCGTGTGATTAGGATAGAGTGGAACTCTGAGTGTTTAAGCATTGTTTTACCCACTGTTAACCAGCAGAGAGCACTTCAGTTTGTAAGATAACCCTAAAAAAAAAAAAAAGGCAAAATTGGGAAAGGCTGGGGTTCTTTTCCTTTCTCTGAGACAGCCATTAAAATCCAATTGCCTGGGAAAATCAAACTTTTGGTTTTGTTTATCATCAATCACGTTTGCATTTTGTATAAAAATACTGTCTAACTATAAATTCTTTTATGCTCATGAATTAAGAGAAGATTCAAGGTAAATTTTATCAGTTACCAGTGGTCTCTTGATCGTGTCTGTTTAAACTTTGCATTGTATGAGGTACAGTTCCTCAAAATATCAACCTTACAGGGCTCATGTGGGGAATTGTGCCTAGTTTGGAGCCCCAGGTTCAGGTGGTGCAGGCCTGTTTCCAGTACATTCAGACAGCGGGCACGAGGACTTGCTGGCAACACACACACAAAACATCCTCCATGTGATGGTGCTGTTGTGGTTGCTCACTGAAATTATTTGTAGAGAATGAAACAAGCTTTGAGACAAACAGCATGCATTAAATCTTTCTATTTTCTTTTTTTTTTTTGTATGTCTGTGGCATGTTTGTTGGTTGTCATGAGTAAAATTATAAAGAAATGGGAGTGAAAGGTGGGGAGGTGTGAAGATGGGACAAAGAGGATTCTGATGTTGATCCCAAAGCCCATCAGACCAACCATGTGTGAACTGGTAAAACAAATGAACAAAAACTTCATTATTACTGGGCACCTGTGATGTGACCGGAGTCCTCAGCAATGGGCAGATTAGAGTACTGCTAACTCAGTGTATGAGAGCGGTGGATGGGGCTATTGTGTGACGTCTGATATCTGTTCTGTATTCCCCCCTCCCCCCCCCCAGCTTCCTTGGTGGGAGGGGAGCTCCTAAGGGGGAATGTCAATATAGGAATCTGTCCGTGTATGTATAGAGAAGTACACAATTTTAAGTGTGGTAATGACATAGATGAGACATCTTGTGAATGCTGTCATGGCTGTTGGTAACGCATGGGTTGTGTGTTATGTGGCTTAATGGGCACAGACTGGAGAGAATTATTATGAAGTCTTGGACTTCTCTTGATTTTTTTTTTTTTTCATGAGACTTGTAGGGAAGTAGCCAAATTGTTCAGTGGAATAGGTCAGCAGCATGTGGAAACATGATCTGAAACCTGCCAGTCATGCACACATATGAGGCACGTAACACTTCTGTGAAAGAGCGCTGCATTAGTGGAGAGATTACAAATCCTGTCATAGGAACAGGCATACAAGGGAGGAGCAAGCTCTCACAGGCAGGGATAGTTGTAAATATGTGTTTTGCTGAAATATTGCTGCTGCTTTTATGAGATGAATAATTAATATTTTAAACTGTGCGTTCGGAGTGGTAATTTGCAGGTCCTTTGGATGGGTATATGGAGCAGCTGGAAACGTAAATGTCTCATCTAGCAATTTCTTCAGCAGTGTGTTGTGCCTTTTATTGTTTGAATCTGCCTGGGAGTGGCTTTAAGATCCAGTAACCTGATCTTTTATCACTCTCGGAGGCTTCCTTTTCTGGTATGCCCTGATGCATTCAACACATGTCGGTATTGTACATGACCGGCAATCAGAGCGATTCGGGCTCACTTTCAGCGTCTGCAAGAAACGGCAAATCATCCGCTGGTGAACGCTTCTCAGACTTGTCAGCCGTCTGCAGCTAATTTCTGTGTGGCTCATCAACCCCATTTAAGAGACTGGAAGCACCGTGGATGACCAAGCTAGGCAGCATTGTCACGATCGGATCTCAGGAGCGAAGACTAGTTAAGAATGAAAGAGGAAAATGTTTTCTCTTCTCTTTAGATGAATCACAGACTGCTTGATGTGAGAACACCCAGTTTCTCACAGAAGAAAACAGCAAGGCTATGAACAATTCAAGTCAGTGCAGGAGGAGCAGAGACTGGCTTTAAACAGCAGTTATTCTGTTACTTGTCTGAGAAACGTCAGCAGATGGACTTTGGTTTCAGGGCTGTGAATATTTGCAGTGGCTTTGCATGTTGGAATACAAGCAGTGATCTCTTCTATTCCCCTTTCCCTGTATATATACTGCTGAAAAATGAGTGAGGAAGCAAAGGAGAAAAATGCTAAACCAGCTCACAGGAAAAAGAAAGGAAAAAAGGTAACTCCCCGTACAGACAATCTTCCATAATGCTTTTTTTCCTCCAGTCATTTTGTGTTCTAAGCCATTTGCTTCTGGGTGTGGAGCGGCTTTGGATAACAGAAGAAGGATGATGGTAGAATCGGAATGGTTTTGTTTATGCTAGATGCTGCTGGGTGTGTTCTCTGCTAGAATCAGTATACCATCAAAACTCAGTTATTTTTGCATTATTTAAATACCCCAGTGTTTAAATATGTTAGACATAGAATTTCAACGTGGCTGTAGAATTCCTAGTGTATTCCAAACCCAGGATTAACAAGTAAACAGGTATCTAAAGGAAGCCTTATCTAAATGAAAGACTGATAATCAACATGTGTTCTTGGAAATGAATATTAGGGACATCACTAAGAAAATCAAGTTTTACAAGAAGTTTTTTAAAAAGACACATTATTTAATTGTATGTCACTTCAATTGGTTTTATGTATTTTGGGGCTTAGAAATTCTGTGGCTAAACTAAACCCTGGAATAAAATTCCAGTTTCAATGGAGACTATTTATGTTATAGCTTGTCTTTTTGCCTGAAACTGTACTTGGATGCATTTGATAGATTATTGCCTTCTGTGTTGCAGTTTTTGCTTTCCTGATATCCATATAATTTTCTTCCTCCCATTTTGAAATGGGTCATTTTCATGTGTTTACACTCAAGAGCCAGATTATTAAACCTAGGAAGCTGATTTCTTCACTTTTTTTTTTACTCATTTTAAATATTAACTGAGTATATTAATTTATAATGTGAATTACCTCAACTACTGTCAAAAAAGGCATCTGAAAGGTGTATTATTGTTGTAGCTAATATACTGAGGCTCCCACCCTTTATTTTCTGAGTGTCTATGTCTTCCTATCATTTGGAAGTGTGTGACAGCCTCACACTTAATCCATTTCCTTGGTGAGGGACTTAATAGATTGTCAGAAATGCAAATTAAATCAGATTGGCCTCTCTATGCTGCCAGAAAAGTAAAGAGCAGCTCTGGAGAGGAAGCAGGGGAAAAAATACAGTTTTAAAACACTTTTAATGGTAAATTAGGATACCTTCCTGACATATCAAATGCTTCCGTCAGGCATGATACATTGCCTCAGGGATAGAAGAGGTCCAGAAGTAAATTCTGGGATGTGTTTTAAGCTTGGAACATGTTAATATTTTTACTGTATTGTTAAATACCATAAAAATACAGTGTGCAATCTAGCTGTGGTTTTATAGTACATAGCAAATTTTATCACTTATCTTGCATATAGATCTATGTCTTCCAGAGGACCAACCAAATAGTCAACAACAGAGAAGAGCCCAGGTGATGTAGGATGATGCCAAGTTGGGAGTCTCATTGTTCTAGCAGTGGCTGGTGACAGTTCACCTGCATCTTCACCTTGTAAAGGTGGTATTCCACCTGTGGGAAGGAGACTACAGATGTCCTGTCCAAATCCTCCCTCTGCTGACTGGTGCAGTGTCACTGCTCTCATGGGAGAGAAAAACTGCCCAACATGTTTGCATTCATGAGTTACTGCTGTGAGCATTGAAGGCCAATGGCATGATGCCTTAGTTGATGCCTTCCAGGTGATGTTAAAGCCCGCCCTTATGTGCATTGAACCTTTATTGCGTGAACTGTAGCAAACACTGGTGTGTGATAGCAAACAATTACATTTCAATGAGGATGTGTAGAGCTTTCTAAACCTGTGGAAGGTGTTGTTTCACTGCTGTTTGATTTTCTTAATGCTGTTGGAATTGACTGTTGCTGGGCTATGCTGTGTCAGGCTTAGGTGTGTCCCTCGTGACTACTGCACATCAAAGCTGCTTATAATGTCACTGTTAAACACAGGCTTGTGCCAGAATATTCCCAAAGGAAAGGGAACTGCTTTGCTTTTCTTTTCAACAAAGAGCAGCCATTTCTTCTGGTCCTGGCAGAAATTTTCCATGCTTTTCGCAATTCATTGGAGAAGTAGCTTGTTATTTTGATTCAGAAGATGAATCTCTGGATGGCCAACAAAGAAGTACTTAGTTAAGTCAGAAATGTTCTCCAAGAAGAATTTGATAAACAAATGATGTTCATTGGTCATAAACCCCTGAGACTGGTGAAAACTTAACTTAGTCTGTGATTCCAGTGAGTCGAGTCTCTTCTTAGAAGTATGTATCCTGAAATGGGTACTACCATGGTCTTCTCCCTGTGCTCTTTAGTTGCTTTCCTGGTAGCTGTGTTGTCTCCGCATTTAGCCTTTCCTTTACCTTCTTTCTTACCTTCAGAGCTGAGAGGCGGCAAGTCTTCCTTCTACAGCTGCTGAGGTACTCATTTGTATCCTGTTCCCCCTTCATCAACTCTTGGTTTTCCTGTTCTTAGGCTTTTTCTGAGCAGTAAAGCAGGAGGAAAAAAAAAAGATGCTGAAAGAGCCTGGGGGATAGCAATGGAAAGCTCACAGTCTGCTACAGCAAAATCAGAGTCAGAAGTGTGCTCTGAATTTGCAGTTTTATCACTAGTAGGTACACCACAAAAATAACCCTTAACCTGATGAACACAAAGGCATATAAATACCGTGCATTTAGAACAGGCTAGCAAAAGCCTTTCTGCAAATGCGTTAAAAATTTCAAGCTAGTCTGAGAGGATGAAGAAAAATCAGGTGGTCATGTGGAGATTTGTTTTGAAGGATGGACAATTCAGATAAAAGCAGAACATGCTGCCTTTAGCCCTGCAATATTAAGGGGGGATACAGATTTCAGAAGATGAAGGTACCACATCAATATTTATTGCTAAGGTTACACTGAACAGGATGAGTTCTGATGGAAAAGGAAGCCTAACTAATTTTATCTTTATTCCACCCTTTGGGGTTCCTTTCTAGCAGCAACCTGTGCCTCCTATACTTGACATTCAGTTGTCTTGCAATTTTCAGCCAGGCTCTTACCAAGTCAGTGTTTTGGAGCTGTCAGGTTGAATCCCTGGGCATTATGGAGTAGCTTTATCCTGTATGTTTGTCATCACTTTTCAGTACATTTTGGAATATCAGTGGTAGAAGAGCATTGAACTCAATTGTCAACAAGAGATTTAAGATGTTTTGATATTTTTTTTTTTTTTAAAAAAAAACAAAATATAAGTATTCTTCTTTTGTTTCAAACTACCAGAATGCAATTATCCGTGAAAATGCTGGTGGTCCTTTGAAGCTCCGAAAGGCAATCAGAATTGTAGGAACAAGAAACAAATCAGACGACCTCAAAACTCCTGTAGTGTGTGATCCTCTTCCACTTACTTTTAGTTATCTGCCAGCCACCAGTTGGTTCTTAGTGGGAAATTTCTCACTGAACTCACTACCAGAAGTTTTACTGGAAGTACTATTTTTGTTGTGGGGGATCTTTTGTTCTTCGCTTTTGCTGCCCCTTCCAAGATCTTCAAACTGTACAATGGATGTTAACAATGCATCTCATGACATGTGTAAGGCACAAATCAGCCATGGAAATTCCAAACAGAAATGTGTAAGTTTTCTTAAATGTACACAAGTGAGAGCTCATGCTGAGCTCTTAACATGATTCTAGAGTATTCTGCGTGCCAGTCCACCTCACTGCCTTGTTAGTTAGTTGTTAACTGTAATATCATTTTCAACGTTGTGTTCTGCTGCTTTATATAAAAGACAAATATGCCATACAGAGAGGAATGAGCTGCTAATGCAGCAGACTGAAAATCTGTGCTTGGCATCACAATGTTTATAGTTGCCAACATTATGATTTTGGACTAATAGAGGAGATTTAACTCAATTCACTTTTCTTGAGCCAGTAGCCTGGGCGCACTACACTGGGAGGGCTCACTACAGTGGGAACACACTTGTAATTTCTGATTTCTGCCAGGGTTTTTTTGCTCTGATGTATCTCCAAAGTTTGACTCAGCAGCATTAGTGTCTGTCTTTGGGGGGGGGGGGCGGTCTTCCATTATTAGCTGAAAATCTGGTCAGCAGTGTTGTTACAGGGATGTGAAACTTCAGGGGGCATTCTGGTGGGGTAGAGGCTGAGAGGTCAGAAGTTCTCTTGGGTATGGCGAGGCATTTCCCCACTATAGTAAAAATGTAGTGCAAGTAGTGGTATGGGAGACAAGTTCTCACTGTCTTTTATGGGAACTGGGTGAGATCCTTTACAGGCAAAGCCTACCTTGACTAAAATAACATCCCAGACCTCACTACTAAGGACAATATTTAGGGGCTTTAGGTCTTGGTATTTCATCTTTATATGATCAAATGATTAATCTGTGTATGAATTATAGTGGGGCTTCTGGTGATTGCAACTCAGCATCTATGAGGTCATGATGAATGGTGTTTTGTTTCTGAGATATGTGGTGATATCAAATCACTGACTTTTTTTGAGCTGTTGCTTTTACAACTCGATTTACTGATTTGATTGGTTGCTTTGACAAACCATGGTTTATCTGTGCTCAGTTCTTACATACATTATGGTTGTTGGGAGAGAACATTCACTGCTGTTTACTCCCAGTGGAGAAGTACTTACTGCTAATGATAAAGAAAACGTTCGTGCTGGATGTTTCCACGTTTTTCTCGTGGCTTTTAATTTATTCATAAAAATAAACTTTATTTGAGTGTAAATTGATTTCTAAATTTAAGTTGTTCCTCAAAAGCTGAGAAATTAAAATCTACTTAAATTTATGAAATAAAATGCAAAAAAGCTCTAGAAGCAAACTATCTCACATCTTAGCATAAACCTTATTTGCCATGTTGTCTTTGGGTTTATGTGGAGGAGAAATGGTTCTCAGACTTAAATTTGACTGTATGGTGGTGGTCATAAACCTTAACATGTCAACAGATCCTGTGCTGAGAACTGAATTCAATGATATGACAAACAGATTTGTTTTGTCCTTGCTTGCTGATATCTACTTGTTCAGATTGTAGCGTCTGTTTTATCAATAGCTTCCTAACCCCACATTTTCAGTAAATATATTACAGGAAAAAAAAAAAAGAATAAAAAGCCCCCAGAATTTCTGGAAGATACTCCTCATTTGCATGTCCAAATAGTGAAGCACTAAAATAGTAGAAAAAACAGTTTTCAATAATTATGACTATTCTCAATTGCTTTAAAATCAACCAACCGAAACAAAATCACTTAAGACTTTGAAATTCTGTTCCTCTGAAATAAATGCATTTACTTTTTCTTGCCATCTGTAACTTCCTGAATTGCCCCAGAAAATTAAAATATACTGATTCGTGTCACTTTGATAAGAAAATCACTTTGGTACATGGTAATACTGTCTTTGCTTTCTTTCTATCAAACTGGAACAAAATAATAATTACATACATATAAAAACAAGTCAAGTATCTTATTGTTTTGAAATGAATCATTTCAAATGTTCATTTTCCCTGGAAAAAAATACTTTCTAGTTGACATTTACCTGGGGCTAGGAGCTGTTGACTAATGCTACTGAAGTTGGATAATGTGGTTAAAAAAATTGGAAGTAGATGATACTGTCATTCTATATAAAATGAAACAGCAAGGTGTTACGTTACTGAATTTTTAACATTCATTCTGTAGATAAGTAACCTGAGTGACAGTCATTCCTTTTGCTGTTAAAGTAAAAAACTCATGCTGAAATGCTGAAAAACACGATTTTCTTTTTAAAGCCCGCTTTTTTTTTACAGAGGAACCATGTTGTTTGGGAGAATATGAAACTTCATGGCAATTCTTGGATTGTATGACATAAGATCATCCTACAGTTTTCAACTTTTTTTCCAGAATATTCAGCTGTTGAATGGTCTTTGCCCTTCTAAGGAATGGGTGTAGGAAGTATGAGAAGTGCAATTGTCTGAAGTGCTTTGACTGATTTTTGTCTCATCTTCATCTTATGGTAAATTGCAACACTAATTAAATATGGAGAAAACCATGTTAAAGGAACCCAAATCAGTTTCCCTTAAATGGGTTTAAACTGTAGTTTACTGCACTTTCCTAAAAGACTTGAAGTGAGTAAAAGTGAAGCAAAGACCAGCCAGTATCAAGCTGTCATCACAGAGAAGGGTTGTTAAGGACTCACTATGCTGAAGGTTTGTACATGGCTCAGTTCTCCCAGTGCCTGAAATAGCATTGGGTGCATTTCCCCTGGTCTATGAGCTTTGATCCTTTGGGTAGATAATATAATAAAATGCTTTATTCTTGTGTCTTCTTGCAGATGGCTATTTCCCTGTGGCTAAGATTTATCCCTTGTTGGTAGGTTTTTTAGTTACAGGATTTACCATAGTTAGCCAAATTTTTCTTCCCTTGTTGTAGGGGTTTTCCCATTGCTTGAATGATCATGTTCCCAGCTATAGAACCAGGTGCTTCCCAGCATCACTTTCTGAAGCCTGGGTTGCTCTTCTTTCTTCCATTTCTTTTTCAGCATTTCCTCACTGGGTTGCTGAGCTGTTCCTTCCCTTGAATGATCTTGGCTATCACCACATGTCTTCCAACAACGAGTTGCTGGCCAATCTGTTCAATCTGTTTCTGAATTTTTCTATTTTTGCAAGACTTTCCTTGAGTTGAACCAGATACCTTACAGTGGGTTTCACTCTTCAGAATGGAGCTTGTATGTTTTCAATCCCACCGTCACCCAAAGGACTGAGTCCCCCCCCAGGGTCTGGTTCCTTGGTGGCCTCTCCTGGGTACGGTGTGCTAGTGCGAGTGCAGCAGGCAGTGCTCCAGGCTGGTTTGCGTGTGGGTTGCTGTCGGTGCCTTGTGCCTCAGCTGGAGGACTTCCAGGGTCATCGCCTCCAGAAGCTGGACAGTTACAGTTCAGATCAGATTGTTTCCTTTTGTAGTCAATTGTTTTATGTACAACTAAGAGTTAGATTGGGTTAGAGAAAATGAGCTTGAGCTACAGGAGACACAATGGATGAGCTTCAGTTACATACTGCAGTTTTGCAGTCATCAGTGGGACGGGAAGTGATGTAAATGTTTCTGCAACAGCCTTTATATTAAACCACTGCATAAACTTCAGCTTGCTTCTTAGCATGAAGGATTTTCCTTTTCCAAAGTCTGTGAATGATGTGACTATTGAATTCATTAGGTCGTAACAACAGCACCTAGGTAGGTGTTCCAGGTGTTAAAATGCTTACCACACTTATGTCTTGAAAATAAATGCTTTCAGTCTGTCAAATACAGATTGAGAAAAGTAAATATATCTGGGTTATCCCCCTTTCACATCCAAAGAAGAGCCTGTGTACTTGTATTCCCCTTGCTGTGCATGGGCTTGTTTCTCAGTCTGTTTAGCTCCCTTGTACTTTGTGGAGGTGGTGGTGGTAGAACCTGCAGCCTTCCCTAACTTCTGCCTGCCTGCAGACAGCAGCAGGGATGGCGCTGCAGTTTCAGGGCCTAGAGAACCAGCGCCCTGCCAAGAGGGAGCCAGCTCTATCACATTCTTGGTGAAAGTACCAATGTATCTTAGCAATCGAGAGAGATGATTACCACAGTAGGCAACTTAAGTTTTAATCTTTTTTTTTTTTTTTTTAAAAAAAAAAGTATTTTGGAAACTCTGCGTTTGTTGAAAACTCTGTAGTATGCTACTCCTAACTGTTCAACGTTCCAGTTACCAAACAGCTTCAGGCTTTAACTCTTAATGATATATAAAACATTTCATTAAACTCGTAAATGTTGGGTCCTTATTTCAAATGATGATGTTTGCTATCTGATCAAATAAAAAATGTGATGAATTCTTCCGTCACTCTGAGGTGCTGGGTCACTCAACTGAAAGTAGGTTAAATTGAAACAGGCACAATTTAGTATCCTTTCATTCCCAAATAACCTCAGGGCAAACCCTGCCTTATTCCCTTTACATTGAAGACAAACAAGCTGGCTCAGATTGAGGGAAAACTACAAATGAGACATTTTCTTTAGCATTTCTCTTGATATGTAATAGGCACTGTTTTGTTATATCTAAATTAAATGCATAGCTAAGTATACTTAAGACACTTAATTTAAAGTGTTACCATCACTGACTTGTTTCAGGTTTGTGCTTACAAGAGATTTTGGCTACTGAGAATTCTCTATAGCGCATTAGCAATTTGTGAATGTAAACAAGGGTTGATTTGAATACTTCCTTTTCTTTAAGGAGCTGTTTTATGATAGGGAATTAGAGTTTCATGATGATCACCAGTGTTTCATAGTTTTGTTTACATCTATTGTTGGGGTGGTAATCTTTTTTTGGTAGGTAATGGTCATATATCTTGTATATTGCTGTCTTGTGTGTGTTGGCCTCTCCTAGTTTGAGGGAAGCTTACCACAATGTCAAAATCAACAAATCACTGCAAGCTGTGTTCCTCCTTTTAGCATACGTCATTCATGGACTAATAGTGTTTGGCTTTTTTTCCTAACGAAATAACATGAAAAACAGAAGCTAAAAAGAACACCAACAGCTTTGCTTTACTAGCTGGTATTTGTCTAACTTACCTTAATGGTGCTTTGGGGACATCCTCTTAGTCAAGGAGCGGTTGATGCTTTTAATTGAAGTTGTCTCACTTATTTCTTTTGGTTGGTTTCTAAATGAAAAAGTGTTTCATTTAAAAAAGAGATCCTGAGCATATACAGATTTCACAGTATTGATAAGACACATTTAATCTCAATGACTCTAGTGCTGTGTGAATTTGTAATGCTCTTGCACTCAGTGGGAGAGGGAATGGGATAACCTGTGAAAGGAGGTGGTGATGAAGTGGGATTTTTCAGATCTGCCCAGGGTTGCTTTCTTAGCTTTGGCTGGGTGTGTGCCTGGGCTTGTTTGCGTATGAAGAGCATGTGGACATGCTGATCTTGCAGGCCATGAGAGTAAATAACATTTGCTAAAATACTTTAAAACAAGAGGCACTATATACAGTGAGGATGAAATTTATCCTGATGGGAGATGATCATCTTCAAGCAAAATCTCAGCTGCATGAGAAGGAGGACGTAAACACAGAATATGCAAGCCTCAGGCAAAGTGCTGTAGGATTCACAGGAACCCTAATCAGATGGGACTGATGCTGTGCAAGTGATGCAGGGGGAGTACTTACCTCTCTTCCCTGCTCTCTTAAACAGCCTTGTAACTTCATTTACTTAATTGCTGTTGTGTGTGGTTGGGAGGCAATATCATTAAAGTATTTGTAGTATGGCACCAGAGTGCAGTTGTAGGGGAAAGCCTTAGTGAATAGAGCAGTGTCAGTTTGAATGGTTTTCAAAGAGAAAACATATCAAAGATGGTCTGCATAATTCTGGTGGGTGGTTCCATTCTCCCTCTATGGAGTTGGAGGGAAACATCCTAGAGAGTGGCTTCACTTATTTGTCCTTTTATTATACAAAAATCTCAATATGAGGATGGCAGTCCACCCTGAACCACAGTGGAATCTAGCTGTTCCAGTCATCCATGCACCATAGTTGTTACAAAGTAGTTTCTTATATAATTTTTTTGTCTAACTTTCAATTTTTCAAATAATTTTAGTTGAGAACATTTAATGCTCTTCCTATGTCTTCATTACACAATTTTTGTGCCACTCATTAAAAAATGAACTGATGAGTACCAGAGACAAGGCAAGTAACTAACCTCTCTTTGTTTCAGAACTGCACATACTGCACCGCACCCCTTCTCATTAGTTTCTTTTCCACGCCACTTGCACACAGCCTCCTGGCATTCCCTTGCCACCTGGTAAGGAACGATATCCTGTCACTAGGAACACCAGCTGAAGTAGTTTTGGAAGGGTAAAATGCAAAGATACATTTCCTAGGTGAGTGAACACATGGTAGTTTTTCTTTCATAGCCGGGGAGTCATTCTATCAGACTAGCGGGTACCTAGAATATGCCTTATGCAGGGAGAGGAACAGTCCTAGGAGAAAATAAAGATTTCTATTATTTTAGAATGCATTTATGGAACACAAAAATAATTTGGACCTTTCTTTAAAAAGAGGTGTGGTGAGGGCAAATTAGTGATAGTTTCAAGTAACAGAAAACAGACAGCTAATGGGTAGAACAAAGATGTTATGGCTCAGTTAAAATATGCTTCGTTAGCTAATCCAAAACTGATGACTTTACTGATATTTTAACAGGAAGATAAAAGGGATTGCAAGGATAGTACTTCCTTTGGTAATCTTGTAAACAATTATGAGCAAAATATTTGGGAGAAGGTTATCAAAGCAGCCATAGTAAAGTTGGGTTAAGTATGGTCTTCACAGTCTTGTTCTTGAAGCAGAATTTAGTAGCCAGCTATGCTTTAGATGTACTGCACAGGAGAAATAGTCTAAAACTATGAAAATTGTGAAGTGTGTAATAAACAATTAGTTATGGTGTCTCATATTTAGAAATGCAATAAAATCAGTAACTCAGTAACTCTTTCAATGAAGGTATCTGATCAACATCTCACAATGAAAATGAAACCAACCAATGTCTTGTCATCCATGGCTATTGATGGAACCCTAGAATAGTGAAGTGTTGTGTTTGCAGTAAGGCCTGTAGGGGTGATTTGTCTGGAAGCAGAAATTTTGAAAGTGGAATAACAGAATGAAACATTCTCTTTCATGATGCTATTGAAAAGAAATTGAGGAGAAAATCCAAGACTAAATCCAAGACAGAGTGTTCAGGGTAACACTCAAACAGTAGCATAACTTCTCTTGTTGCCTTTAGCAGCATAGCTAAAGTCAAGAGTTTCAACCTTTGTTTTTACTCTGTTCTCAAATGTACCCACTGGACTGAGTAACCACATGAGTGGTAGCCTGACCAGATGCAAGTTGAACCTGTTACCATTATAATAGTACTGGCAAATTACAGTGTTTTTTTTGTTTGTTTGTTTTGTTTTGTGTGTGTGTGTGTTTCTTGGGGGGAATAAATTGTTTTGCTAATTTTGATCAGTCACAGAATCACAGAATTTCTAGGTTGGAAGAGACCTCAAGACCATCGAGTCCAACCTCTGACCTAACACTAACAGTCCCCACTAAACCATATCCCTAAGCTCTACGAAGTCAAGAATCACAAAAAAATCTCTCAGGACAGACATTTGAAATTTTCTTTTGGAAGTTCCCAAGCCCTAGAAACAGTCAATTTTTGTTGCATCAACAATATGGTAAAACAATCCCAGAGCCTGGATTATGCAGGATGAAGACGACTACTGCTATGCCCCCTAGTGTTTTATTAAAAAAATGTTTCCACCTTTTTTCTCTAAGTCAAACCTTCGTACTTATTACCAATGCTGTTTGTCTATGCTGTTTCACGAGTCCAGCTGCATGTTTCTGTTGCTTTTTCCTTTGAAGTTGGCTACAAAATAAGAGCCCATGACAACATATATTCAGTTTACCTCATACTTCACAGGTGTCTTTTATACCCACAATCTGAGTTACTGATACAGGTGGTTTCCTCATCTTCCATATCTTCTCCCTTTCTTTACATTACAAAGATGTACGTACTTTAATAATGAATGGTGTCCTTTCTATTTCTTCTAGGCTTTTCAATTGTGAATAATGTGAAAATTTGTAGTTCTATGAAGTGAAAATGTCTTTACAATTAAACAGTTTACTCTGGGATGTACAGTTATTCCTTCTGACATCTATATTTAATCACACTTCCTTTTTGCAGTTGTTGGCTACAATAGAAACTTGAAAACAAAATCAAGATGTTGCTCAATGCTCTGGCTTTTTTTCTTCCTCATTCCTATATGCATGCATATGTGTTTCTAAGGAAGATTCTTAGTGGCAAAACTGACCCCAGTGTCAAATTAAATGCAGAGCTGGCAGGGTCAGGTTGGAGGCTAGCCCTTTGCAAGAGCCTCGACAGGAAGAGCTTCTGTGGGATGTGGCATCAAGCTATTCTCTGTAGCAGAAGCTGAGTGAGAGGGCAGCACGGATTCTGCCTAAACCCTGGAGTGGGTGTTTTTATCAGCAGATAGCAAAGCATGGCACTTACAACACCTCATTATAAACTGCAGCTAAATATGGCTATTTTTTTGGAAATTATATTTAAGGAACCTATCTACTTGATACTGATAGACTACTTTCAGTACATACCAACAAATGTCAGTTGGTCATAAGCAAAAGGATGCTACTGACCAAGATAAATTCAAGACAGGCAAGCTGGCTGCCTCTAAAGAGTTCATCTAGTTCTAATCTTAAAAACAGAAGAGGGGAAATGCCACTCCGTGTTTTGGCAGGCCATACAGCACAGAAAGAGCAGTGCTTCTCTGACTTGCAGTGTTGTTGGCTGTGACTCCCACTGTTTTCAAGGTCAGTGGGGAAAGGAGGGGTAGGCACTATCCAGCTACCTTTACTCTTGTGCCACTTTTAGGGGTTCCATAGTATGTTACAGTTAGAAAACTGATTTAAAGCAGTGGCATTTTCCTGCAACAGGTGATTTTTGGGGGGTAGCTGGCGAGGGTGGGAAGGATAATGGGATGTGGGGTGTGCGTCTTGACTATAGGGAGTAAGACAGGGCAGGAGGACAAGAGTCCTCTGTTCACATAGTGCTTACCTCACCACTTGGTTACTGCTTTTCCTTCTTAGGTCTTGCCTATGCTTTTAGTTCTACCATTTACTTCACAGTGCACTTCTAAAGGGAAGTGTAAGTCTGTCTGGAAAAGATGCATCTGAAGTGTGGTCAGCATATCCTTTACTGTAATCTTTTTTTTTCAGTTGTGCCTTAGACACCAATAGATCTGTTAGGTCAGTTTGCTATGTTATAATATTTTGTTTTTTAAATATGGTAATAATAAGATAGTTTATAATAAATTCAGGAATAAACTTGTAATGCATCTCAGGTCTTCTTTTCTCTCACCTTTTGAATTTACTGAGTACACTGAGAAGTCAAAAAGAAAAAGTCCCAGCAGGTTCTAATTGTAGTGGTCCTGAAATAATCCTTTTTCATCTTGTCCAAGTCTCTGTAGAGCAACCTAAAATGAGAGTAAATTTCAGTAAACAATTAAGCTATTTTGAATTACTAATGCCAGTATTTCTTCTCTGCAGTCTTTTAAACTTTCTATAGGGTTGCTGTACCTTGCTTTTTAGTGAATTTTATTTTTTAAAATGACTGGGGGGGGGGGGATGACAACATTATTTTACTAGTTTGATGTTTATACCATAATATTTACCTAGTTGAAAATATTATAGTATTTATTTCTAGGCATAATAGGGCATGTGGAAGAAGTCTAGATGCATGCTTGTCTTTTCAATATCTACAGTGCAAACTGATGAGAAAGACACTGTATGAAGCAAATTGAATTTTTTTCTTTGAGTATGCTAGCCCCTTAGAATCCAACGATCATAAAAGTATAACAAATACAATGATGAAGCTGCAGAAACATTTGCTTGCAGTGTTCAAATATTGCTTCAAACTGTAATAAGCTTCTCAAATCTGGCGTGATTGTCCCTAGAACTTATGATGCCTCATGCATACCAAAACCTGTTAATGGCAAGACTTACTAATACATTGAAACTTCAATATTTTGTTAAACTTTCCTGCTTGCTTTTCTTGTCAATAATTTTTTGCCACATGTGATACGTTTCATAGTTGGACACTAACTTACATTGCCATTGCTGAATCGTATGTAAATCGTAAAATCATTTAAGATTGTTTTTCAATCCATCAGCAGGAGTGTTTATTGAAAAAGGAGTCTTAAATTAGCCTTCTGTGGTGTTGATTGTTCATTTGGTCATTTTTAATAGCTGATGGAAGGAATTGTGTAAAAGAATTGTAGTACGTGCTGTGATTCTGCAGAGACTGCTTAAGATTCGGAACAGTTTGACTGTGTTCTGAATTTAGATTCAGATTCAGAAATTTATTGTGATTTAGAAAGTTATTGAAAAATGATAATTCTTACTCCACCTATTTTGTTTAAAATGTGCTCTATCTCTGTATTGGGTTGATGGAGTGCAGACAACAGTACAGGCAATTCTGACTTCTCTCAGCCTTGTTAAATTCAAGGACAATACTACTGATTTTTATAGAATAAAAGGTCATAAAAATTGAAGAGTTCATACACTTGTCTGAATCAGGAATTGAACAGGTGCATGTCATCATCTCTGCTCCTCTTTCAAATGTTCTCAGCTGAGAAATAAGAAAGAGAATTTAGATAGGTACATGTAATATTTAGGTATTTTGAATATTCAGTCTAATGAGTACTGGAAAAGTGAGGACTAAAACTAAAATATTTGAGTTTATGATATTCCGGATAACAGGAAAATACACCTCTTTAATTGCCACTCAATCTAGACAAACAAAAAAAATGCAGTAATGCAGTGTCTGTGAGACTATAAAACATAGTTTGCGGGCTTTATGTCAAGTGCAGTTACTCTTTTGTCTTCTGATGTTTGCTACTTTTGCTTGAAGCTATTTCACAGCTGGGAGGCACAGGACTCTTTCTAAAATAGGCAACAAAATGTTAATCTATGAGGGACTGGAGTTACAGAACAAAAGGTAGAATAAAGACCGTAAAAAAAATTGCTAAGAAACAAAACCCAAAAATCTAAAAACAAACCAAATATACCACCACTATCAACTACTGCTTAAGACTCAGAGATGCGATCCATACTTAAAAATTTCTAGTGAAACAGGGTTATACAGTAAGTACTCTGAAGGCTACCTTAAGTTACAGGGGAATAGGTTAGAATGCAGGTCTGTAATACAGCTTTTTGCAGCTCAGTGCTTAAATCTTTGTCCATTTCACCTGCCATCAAATTTAAGTCAAAGCTTTATAACCAGCACTGCATTACTGTAAGTACCACAGTACCAGAATACCACAAAAAATGTTTATTTCATTGCCATGGCAGTGTTGAATATTGAATATATATTTGTATAAAGCCAAAAATTTCAGAAGGCAAACTAGGAACAGAGATTATGGAGTGCTCAACACTTGAGCACTCCACATCATCACTGAAGAGTGGGAGTTGCTTGTCTGTTCAGCAGATTTAAATTCAGGCTACTTGCTTAGCCTGACTTACCCTGTGTGGTTTTTTAAACGCATCGCAGCACACTTCTGTGAATGACTATTAAAATGCCATTACACAGTTCTTTGCCATTCATAATGAAAGGCATACTGCAGAGTGTATGCACAGATACGTTCAACAATACTAGGGATGAACTTTTAATTAGAGCGTGAGGGAAGGAGGAGTAGCTATTTAGGACATATTTTCACCTTGTCTTTATTTCTGAAAATGTGTGATGCTTCCATCATGAGCAAAGCAGTGTCTGTGCATAGTCTGTTGTGCAAGGCATGACTGAATGTTCTGGTGAGCCCCTTCTCCATGCAGCTTCTGTTCCTTGAATAACTCTCCTGGTACTTGGCACTATCAGTGATCTGCCTAATAAACTGAATCAAGATCTCTGCTGTAGTTAGCAGACAGTCATGTACAGAATAGAAGAGGCTGAAAGCTTCAGTCATAGTGTAAGCTTCATCTTTTCATGAATTTTAGCAACTTTTTTTTTAACTTTTCTGTCACTACTATATGTGGTCTTGCAAGTGTTTAACTTTTCATCTTGTTACTGGTCTACATTTCAGCAGAAAGTGGCTTAGAAGACTTGGATGTGTAAATGTATAAATGAAGTGTATTTAAAAAAGCTACAGTGATAAGGTTTGCATGTCAGAACTGTTTTCCTTTTTATAACCATGATGCTGAATGTATAATGAAGTAAAATACGAAAGAAAAAAAACCCAAACAATAAACTCTGCAGTTTTTTTTTTTAGGGACTGAGGATATAAGTGGCCACTTCTTTCAGAACTGTACAGAAAAAAGTAGCCTTTTGCATTATTTTCTCATTTCTGAAGTAAGTAACTTGCAGATACTGCGTTAATGACAACAATAAATGACTCCATAGATTGGTGAGGGCTATTAGTGTTAGAGAGATGGTAAGTTCAACTCTTGTTGCACTGTGGTCTTTTCCCTAGCACTGGTATTGGAGAAGACACCACCTCGTACTGCGCTGGTTACAACTGTTAAACTATAAAGATGATGTTACATGAAAATATTTCAGGAGCATTTCTATTGCTCTGGGTGAGACTGGAGTAGTGATAAGCTCCTGAGAGTTTAGGACTGTATGGGCAGGGGAATCCAGGCCCCAGGGAGAGAAAGGTGGGTCACACGCTGGCCATTGGCTGGACATAGGAACCAGCATCATTCCATGTACAATACCAGCTGTGCTATGCTACTGATCTGGATCAAACATTGAGGGGAGCAGGTACAGAAATCCTGGCTTCTTTCCTGGTTGGAATTGCTGTTTCTTCACAGCTAGTGTGTGGTATAGCCTTGTGAAATACTAACAGGCACCCAGCTCTCACGTCTAAACTGAAGTCATGAAGAACTGAAGAAGATAGTGTTGTAGGATTGAGACTGTCTTGATATTTTATGTAGCCTGATTCATTTTATCCTTGGAACATGCACACCCTGGTGTTTTTTTTTAAATAACCTTTGGATTTTTTTTCATTAAGTTAATGCATATTAATTCATGGCAGAATGAATCACATCTTGATTCATATTGTACACTGCTTGGATTTAGTCACTAGTGCAGAAATTAAAGTGGTCCAAAAATTAAGTAAATGTCATCTTATTCACTCAGTACTATTATTATGCATTTCTTCTAAGGTCAGGTTTTCATGTAATGATAGCATGATACAAATAAACACATAATTCCTCTAGTCCTTTAACACTAAATTTAAAGGAAAAACTAGTCTCACCAAAAAGAAATGCAGACCTATTGTAATTGTGATGCAACGTGAGATACGTGATCTATTCACGAAAACCAATGGATGGGAGGAAAATATGGAAAAACTGAGCCCTTACTCTCTGCATCTGACTGCATTGTTTTGCATGGTAATGCAGTACCAAATCCCAACTTTAGGTGATTGTCACTCCTCCTTTGCTAGAAAAGAAATGTGACTACCATTACAGCAGGAAAGCAGCTGTAATATCCACACTCTACAAAACAGTTTTAAATGTTTGTCTTCAATAGTTCTATGCTTACCCTACTGAGGAGGAAAATATGGTTTTGGAAATATGTGTAATTAGTATGCCAAATTTAGTGTTTTCTCTTTTAACTTTAAATGTTAAAGTGTTTTTTCTTAAGCTTTTGTGTTTTTTAGGTTTTTGAGGTTTGTGGGACCTCCACACTTCATCTGAATTGAACAGAGCCTGTTAACAAGCTTCTGCCTGAAAAAAAAAATAGTTGAGAAGTAAAAATGTAGTCAATGAGTTTTTTTGGGGGAGTAGGGGAGTGAGGGTGAGAGAAGAAGAAATTTGGGGCATCTGCTTTGAAAGTGGGTTATCTAAATCTGGCATGTTATTGCCTCTTTTTCTAAATTTATTGAAGTGAAAAGCAGATACATGCTGGTTCTAAATCCAAATTTGCCATTCATTTCCTTTGTACTTGTGATGAATGGATATAAATGGCTACCAAATGTGCAAGGTATACTAAGGCTGGTATACTAGCATTTGCTTGCCCCAGTTGTGGGGGAGATTCTGAAAGATGTAGCTCATAAAAGTAGAGACAAAGTCCTGTGAGAGTGCAATCTTTCAACTCAAGGTAAGTTTTTCCTCAAGTTATAAATACCTGGAAATGGAGTTTCTTGTATTTACTTAAAAATCATCATAATTATACTTTCATGACTAACTTATAGTTTATATAGTGTTCATTTGAAGTTAAAAGGGTCAGTGAAACCCTTTTTACAGGTCTTATGCTGCAGTATTTGTGCCTTCATATCTGAGCTGTCCATTAAAGTTAAAAGTGAGTATGCAACAATTGCTATGAATATAGGAACAACCATTTACTATATGGAGAGAGAGAGATACTGTTTTCCTTTGCAGGTTTTTGATTTTATAACCACCCAGGAAGCAGCAGCTTGCTTACAGCCAGGACCTCTTATGACTTGTAAACATGATATGAGGGTGTGTAACAACAGTGAGTTTAAACTCAGCTGATAGTTCATCCGGTGAGGATTTACATTTTTGACTTATCTCCAACACTTCCGTTGCTTCACAGGGGCAAGGGTGCGCATCTGAGACAGGCTATGCTGGAAGGTGATAACTACTGCAGGATTTAGTCACACTCTCCAGGTGTTGTACTTCAGAACATACAAATGGTTGTTAAGTACTTAAATAGTGCTAAGTGAATTAGTAGTTTTGGGGAATTACACAAATTCTGTACTCACACCTTTTTTTTTTTCTAGCATTGCTGTGTATTCTTTTTTTTTTTTCCAAAGCGTTTATTTCATAATCATTATTGTAAAACCACACACCTTAGAACTCTTAAATAACTGGTTAACCAAGGCCCAAAGCGGCTTTTCTTTTTAAATGTCTTGGTAGCCTCTAAGCAGATTTTGGTTGACATGACAACTTTGCTTTGATTTTTGCTAGAAAACGTATACATCTCTGCTGAACAAATGATTGGCACTGCACTAATTTTAAGTAATTCAAGTAATTACTGCAAGCAAATTTCTTCAGTAGCATGATCTGTTGCCAGGATAAGCATTAGCACTAATGGCCATCTCAGCAAAAGCTTCTGTGGCAGCACAAAATGGTAGTGCTGGAAGCCTTTTTTTTTTTTTTTTGTGATGAATTACATTGTGAAAAGTGATAGTCTGCATACTTGTGGAGAAGCAAAAAAAGTACGTTCAATTTCAGCTGAAACTTAGGAACCAAGCCGCAGGCATATAAAAACCTCTGCCTGCAAAATGGGCTCTGGACTATAGTAGTTCTTTATGCAAGTGTGCTATGTTTGAGGTGCTTACCTATGTAGGGCCACAGTCCCAGCTATGTTCAGGCAAGATGTGGCCAGAGGGGCTTGGCATTGCTTTCAGCCCTCAGCATGTCCTTCCCAAGGCACAAGCATTCTCATCTTCTCTAAGAACCAGGAAGCCTGATGATAGTTCCTGGGGTGTGCACCCCTCCTTTGCCCCCATGAGGGTGATCCTTGGTGATACGTTCTATGCTTTATTGCACTGGATTGTTGCACAGATGCTAGTGTATATCCTCACTTCTGTCAGCTTTAATCTAGCCAAAGTGAATAAAAAACTGTTCGGTTTGTTTTTGTGAGGAATTAAGGTTTGTCAGGGGAATTAACAGATGGAAACCTGGACACTTTAGTGTGGTGGTATGAGCAAAATAATTTTACATGATGCAAGCTAGAGGGTATGTTTGAAGCCTGACCTTTCACAGTGAGCTCAACAGAGAGTACAACCGCTGCAGGTATATATTATACTTCTCTGCATAACTATCTCAAAGCTTGAAAAGAAATCAGAACTGTGTTCATTCATGTATTCACTGCAATTTATCTGTTTGTTTTGGCTACTGGCTGTTGATTTATGTATGTTTCAGTTATATTTCTGTTATAAAACTTTGGGGAAATGGTGTTTCAATATAGCATCTAACTATAGATGAATACTTTCACTAGTATTATTATATACTAAAAAAATGCCTAATTGCTTACAGATACAGGAATGTCTATGGATATGTGAGGGAATGGGAGAAGTGTATTATTTTATCTATTAAGGTACTTCTGTAGCAAAAAGGCTTTGAAAAATGTGTGAAGATAGTTTCTCCAACCCTCTCCTTTGCTATGTATGGAAAACATTGTTTTTTTAGGTTTTGATTTTATATATATATATATATATATAATTTTTTTTGCCTCCGAAGAGAAGACCTTTACCCAATGGCACAATTATTACAGAAATAGAGAAAAATATTTCAAATAGACATGGTGAATCTAACAGATACAGACATTTTGGTTCTTTTCATCACTTCTATGAGATCTGTGGAGGATGCAGGTAGCGCATGAGTCTCTTTATGTTCTTCAAGCAGGCTGTTTTAAATTTCCTAGGATCATTTACAAGCTGTAATTATATTAATCTATTCGTATCCTCTATCCCCCCTTCCTTTGCTTTGCAGTATAAGCCCCTTATTATAGATTGACTGGAGAAGAACAGATTTGTCCTTCTTGCTGCCTGTCTCTAAATGCACTGTGTGACTTGAGAGCAGGGCTATTGGGGGAAGGATGACCTAATATACTGCAGGCAGGAAGCAGAGCTGATTAGTCTCCCTCAGAGATGCCATTATAGGGTGTGACTGGAGCTATATAAATCATGTAAGAGTTTTCTTGTAGAAATGATCATAGATGTATGCAAGGGGGGAAAAAGAAATCTGAGTTCGTGTTCATCAGTATTTGATTTCTTATTGATATGAGAACAATAATTCTTTCCACATCGCATGACAGGAATCTTCCTTTCTACTCTGACTTTCCTAAGTCAGTTTTTCCATTTAGAAACCGTGTTTTGCAAAGCAAAATAATCCACGTAACAATGATCCATCTCAGGATAGTGTGGAAATTCTGTGTTTAATCCACCATCTGCTGGTTCAGGACTGAGAGCTGAACTAAAACCAGCTTTTGTCTGGTGACTGGGAGACATGTGGGTTCAATGCCCTTCCCGGAGGAAAAACAGAACTTGTCTTTCTCAGATTATATTTCTGGATGCAGAGCTATGATGCCAAAAGGAGATAATGCAAGAGTGTATCAGTCTACCCTTATGACTGTCTTCCAACTGAATTATTTGTTGAAATGCACTAGCTTTCCTTTTCAAGGAAAGCATCTTTATGTTGGGTAGATAATTGCATAAACTATTTTCATAGAATCATAGAATATCCTGAGTTGGAAGGGACCCTTAAGGATCATCAAGTCCAACTCTTGACACCGCACAGGTCTACCCAGAAGTTCAGACCATGTGACTAAGTGCACAGTCCAATCTCTTCTTAAATTCAGACAGGCTCGGTGCAGTGACCACTTCCCCAGGGAGCCTGTTCCAGTGTGCAACCACCCTCTCTGTGAAGAACCCCCTCCTGATGTCAAGCCTAAACTTCCCCTGCCTCAGCTTAACCCCGTTCCCGCAGGTCCTGTCACTGGTGTTAATGGAGAAAAGGTCTCGTGCCTCTCGACACCCCCTTACGAGGAAGTTGTAGACTGTGATGAGGTCACCCCTCAGCCTCCTCTTCTCCAGGCTGAACAGGCCCAGTGCCCTCAGCCGTTCCTCGTACGTCTTCCCCTCCAGGCCTTTCACCATCTTCGTAGCCCTCCTCTGGACACTCTCCAACAGTTTCATGTCCTTTTTATACTGTGGTGCCCAGAACTGCACACAGTGCTTGAGGTGAGGCCACACCAGTGCAGAGTAGAGTAATGTGATATAAAAGGCATTACTGTTTTTGTGGATGCAAGCTTATTTAACATTATTGTGTTAATGTTACTACAGCTTGAGCATCTCTGAGTGGTTCTATGGCACTACTTCTTTCCCTTTTTTTTTTAAAAAAAAAAGCCAAAACAAAGAAAAACTAGTTGCCAAATGCAGTAATTAAAGCAAAGTAAACTAAAACCAAGGTAAAAATACAATGACTTGTTTTTTGATCTCTAAACTTGTGTGCAACAGTAGAATAATCTTTGCAACAATTATTTGAGCATAAATGTCTCCGTTTTGAACTGCTTAGCTTGCTTTCTTTTCTCTATGAGAACTAATGTGCTTGAAAGATAGGATTTTAAGGTAGAACAGCAGAAAATAGAAACCCTCAAGAAACAGGGAAGAGGCAGTAGATGTCAAGGCTCTGAGAATCAAGGGAATGTAGAACTCACAAGGGGACATGGATCAGCAAGAAGAAGCTTAGAGCTGATGTGGTAGCAATAAAAATAATTCAGTTTCAAACCAAAATAGATGTGCCAAGTAGTGGGCACCATCACTGAAGGCTAAAATGATCAAAGAATTTGCATCGTATCTACATTCACATAAAATGCAGGATACCAGTTGCTATCTTACAACAGAATAGTGCACGTTATGTGCAGGATTTAGTAATTTTCTATCAGTGTTATAAAGTTGCCATTGATGAATTGTTTCTGTACTGATGTAAAAAGAGGCACATCTCCATGTGTTGGACTTCAATCTACGCACCTTAACGGAGGCTATGTGGTTACCAATGACCAGGATCCCTGCATTCTATTTTCTACTGCAGTTCTCCACAGTGGCAGGCCCCTTGATTCTTCTTCGCACTCTTGGTCTAGAGTTTAGAGTTGCTGTAGTGCTACTTGTTCCATTGGCAATCACAAATAAAGCTGTGAATAAACCTAATAAGGATCAATTTGTAGTCTGATGCTGTGGCATATGAACTGCCCCTGCTCACCCAATATAACCAACCAGCAGAGATGACCCCTGATTGACAGGATACTTCAGAATATCATGGGTGATGGATTTCAGAGCTTGTAGTGAAGCAGTTTCCTTTGAGGTATCTGCATTGAATGCCATTACATGTGGTACGCTGGCTGCAAAATAAACATACCATGTAAAAGGTATTAAATTTTCACAGCAATTAAGTAGCTGAAGTAGTCATTATAGGATTGTAAAAGTACCCTTTGAAAGCAACCGATTTTTTGTAGACCGACAAAAATACAATTTCACAGTAGCAAGCTCCTTATAATTTGTCATCGTGTAGACAGGTACGTCTGATCATGTGAGATTCTCAGTAAACAGGCTGGAACTGGGCAAGTGAAAGGGTAAATAAACTGGAAAGAATCAAAGAATTAACTGGTAAGGTAAGGGGGGTTTCTGACTGTTGTCTAGCTTAGCTGTAGTAAAATAGAATGAGACCAGCATGGCCTAAGCAGAAAATGCCAACTATGAAGCCCTGTCAAGTGCCTGTGTGTTTCTTGGCATGAGCTATCCAAGACTGGCAGTATCTCAGGATTAGCAGCCATAAAAGCTGCTGCATGTTCTCAGGGCATGTTTGATTTCCTTGCTGTATCTCTGTTGTAGTAGGTGATACTTTAATTCATGCTTCCTGGTTTTGCATTTGTTGTCTTCTCTTGTATGTCCTATTACTTGTAAGACAAGACACTGGCACTGACAGGATTAAGTTTGGGTAGTTAGTTTTCTTCCTTTATCACTTCTTAAAGTCAATCTGGAAATGCTATTTTTTGATGTTGTTGTTTTTTTTTTTTTTTTTTTTTTTTTTTTTTTTTTTAGAAAAATGATAAATGAAAAATGTGAAATTTCTTAAAAAAAATCTTAAAAGAAAGTAATATACCAAATACTTCCTATTCTTGGCTCTTTCAGTGGAATTTTCAAGGAAAATAATGTGTTTAAATTAACTTTAGGAAAATCTTTGCCTACTTTTTAGAATGCATGAGCTAACAAGTGCATTTTCCTTAGACCCACTGTGAGATAGATGTGGATAACAAGGTCCATTTTACAGCTGTAAAGTACCTCTAGTAGGAAGAACTGATTATTGAAGGAGTTGCTCCTAGAACTACTGTATTTGTAAGTTTGAACTTAACGCACACAGGGACTTAGGACTGGAAGCTTCCTTCTGAAATTATGGATGACAATTTGTCAGTTCTTGTTCTGTCCTTTTCAAGACTGTTCATAGCACATCTGTCATACTGAAAACATAGGAGAAATAGAGCTAATGATTAACCTATTTTTCTGATGAGCTAAATCACTAGCATCCACTTAAAGTGGTACAGATGTGCTAGCAAGCATAGGTTGCTGCAGATTTTATGTACAGTTTTGAAGCTTTTTTATGTTATTGATACATATGTATTTCAAAGTATCAGGTACATCATTCTGGAAACATTCTGAAAATGACTGGCTGGCTTTAGGGATGTCTAAGTATGGAAATACAGCAGAGGATGAAAAGAGTAATTCTGTTCTCTTTGACTGGTACATTGTGTCAGGTGTGAAGATTTCAAGAAAGACCCTGATCTCATTGGAAACAAAATCTGCTGCTCTCTCATTCACAATGAAGAGCACTCCATGTGAAAACTTTCACGCTATGGTGTACTGTATACCATGAACTTGATATAGGTAGAAACACGCGTGATTAGTGCTTTGCAGTGTTTAGATACTCAGTAACAATTTGCCCATCTCCTCCACTTTGTTGCCTCAGTTTGCTGTTCTTCAGTACTACATGTGATTTAAATGCAGGCTCTTACTGTCTTGCAACATTTTTCTTCAATGCAATGTTTTTCAGTACAATTCATAGAGATTTGAGCTTGGCCTCTTCCTTCATTTATATGTCTTAAAGCATGCCCCTTGTTGGAGAAGCAGACATGTTAGGAGCAGGAAGCTAATTTTAGTCTACCCATTTAAAAAAGGTGGCTCACATGTGGCTTGTCCCCAAGTGGCTGATGTGCCAAAACTTATAAGCACATGATAATGCAGGCGTGATGGCTGCTGAGAAACTGGAACTATAAACTGTGAATTGCAGACCTTACCAGGTCTTTCCAGGATATTTTTTAACATTGTGGTGGAAGTCTTGAGAAGTGTAATCTTTGCCTATCTAAAAAATCTCCTCCAAAATTCCTACTCCTCTTATTTCTTTGATACACTGACTGATTTTTCTGCACTCTGGTATGAGATGGAGAAGGCTGGGTTAGTGGTTAGTCCTGGTTCTGTGGGTAAAGCTAGCTCCTGCTTTTATGACCATTAGCTGTGGAGGTGCCCAGCTGATTTGCAGCCTCTGTGAATAACCACTTCCATGAATTTGAGCTGAGTGGTGCAGGTAGAATTTCAGGTATGTTCTGTGTTCAGGGTGTTTTTCCTGCCACTCAATCCTCCTGTGCCCTGTTGTTGGGCTCCAGAATGAGAAGGTAGGAGGACCTTAAGAGTTTAGTCAAAATTACTTTTTTTTTTTTTTTTTTTTTTTTTTTTTTAAATAATCCTGGGATTTCCAAAACAGCTTTGAAAATCTCAACTCAGAAATGACCGCAATTGTTGTCTTTATTGCAAATTGCCTGTGGCAGAATAAGCTATAGAGATCACAGCAAAGGGAATCACAGCAATATGTAGGCAGAGGGTTGCTGCCCAGGTCTGTTCCTTTCACTTCCACAAGCTGGTATGATTTGGGAGCAAGTTTCTAGATCTCTGCTGTGCAGTGGAGTAAGGTGAGATGAGAGACTGATGCTACCTCATACAAGAACGACTGTATTCTTGTCTGAGGTGTATACAGAAAGCATTTTGTTCCCTCTTTCAGTATATGGAGATAACTGGCAGAGAGAGTATGCAGACTTCTAGGTAACACAGGCAAATCCTCCTAATACAGGGGGGAAATGTTTCCATTATATGTTCCAAGATACAACTTTTTGTTGCTTGCTGATGGGTTAATTTTCAATTGTGTCCAGGCAAATGAAAGAAGCCTACAAAGGACCCAACAGTGAAAAAGCAATTGGTGACAATCTAAGAAATTGAAAAATCAAATTCAGTTTTAATCACCAGTTAAAGCTGAAATGGTTTAATTTGGGGAAAAACACAAACAAAAAAAACCTCACAACTCCATCATGCAAATTGCCTTTGCATCATTTCAGCTGCTTTGAAAGCCAATTAAAAGGAGATGGGGAGGGGCATTGTCTCTGTTTACTGTACAAAAACTCTTAGTTCTCTTAATGTGTTCAAATAAGCAATTACACTGTAGGGAAGGGACATGATAGTTTAATGCAAGATGTCTTAAAGCTCTGTCAGCCTTTTCTGTCCTCTCTTGCAAGAGGAATTGCTGTTTTCTTCACAGGTGGCATTCAGCCAGCTAAAAACAATTATTTGTTGTCATGGTTATCTTGTGCATACATGCTACTCACTGGGTAGCCACTGTAAAATATTAAACATCAATGGAAGATGGGTCAAGGATGTTCTTGGGATAAAAGGATTGTGTTTACAGTGAGAAAGCAGTCAAGAAAGAATACAGTTTGAAAAATAGCAGCTTTCCATTTGGTTGCTGTTTTGGGGAGATGTGGAGGAGTCTGAGAGGAAAAGTTTCTGTTTAATAAGGTATAATCATGACTGTTTTCTCACTAGTTGAATGGAAGTCACAATTACAATCAGAGCCCTCTTACGTGAAGTAAGGCCTTGGTCCTTGTCTTCAGACTTTTCACCATTTAAAGTCTATGAGTTTGTGAACCAAAATATGTAAGCAAGCAAAGGAGAATATAAATGACCACAATAGTTCCATGTCTCCCTAACATTTACCATTTAATTAATTCTGCCAAAGACAAATCTAGAAGGCCTGTAAGGATGGGGACAGTAGTAACAAAAATGGGAATCAGAGAGTTAGTAGGGAGAAAACCTGTTTCTGGGATGAGCAGGGGTTAGGGGGAGCCAACAGTCAACCAACCCCTGGGAAGGGCTCAGGGTTTGGTGTAAGGCAACAGCAATGCACTGCTGCTATTCTTGTATTTTGACAGTCTTAGGAGCTGAATGGGTGGACGGTCCCTCCTTCTGCCCCAGGGCAGCTGTTTTCCCCAACTGGGTAAGGGTTTTATTCAGGCATTTGCAAGGAGTCTATAGGATGGAGAGGCTCTTTAGATTTTTCAGTTTTGTGTAGCTGCTAGGTTAATGCCTGCTCCTGCCAACCCAAGAGACCTTGGTCCGATCTCCATATCCTCTGGGGATGCTCTATTTTCTCCCTCAACAGTGAGTGTAGAAATGGGGGACAGAAACCTTCCCCATATTCTGTCATTTCCGTAGCTTTTCATATGAAATCTGACATTACCTACTTGAATTGTATCCTAGCTAAGAAGTGAAAAGTCTGCTGTTTCACAAGTTGTGGTCAGTGAACCAGTAGCCATTGGAATTAAGTTCTTAAAGCAGTGGTACTGTGTTCCTTACCACGAACAATGTGAGGCCTGGAGTTAACTCCTGTAATGGCTTCCTGGCATATTTCCATGCAAGCCTTTTCCCTGGTGTCTCCAGCAGAAATACAGAATGGGTTTGGCATACAACACCATAATTCTCAAACATGCTATGGAGTTTCCCAAGTAGTTTTTGCAACTTTCAGAAGAGCAGTCTGACACAGGGAACTGAATCTGTCATGCCTAATTATTTTTCTTAACCTTCACTATCTTCCTGTTCTTCCCCTGTTAAATAACTCACTTGCTAAAGCTCTGTGTGTTTTCATGGAGTGGTGCAGACAGTTGTGCATTCAGACTGAGCTGGCTGATGAAAACCA
Organism: Heteronetta atricapilla; assembly: GCA_011075105.1. Classification (NCBI taxonomy): domain Eukaryota; kingdom Metazoa; phylum Chordata; class Aves; order Anseriformes; family Anatidae; genus Heteronetta; species Heteronetta atricapilla. Next base: position 6,472,773 of record CM021736.1, read on the forward strand.
GTTGTAGTGTGGAAGTTCTGCTGCTGTGTTAGTACAGTGCTGTGCCCCTCCTGAGAAGCCTATGTAAACTCTTGAGTATTCTGGAAATAGTAAAGATTCCACAGTGATTTTCATGAATGTGGGAATGTACAACGTGGTTGAAAATAGAAGACCTTGTTAGGTCGCTTTTTTGTAGCGTGTTGCAAACACTGGATTATTTTTAAAGGATTTTTCCAGCAAAGTTATGGTGAAGGTATTTCATGTGTCAGATAAGCAAATCCTAGTAAACTGCACCAGTCTTCCAGAATCACATTTTTTGGTTGCTTTGTGTTCTGCTTCCATTAATAGTAAAGGTCAGTTAAAAAAAATTTTTTAGACCTTTTTTTTTTTTTTTTTTTTTCACACTAGCCTTCCCAAAGCAGCTTCCAGTGTCCTCATATAATACTCTTATTCGGTCTAGTTCATCAGTATTGAAGATTCCCTTCAGAGTTTCCTGAAGCATCAAAATAAGTATTCCTTTCTCGTTGCTCATGAATGCAGGTAACCATGGTAAAATACAGTCAATAAATTATTAACCTGACTCTTAGCATCTTTAATGCTTTCCTTTGTGTAATTCACAATAGCATAATGTTGTATATTTCATATCTCTGCAGGACTTCGAAGGTGGATAAATGATCTGAGCTGAATCCACCTTTTGGGGAGCATTTAGAAGGAGGATCAGTTTTAAATCTGGGTATAGAGGTACCAGAACTTAGTATCTCAGAATCCTTAAACTGTTGCCCACTTCCTCTGAGTAGCTTCCCTGTTCTGACACCTTTATGATCACACCCTTTTGAGATGGGTATAGTACCTGCCCAAGTTCCAGCTGGCTTCCAGTATTCTTGCTAATACCCCCAAGCATTTCAGTCTCTTTCAGGATCTGCAAAGCATGCCTGACTTATCTGAAATTCATGAATTCATAGCACAGAGCTAAGAAGAGTTATGGTGATTAAACTCTTCCACAGCACGAGGCACAAAATTTTACCCTGTGATTTCTTTAATCAGGTCCGCAATTTCTAGCTCAACAGAAGTATGTTTTTTAGAAGGATGTCTGATTTTTGTTTTTTTAAAAAAATCAGTATAAGTATTTATTGTAGTTTTTAATAGTTCTTTTCCACAAAATAATTTCCTTAAGTGTCAGTTGTTGTTTTCTCCATACTCTGGTATTAGTGTAATATGTTTTGATGTGCTTGTGCTTGCCATTTAATGAGGTTGATTTGGTATTTATTGAAATAATTGTGGGATATATAACACTTGTGCATGCCAGTTCCATGAGGTAAATTTTGGTACTTTTTGATAAAGTGCCAAGTATTGTCTTGATGCCAAATAAGGCATGGTACTTCATGGAAAACAATGCCAGTGTTGTGACTGAAAGGATATTTCCTTTCATGAAATAAGTAGTGGATTAAAAGCAGGCTCTTTGTTATCACCTTCAGCTGTGGAATTAGCTGGCATTGTACCAAAGGCAACAGAAATTATTTTGGTGAAAAAAGTTTTTTAAAACTACTATGGAAGCCACTGTCTTTTCTGGGGAAGAAAACAATACCACCTCACTCATAAAAACACAGGAGGAAAAACTTCACAGTGAATGTGCAAAATTTACTTATCAAGTTTGGCAGTATGTTTTTATCAGCTTTTTCAGGTAAGTGGAAGTTTAAGTATGCTTAATTCATATCCTTGAGTTCTTGGAGAACCCTTTGTAACTCCCTGCAGTACCATTTTCAGTCTTTACCTTCCCAAAATATCAGAGAGAAGCCTAGCAAAAAGGTGTGGAGTTTGCTCAGAAACCTTTAAGGATTCAAAGCATAGGTGTAGTGACCATGTGGAAAACCTGATCCCAACAGCAGTTTTGTCTTCAGTCTCCCCACTTCAGTCCAACCTTATCAACTCCCTCCTTGTTTTACTTGAGAGTACTGGACTAATGACACCCAGTGAAGAGATGAGATGGGTGGGGGTGGGGGGAGTATCTGAAAGGGTCAGATGATTTTCTACGAAAATGCAAATTAAGATTCTTAGCATTTTTGGAATTTCATGTGAAATTATTTTTCTCATGTCCTAACTTCTCATAGTTACAGAATGATATAATCTTGAATAAACTAAGGTTGGATCCATCTGCAATCATTAAAAAATTAAATTCCAAGAGCTCTCAGTAACAATCTGTTTCAGTTTGTACGTCTTACTGTTACATGCATTCACAGTATCCTTGGGCAGAAAAAATACTTTCCTTCAAGCAATAAAGACAGCCACTTTTTAATCCTTGCCATTGTGAACTGGAATGGCATAAAGAAAGGTGTTTTCCTCTAAAAGAGTGTTTGCTAACTTTTTGTTTTCTTGTCAAAGCTTGTCTTAGCTATTACTGTCAATTGTAAGGTCTTGATCAGATCTGTCATTTTACAGAAAAACCTGCAATGATATTGCTGCCAGCCACCTTGTGCATCTGAGGGTTAAGCCGGCAAAACCCTTAGTCATTGCCTTTGTCCAGCTGAGACCTGTTATGTGATCTACCCAACAGCTTAGGGAGCACTGGCTGTGCCTACTCTGGTGGCTTAGCCCTCCCAGATTCTTCATGTGAGCAATGGTTGTGGAAGCTTTCGGATGCACTGTTAAACAGAAATGAATTGCTGCTAGGACTCCAACCAGAATGTGATTTTCAAGTAAATGAAGGAAACAACCTCAGAGGTGGTTGCCCCAGCAGCTGAAGTGATGCCTTGCTCACTAGCAGGTTGATGTTGACTGATTTGCTCACCTAAGGATGGGCCTCCTAATGCTCAATACTTCCAACTGAAGAGCAGTTAAAGAGAGTGCCATCTACTCAGAACTGGCATGATATAGCAGTTAAATTCCAGATATGCTGTGTATCTGGAAGCTACACACCCTGTATCAGGAGAGTTTGAATGAGATAATCTGATAGGTTACTTGGGCTGTGTCTGCACGACACAATACAGTATTATGCAGATGTAGCACAGACGTCTCTGTGCGAGTTATCTCAGATGCTGCGCAGCTGAAAAGTAGATTAACTCAAGGTCTATGTGATGTGCTGAGGCTGTTCCTGATACCCAAGTTAGCTTTTGTACTTTATTTCTTTCTTTAATCATGAACTGCATTAAGAGTCCCTTTTCAGCCAGACATTTTTGTAGCTCTAATTCAGAACCTGTAAAAGTACAGTTCCAAATTAGAGTAAACCTCTGTACTTGGCCTAAACAAGATGTTGTAAGACACTTTTTATTTAGTGAAACTATTAAAATGAAGTGGATAGGATTTATGCATGTGCAAAACTGCTTCTAATTTTAAAACTGAATTTTGCATTTAATCAAATAAAAACTGATGTAATTATGTACACTTTTATGTGTTTTATAAGTTTCTTGCCTGTTTTAAAAAGGTGTCTGTATGAGTAATGTGCTTACTTATGTATTTCCTTGATGGTTGCTCTGTAAAGAGATGGTAGGAGGCTTTTAAAATAAATTTTGACCTTATCAGAATAACACTGACATAAGTTAGCAGCATGAGATTTCTTATGTTTTGGTTCTGTTTACATTGTTAGCAAATCTGTGCCTGCTGTTACCTATCATCTGAACCCTGTGTTTTAATAACTCAGGAAATACCCCTTCCTGAAAGGATATACATTTTATATTAATTCTAGCTTTAAAATCAATTTCGATCTGATTTGCCAAAAGAACTCTTAAGTTCTTCCCTGATCCCTCTGAATATACACAGAAAACTAGCCATTGTCCAATAACATCATCACTTTATATGAACACAGAGGAAACTCACATATGAGCCTACTGTGTAGATAATCATTTATGAATAAGTCTAATATTTATTCACATAAGAAATACCGTGTTTTTACAAATGAGTTTCAAGGACAATTGCTTACGAAAATTAAAAAATGTATTTAATGAGCAAACACGAATGATGAATTGTTTTTCTTAGAGACATAAAATTAATATATGAACTTGTTATTTGGAACAGCTGACAGTACATTATTCATTCCAGGTTTTCACTTGCTGTTTGTCATACTGAATAAAATGCACGAGTGACCTAAGTTTGATAGATTTAAGATTATATTGTAGGCTAAACATAAGCATATAATAAATCATCATAATCTTTAAAATATACAGAATAAATTTTAATTTTCTCATGCCTGAGAGCCCAAAGGGTCACCTCGTATTACAGCAGTCTGTGTGAATGCTGCACTGTTAATTGAGATTTTCTTTGTAAAATCTATCAAGTTGGAAACATTTTTATCAGCTATTTGGTTATTTTCTTGGGAATTAAGAATCTGATTTGTGCGTTAGTGACAACATTTGTGGTTGTAGTATATGTTAAGAAAGGGAATATGTGATTTTTTGACCACCCATACCTTTGTAGGATGCATATTTTTTGCACAGTGAATGTTACAAGTGCAAACTGCTTTGAGACTGAAGTCAGGAGTGGGGTTTACTGCTTCTATTTGTGGCTCCTTTGAGCAGTCAGTTGCCTAGGAGATCGCTGGCAAAGCCCCAGCAACTACTTACACCACGTTAGCCTATAAAGTAAGCGCTGCAACAGATCTAGTGACAATCTTTAGATACTTCCTGAGAAAACACCCTGGAGGTTTTAGAAGGGTTTATATTTCCACCACCTGTCTCATTGTCACATCTGCTCTTCAGAAAACAGAATGGAAAATGTTTAATGATATCTTGATAAATGTTTGTTTCTTTCCCCAATATAGACAATCAATGTCTATTAAAAACAATTTCTTTTTCTGCCTCATGTAATCCTTCCTTGTGTCAGAGATAAGCAGCAGTCATCTAAAAAGATTAGCTAACTTCTGTGATTAGCGAGCTCAAACCCTGCGCTTTACAGGTAAGTGAATGTGGCACTGAGGCATCCCTGTCTCCACTGTTATCACTTTCTTTGGCTCTTATTTCTGATCCCGATTTATGGAATGAAAACAATAAAGGTGATAGGAGAACGCTGATATGCAGGGACTGTGGATGCTATTGGAATATATGTTCTGAGGAAGATGGTAAGTGGGATGTTTTCAACCTTCACATCCACTGTAATAGCATTTTTACTACTTAACCGCTGACATCTAACAGCAGCCTGTTGTGCTCCTGGAAACCAGCTCTGTGGCACTGCTGAAAGGAGGATAAATTGGGAAGGAACTGCCTTGTAGAACTAATGGATACTAGTTTTCTGTGGAGGTTTTTTTCCCCGATTGCAGAATTTTTGGACATGCTTCTCTGAAAGGTTATTAGTATTTCCCTTTGAAACATTTCAGTTTGGAAACCAGATACCATCTCAGTATGTGTTCAAGGGTGGTGTAATTAAGCATAGATCCTCAAACTAGAAAGAGAGGAATACACCACCAGAAATGGATGTTGTGTACCTTGCTGAAAATGGTGAGAGTTTTCAGCAGAGTATGTATCCAGAAAATATTCTTAGACCACTCAGAAGCTTTGCAATTAAATCTAATTTGAACAAGATAATTGCATTACTTTTTATAAATTGGAAATTAGTCAGTCAGGTTTTACAGGTACTTAATTGTGCTCCAGGAGATGTACAATGCAGGGGAGATGTTCAGAAGAATGGAAATATACCACTGTGAACTAATATTTAAAGAAAAAACTGAAGAAGGAGCTTGTTCATTTCAGTGTTATGGCAGATGGAGTTCCAAGTGAGCTCGGAATTATGCAGCATTGTCAGACAGGGAAAAAATACTAAAAAAAATTGCATTCTATAGCAGCACTTAGTAGTAGTGTGACATATGAATGTCTTTGAGCAGGTCTACTTAAATCCTCAGAAGCAAGAGCTGTTACTGGGACCGAGTTTTAAATGACAAATTTTCCATTAAGTATCTGTAGAAGAATTGAGTAAATTACTTAAAAAGATAACATTCCCTTCAGTCCCTATTCTACTCATGGATATTCTGAGGTGTTTCAAAACACTTTCAAAGGTACATATTACTCCTCCTCCAGGGATACAAATTCCCAATTCCTCATTGCCTTTCATACTTGGATGTGTCTCAAAAGCCAGTCTACCCACAAGTCTGATATTTTCTGTACGGTTCAGTAGCTGTGGCAAACGAGTTTACCAGGTGGCAAATCAGTAGGATGAAGGAATCTCCTGTCATGTTGATGCGTTAGTTGTCTGACATTGCTATTGCCTTATCACTCACAACTGCACGTACCCATATTTCTACAAATTGAGTGGAACCTTATCCTTTACATGAAAACTTTGATGGTGGGAAGAATTAGTGAGATTTGCTGTAAGGAACTACTAGTGAGTTGAGTACAATGTATCTTTTGATTTAACAGTTCATCCTGGGAGAGAGCCAAAATGATTTCCTACCCTCAGACCATAAAAAACAATGAATTCTTAGGCTTTGTGAATGAATTTCATCACTTCTTGTAACGTCTTCTGTCATCTTTAACATGTGGTAAAATAGCTGTAAACCTGTTTACAACATTTGTTCAAATTAAATAACCATTTCGCTGAATCTTTATGGAAGATAAAATTAAATATCAAATTCAATACATGATTATAAATAAAAGTATAGGCACTACATACCTGGTTTCATCATACCTGAAAGTTTTGTAACAGTTCTCCCTGGATGATCTTCTGTTCATAAATTCTGTTTTATACATTGGTTTTTTTTTCTGCTTACAGGCTATATACATATGTAAGTGTGTGTATATATTCATGCAATACATTTTTCTATATAGAAACGTTCGAAACCATCCTTTCAGATATACATGAGAATATTTATAGTTCTAGAATGTTAAACTATTTGTTTAATAAGTGCTATACTTTACATGGTAGGTTATGGTATTAGCTGTTATGATAGCTCCTTGTTTGGAACTACCATGATTTGCAAAATACTGTAAGGTGTGTTTGTTAGGGGGTTGTTTTTAACATTGCTTACACACAATTAACTTCTGTAACAGAATCACAAAGGTATGGAGACTGACTGTTGCTGACTGCAGAAAAAAAACATTTTGAGTTTTGTGAAGTTATCTTTTTTCTGTGAACCTTGGATCATTCTTATTTATTTAGTATTTATTAAGAGTCAGTAAAAAGGAGCAGAAAAGGAACAAGAGACACCAAACATAGCTGGGGTCAGCTGTTCTGCCTTCCCTTATGAGATGTCAAAAGAAAGCTGTTTCAATGCCACTTAAAATGTACCTCTGTACAAAGGCAGGTTTTGTAAACAGCTGATGTAGTGAGACAATTTGAGAGTGAATTTGGGATGAAAACCAGCTGTCTTGGTCAAAAGAAAAAAGACTGAAGTAGTATTGAAAGGCAGAAAAGCAATTGGAAAAGACTATTGATATCCAGACCACCAGAGCATTTTGTTACTCAGGTACCATCATCTACGTATGTCTACTCACTGATATTATGGCCTACAATCTGCAGGAAGTTTTACCTCAGGCTTTTTTCAGTAACTTACATTGGTGAGCATCACTGGCTCACCTGTCAATCTGTGACATTTGAAATTCAAGTTGTCACAATGTCTTAAATCCACCCTGCTTTTCTTATTTGGACATTGTAAGGTGGTAAATTCCTAGAAATAAACTTTATACTGTGTTATCCTAACTATGAGAGGATTTCCAGGGATGGATGAACTATTGGCTTTGGTTCATGGAAGGAAACTTCTAACTTGGGAACTTCTGTCTCTCCCAGCAGCAATCATGTTAAGTTGTGCTCACCAGAAGCAACTAAATCAAGAACTTCCAGAATAATGGAGACAGGAGAACTGCATGAATGCCCTAGCTCTTTTAGGTTGGGTTTCCTGTAGGGCTCATGGCTAAGTCATACAGTTGGCTTTTAATGATGAGGACTGGCTGACATGATGCAGCTAGGACTTGATTTCTATTATTTTTGCAAAGCTCCCATAAATACTGGGGCAAAATTATTTAAATTTGAAAACTAACAACAACAACAACAAAAAAAAAACCAGCAAGTTGAAGGTTTATTGGTACTCTTACTGGATAACCCCCACAGTGTGCAGGTGGTTTCCAAATCTCTCCAAGTAAGAAGACCCTCCCAAACGAAGCCTAACATGCCTTCATATCTGTTCAGGATTTCCTTGTCCTCTTTCCCATTCTGTAGTTGAAGGTCTTTGGGGAGCATAAGTCATTAAAACTCCATTTCTCAAAGTAGCTGATGTAAAAATTTTATACTTATTTTGAACTTAATGCAACAGGTGCACTGTAACATGTTAAAAATAGATATATTGAATACCTCTTACCTATTTATTAGTTATCTCTAGAACAGTGCTAACAACTCTTCAAAATAAACCTGATAATAGGCTCTGGACATGGCAACTTGTAAGGGTAAGGCTGATTTTCATCATTGAGTATGTCATCACTCAATGTGTTTTTTTTTAAGGTATGACAGAATCAAATCAAAGTCATTGAGTTTATTTCCAGGGCCTAGTTCTAAACTACCATTCCTATTGAAATGTGTGTGCTTATCGAAATAAGTTAAATGGCATTTATGGTGGAAATTCTATTCCTATATGTGTGTGTGTATGTATGTGTATATATATGTATATATATATATATATATATATATATATATATACACACTTGAAATATATTTTTATTTAAAATACCGAAAGATTACTACTTTTATATTTAAAATGAGTAGAGTTATCCTATTTGGCTTATTTTATGTTTCTTAAAAGTACTCATTTATTACCTTGGCTTAAATTTTGACTAATAAACTTATGATTAGTAGAAACAACTATTTTGCATCTTTTTTTTTTCAGTAGAATAAAAGCAAGAGGTAACCAATTCAGTATGTTTTCCAGTTAGCTTCTAGCCTCCAGCAAAAAATATTGACAAATCCTTGTTTAACATGTTGATCTTTGCTAATGCTGCTGAGGTGAGAAAACCTTATCCATGAACTCATGATGTGTTTTGTATCTCATAAAGTAGTGCATGTGTATATCCTACTTATTTAGGTGATGATTGTAAAAATAGAAGAATTAAATGGCTGTAAATATCTTTATAGGTAGAACTATCCTCAATCCTTTGTATTCCTTTGCAAAAGTTTTGCAGGGTTTGTTCTGACCTGATTGTCACCAGTTTCTCCATTGTTTCTCCTTTTAGCCATGTGAGATTGTGGAGCAGGTGAGGTGAGCACTCCTCAAGTAGGTTGGGAATCCATGCTCAGTTCAGGGCCAGGCTTGGAAAACTCATAACCTGTTATTTGGCCATGTGAGGCTCCACCTTATTATTATGCCCATCATTCCTGGAGCAGAAGTGCTAATGATTTCCATGGTGACTTGGACTCAAAATGTGTTTCAAGGCAGAATTAATGCTTGGCCCTTTACATTTCTGCTCCTTTGCACTGACTTGTTCTTGGTTAAAGCTCTGTCCCAAGATGGACACAAAGGAGGTTCCATGGACTTCCCACTGAAGGGGAAAAGCTGCCAGGGTGGGATGCCAAGGGCAGGCTTGCCCTTGCATAGATTTAGAAAATCCTGTCAACTCAGGTTGAAAGAGTGCAGGGCATTCAGTTCCAGTATTTGACAGAGGTATGACTCAAATTGTTAACTTCTGTGGCATTTTGTCTCACCTTTAACTTTTTAATTAATGCAATTCTTGTGCTGCTACCACATCATTCCCTCTTCACTTCTTTGTGATTTTTAACATGGTGTAAGATACTGGCAATGGATTTTCTTTCTTTTTTTTTTTGGTTATTTTTAAATTAGTGCACTGCAGTCTGCAGCTGTTTTTGTCTTTTTTGTTTCAGCTTCCTAGTTACATACTTCCCATTATTACTGATAGTGATATGATGATGGCATAGCATTTGCTAAGGTGTCCAAATACAAGTATAGAGCTTTTATAATGAAACTATAATGAAAAATTTAGCCATGTTGGTAGAAAACAGCCTGTGCAGCTAACAAGTTTGTATTTCATTATACAGTGTGATAATTTTGTTTGTAATTAAGTGGAGGAGGTATACCTGTACAGATGTCTTACTGTTAGTACTGCAGTGCTTTGTATATGGTATTGCTATCCCTGAAAAATTAGCCTAGCTGAACAAATGTAAGTTCAAGGAGATATTCCTGTAAGGTATTGTTTTGGTGACAGCAACATTTCTTCATCGTTACTAGAAAACAAGCCTAACAAATACGGGAATCAATAATCATGAGGAGCGCCGCGTAATGTACTTACAGAGAAGTATCAAGACCATGTTTCCAACAGTTATTTGCCAAGGACTTGCTTATTTGTGGCTCATCTTTTGGGCTAGCAGAATTAAACTCCTGGTTAGATGTGGGGGAAAACTCTAGGGTTAAGAAGCCTTTAGACTTCTTGTTTAGACTAATGTGGAAATGTTTTTGCTACTAAAGTCATAATTGGCAAGATGTACGATAAGGTTTGGAGAGATGTCAAACAGGACAATGTTTATGCAAAGCTAGAAATAATGTGGTGCCTTCTGAATCATCCCTTAGCTGTGGGAATGAGTTTAAGAAACACTATAAAAGTCCATTCATTTAGCTGCACTGGATATGAAAATAACCTTTACCTTTGAAGAGAAGATACAGTGCAGAGAATGTCTGCACTGAATAGATACTGAGGCTTAAATCCACCAAAATAATTACTTGGCTTTTAAATGTGTTGAGAAGTTGTATTTGTGTTTTTCATTGTGAATAAGACAGCTTTCCTCTCATGGAGGGAGGGTCACTGTGCTTTTAGGTCTGACATGGAAAAAGTACATAAACATTATAAACAAAGAGGGTTATAATTCACAGTAAACACCGAGAAGGAAATCAACAGTAAAAGAGCCATCAAATAACATTGTAAAGTGTAGTAATGTTACAAAAAGTTTGGCAGCTGATGTCAGAAAACACATATAGCGTTCCTATGTATGATTGACTTGGTTTTTAAGTTAGGATTGTTCTCTTCATTCTGTCTCATTTTTCTGCAAAGCAGAAAAGTTGTATGTAATGCCCATGATTTCTGGTTAAATTGCCATGTTGTTTTATAAAGATAGTCAACCTTCATTTCTAAGTTCCAAGTGACTGAGTTCATTACATACTTTAGTAAACTATTTTGTTAATGAAATATCCTGCTAAAATTTTGCCTGGCACGTGTGCTCTGAATTGTGACATTAACAAGGTGCATTGTTAATCAAAATTACACAAAAAGCTTTTGACTGTTTTCTGCCTTATTACTCTGGAAACCAAAGTAGTTACATGTTTTGGAAAGGCTGCTCTTGAAAAGAAGAGCAAAGGAAATCACATGTTCACTACCACAAAGGCATTATCTTAGATAGATGCTTTTGCTTTAAGTACTCAGTTAATCGCTTACCTATTTATCATGCCGAAGGAGGTATTTTCTTTGTCGAGAGTGGCTTTTTGCTTAGGAAACTGGTTGTCGAGGGTCTTCAGGTTTCCTGTGTAAATATGAATGCACAAGGAGCTTTTCTCGGTTCTTAAAAATAGAACTCTATTTCAGAATGCAAAATTCCACCCTCAGTGATTCCTACAAGCTCCATTTGGTGCTCAGAAGTATATTTGAAAGTGTTAGAAAGAAATGACATATGCTGTTCTCCTTATTAAAAAGCATGGATTCAAACTGAACAGACCTAAATTTCTGATGTCCATCTGATGTGGTGGCTGTCCTGCTGGTACATGACACTAGGGGGAAACTTGTGGATCCCCAAGGGCGAATATGTTCCTTAAGGGCCTGTCCCACTCCCCCCACCTGCACCAGGAGTACTCTGGAACAGTGGTGAAGCAGGGTCTCTGTTGGAGGTGGAAGGAATCAGGAATTTAAAGCTTAGTTACCACAGATGCTGAACTGGAACTGTTTTCTCTGGTCACAAGGAGCCCCTACTAGCGCTGAGTTCCTCACTGGGTGGGCAGTGATGTGCCCCCAGCCGCTTCTGCCCTGTTCCTCTACAGCACAGGGAAATGCTGTGGTGGCCAGGGAAACCCCATCCCCACCACCACAAACAGTCTCAGCACGAGGAAAAATAATTTAAACACTGCCGAGTAACACAAACACACAAAAAAGCCGCCTTTCCACAGACTGGAGCTCTCGTCACCACTGAGGTGAGCCGTCACGCTGCTACAGCTGTGCTGATTGGCTGAGCTCTGCCTGCAGGCAGGGCTGTGGGCAGCTTCAGGAACTTCCTGGAACCTTCCAGAAGCGGCTGGAGCTGGCCCTGCTGGTCCTGTCAGGGCCCACCTGCGCCTCACGGGGCCAGCTCGGAGCGGCTCCAGATGGGGGGGGGCTTGGGGCTGGTTCTGAGGCTGCCAGTGAGGTGATGGGGGATGCTGTGTGTCTAGACACACTGACTCCACTCAGGGCACCTACAAGGTAGAAATGAGACCCAAATCTAATTTTGAAGCGTTTTCGTTTTCTGAGGGCAACGTGATGACACTTGTGAAAGCAGGAGGGGCTTTTCTGGGTGCTGGGCAGATGAGTGGCTGTCCTGGCCCGGCCCCACAGCACTGGGGGCAGTGTGGTGTGGGGGCGAGTTTGTGGAAAGTGAGTGCAAGTCTGGGGGAAGTCCTTGTGCCTAGGGTGGCTTGACAGTAGTTGGGAATCTGACCTGGGATTTTATTGGGTCCTTTAATATTGCATGCACATGAGAACGTGCTTTAAGCCTATGCAACCTCACTAGGTCTGACTCTTGCCTCTTGCTTATGGTTTGGTTGAAAATGTATCTGCTGGTGAAATGTTTTTGCGTAAACCAAACTTTTCAACATACAGCAGCTCTTGTGTTTGTGTGCACACAGTAAAAAGCCCCCGCTTGTACGCACATAGTAAGAAACCCCCAGGGCTGTTTCTGTGCCAGTCAGTACTGACCCAATATGCTTCTCTCTGAGGTTCTCTGAACTCGGTGTTGCACCAGACAAAACTAGCTGTTCTGTTGCCTCCCTTTCTTATGTATGTTGTCCTGCAATAAAAGTCCGCTGAGTATGGTTACCCTGCTGGCTGGCAGAAGGGAAGATGGACAGGCTCATTTCCTTTGGAACTGCAGAGATAAAACTGCAGAGAGCGTTGGCTTTGCTTGTAGTAAGCTCTACCATTTGGGTGGCTGAGTGGGACATTCCCTTCCTGACCTGAAGGGACATGTGAAATACATAGAGCTTTCTGTATTTCTACTTAATGCTAGCACTTGGTTGCTGAGGATGAGAGTAACATGTTCCTTGGTGCAGCTCAGCTTTAGGTTATTCTCATCTGCATCTCAGGGTAAAGCAGTCTAACAGGGCAGGGTAACTGGGCCAGGAAGATTCGCACTTAAAATTTGCTGGCAGATCAGAGACAGTATCCTTTATTTAGCCATTAGAACATAACTCATGTAATTCTTGCAGCTATTGGCTTAGAGAAAACACCTTAAGTATGGCAGACAAAAACACCACAAAACAAAAGAACCAACAAACTATTACTGGAAAAGAATGAACAGGGTGCAAAACAGAATTTCAATACTTAATTTCCTTTAAAAGTAGAAAACTGTTTATATTATAACTCTGTATATATCCAATTAGGAGCAGACATTTAAGACTATTCATTAAAATTGGGTTGAGTTTACTCTTCCTCACAGTTTGCTGGATTCTATAGGCTGAATTGCACTCTTTATTTAAGTTAGGGCATTTTAAAATGTCCTAACTTGTCCCTTTTCTTTAGTTTTATGTGAAAGCAGATGTTTCTGTGTATGTGTTTGGTTTGGGTTTTGCTTAGTTCTGGCTTAATTTCTTGCCTTCAGTGTACATTTCCCACCACTGTCAATCAATTTCAGCAATTCATGAATGTTGAAGTCAAATGTCAGTACCAGCTGGAACAACTGTGTGACTCCAGTTCTTAGCCACTGAGACTTGGTTTTAGTGGCTTCAAGGTGAGTCTCTTATTTGTAAAAACTTCAGCAACCTTTCATCTTTCTCTGTCTTATCACCTCATGTGTCTGTGAGACCTGAGATATTTAAAATTGACTGTTACATTTTTCCAAGCTTCTTAGAAGACTTTTGTGACACACTTTGTATGCAGTTGCTATGCTGTATTTCCAAGTCACCGAAGTCTGCTAACTGTCCTGTAGTTGATTACTACTGTGATGTTCAAAGCTTTTTAAAAAAAATTATTAGTACACATCCAGTGCAAAAAGGAAAATTTCTAAGAAAATGTCAGCAGTGAGCTATAAAACTGAATAATGCAATTATAGAATGATTCTTCTGTGATGAATGGAGGCAAGAAGAAAATTGCTAAATCATCATCATGCTGTTTTCCGTGCCACTTGGTCAGAATATGGAATCATTACAGTAACTTCTACTTGTACTCTCCTTTGGCTAGGAGTACATTCTGATTGCAAACTATATATAGTAGTAATTTAATTCAGGACAAAAATGTAACAATTGTTCTTACTGGGTATAGGACTGAACACATTAACTCAGACAAGATCGGATGAAGAGCGTAATATACTTTGTGAAACCACACTGTGTATGTTTATATTAATCAGGAGAACTTCCCAAACTAGAAATTCATCTGTGTTACTGAAGATGGAGTTCAAATATCATGGAAACTGTAATGACCACAAATGGTCAAGACCTTATCTTGTATTTCATTTACAGCTGCTGCAGTGTATTTATGCTAACATCACACTGGATGATTGGTTTAGCACTAACTTGTTATGTTTTTTTTAGAATCCAGGTGTTCCTCAGTGCCTTATTAAAGTGCCAACTCAGCATGATTGCCCTGGTAGGACAGACAGGATCACAACTCTGATAGGGGTATGGCTTTAAGCATATTTGATTCATCATTATTTATGGCTTTCAAATATTCGTGTGTTGCAAATAAAGTGTGTGGATTTTTACAAATCCAGTTCTTCTCATTGAGAGTGATTTTGCTTTCCTGAACAAACAGATCGTACAGAAATTATTTTAAATGCTAAAAAAAAAAAAGTCATCATGTGACCTGTGTAGAGTAGAAAAACTGAGGTCATTCTCTGACATTATTGTGACTCATTCCTGCTTAACATTTTGATTTTACTGTGGCAATTGTATTTGCAGATTTTGACAAACAAAGCTTGACAAGCGGTAAGCCCTGATGTATAGAAGTGAGTCACAGCTGAAACACCTGGTAATTTCAATGTATATCTGAAACAACTTCAGGTAACTGCCATCTTGAAAACACTGATTTTAAAAAACCTTCTGATTATATTTTTGATGAGCAGTTTTACGTTAGTATTGAATCTGTTGTGATAAGGTTCACTGATGTTTTGTTTTCAGGGCTGTGGTGGTGTTTTTAAGTGTTTCATAGCAGGTATGTGATCTACTTCATGTTCAATAAAATACCTACTGATGATGAGTACTTGTGCAGAACTTTTACTGGTTAGACCAGCTAAGTATACAGAGTGCATATGTGGTGTTTTTGAGAAAGGACGTATACAAATTGAATTTAGTTGACAGAATTAAATATCTAGTATGTTTGTGTATGCTAGTATGCTAAGTATGCTAGTGCTGTTACTTCACACACGTAAGTCTATGTTTTCTAATAAGTTAGTAGGAACATGTGCCTATTGGTGGGAAGGAGTATGAAGAAAAAGCAATAAAACCTGAAAATACTGAGACACCACAAAAATGAGGTTGATGTCCTGAGTTCATTAGGAGTTTATAAAAAGTGCTAATTATCAAAAGAACAAATAATTTTATTGTACTGTTTCGCTGATGTTTAGAGAAGATGTTAAGCAACACCTTCAAACTATTGTAGTGGTCAAGACTTGTACTAAAGCTCTATATAGGACAAAACTAAAGGACATACAGGATCATGGTCTTATATACCAGTATTGTTACTGAATTAATTAAAAACTTTACTCTGTGGTACATTGTGCTAAAACCCTTGGCAGTTGCTGAGATCCTGCCTCAGAGCGTGTGTGTGGATGTGGATGAAACAGGCACAAGATTCTTAATGGGAGTCAATAAAGAGTCTTTGTTCACTAATAAAAAAAACTCTGATCATTTGACTCATCCCTTAGAAAAAAACTATACCTGAAAGAATAATTGTATTTATTCCATCGTTTCACTTCAGATATCCATTGGCAGATTTCAGTAGCTTAATGCCATCATTACATTAATAAATGCCATTAGTCAGCTTTCGTGAACTGCACGTCATTTATATTATCCCTCTGGCATCATACAGAGAGGTGCTTAGACAGCTAAGAGCTCTGGTCTACCGACACCCCAATAAGATGCTTCTCTTCTGTGTTACACATGGTTTCCAGTACAGACTTATTACAGCATTGTACAGATCACGCAATAAATGTTTTCCTCTACTGTCTGCAAAGAGTCTTGACACAGATGTCACAGCTGCTCTGCTCTGGTATTTCTGTTCTGTGTTTGAGCCCCCCTGGAGGAACAGAAACCAGTCAGAATCTTGTTTCTTCAAATCAGCCAAAGGGTGCCAAAGGATGCAGAGTGCACATCTGTTATATGAGATGTCTGAAACTTGGATTGCTTTTTGTGTATCTTCTGCAGATCTTTGATTTCAGTGAGGCTCTAATCAGAGCACAAAACTTTCCTCTTGACAAGCACAAGAGGAAAATAATCAGAAAATAGGGTGAGTGGTTTGCTCTAATCCTCATCTATGAGTTCTTGTGCGGTCTTGAAGTAAAGATTTCTTAGCACCTTGGTTTCAGTGTAGCTGCCTGTAAACTAGGCATAACATTTATTTATTTTACGGGAGGTTGTTAGGCTTAATTAACTGAAGACATGCAAAGCATCTTAGGAGCTTTGTGATAGGAAATGCCGTGTAAATGCATAACGTTGAAATACTAATGTGTAAAATGTAACTTCTATACTACTTTTCTTGGAATTAGACCTTGTGTTGTATTTTTTCCTCTGGAATAGGTATTTTAAGGGTCTTAATGTGCCGTAGTGAGCTCAGTAAGAAAAAGGACAGAAACAAAATCTTCAGCTCCCATTTGAGTGGCCATTGGAAGGCATTTAGCAAATATTTCCATTTGAAGAGTAAGAACTTTATCACCAAAGGACAAATAAGCTTGAAGAATTGGCCTCTTCATTTAGATACCTGAGTGTGAACAGGTATCTGTTGAAAATTTAGCCCCATATCTATTTCCTGTCAGATTATAGTGCACCTCGTTAGCCACCATTGTACACAGTAACTTGATTTGCTTCTACCAAGCTGCATAATTTTAGTTGCCTTGTATTTTAATAGCATGTTATTAGGTTTCCCAAAGTCCTAAATTTCTTATGTCACTCAGGAGTCCTCTTAATTTTTGGCATAAATTATTAAATTCTGCTGTCTTCATATTCCATACAGAACTCAGTCTTGCACAATAATAAAATTTTGAGTGAATGCCTCAAAAGAAATGGTGCCAGC
This sequence comes from Heteronetta atricapilla, assembly GCA_011075105.1. Lineage (NCBI taxonomy): Eukaryota > Metazoa > Chordata > Aves > Anseriformes > Anatidae > Heteronetta > Heteronetta atricapilla. The sequence continues at coordinate 6,490,127 of CM021736.1, forward strand.
TCCTGAATTCTTGCTCCTGATGAGCTAATATCCCTTCGTTCTTTACAGAGGAGTTCCACATTGTAGTTAACTGTTTTGCTCAGAACTTTAAAATGAGGCTTCATGTTCAGTACCTTCATGTTCAGTCCTTTGCTATCCTATCTCTGAGGAGGTCATGCCTTTCTGCATAGAGAAATCACTCTGACAAGTATTTGGAAGGAGCAGTCCATAACGACTGCTCTGTCCTTTCCAGCATTTGTGGGAAAACAAATGGTTTGTTACGTCAGTAATATGGTCATTTAATATTTCATTAATCACCCAGCTAAGAAGCCGTGCTTTTCCCCATACGTGTTTTAAAGATGAGAAGTATTCTGTTGCTGCTTATGTGTTCTGAATAGCTGAGAGAGATTGGATATGATGGCTCAGCAAGGCTTCTATGTTTTGAGTTTGGTTTTGGCTTGTGTTTTTTTGTTTTACTTTCCACATGTTTTAGTAAACATCTTTTCAATGCTGTTCACCTTCTTCTTCTGCTCTTGTGTGGGTTCTAATTGCCAGCTGCAGGCTGTCCCTCACAGCTGTGTCCTCCCTTGATGAATATCAGAACAAAAATCAGGGCTGTGTTACTTGGGCCATCTCTCAGTTTATCCTTGTTGCATGCTAGGCATTTAGTTTTCATTTATCTGTACAGGCAGTGATGAAACACACTGGAATGCAATTCTATTGTTAGACCGGTAGTGCTTCTAGAAATACAACTAATGTGTGTACCTGGAAATTACTTCAGGCAGGAGTACTCAGCGAAGAAAAACTAATCCTTTGGTTTGTATTTGTAGAGCATAGTACTTCAAAAATAGAAAGCTCAATTTAAGCTTTAACTTGTCTTGTTAAAATTATTCCTTGCAAATATTTTTAAAATTTCAACTGAAATGTTTATATATTTTAGGAAAAAAAATATCTCACAAGGTAAGTTTAATTGTAAATATCTAACATCCTTAGGTATCCAGGATTTCTTTGCAGACATCTAAGATACATGCTGCCTAAGCTGGGGTATGAGTAGAGACAGTAAGACAGTCTGAAAAATGATTGTGAATGGTGTGTTCCACTTTCTGAGGTGAGCTGTAATATCTTGACATTTTATGTAGCAGTTACTTTGAAGATTTCTTGTTGGTGACAGATACAAGTAACACAATTGAAGTAGGTATGCTGACTCTTAAGCTTATCCTGTCATGTATTTATCTGCATCTTCATAATTGCCAGGTATCAAAGCAGATTGGGCTTAGTTTAAACTTAGATTGAGTGTATTGGTTTTTGTTTGTTTGTTTGTTTTTAAAATTATTTTAAGAAGCTTTGACTATCACTTCGATCTCTTCAGTTAAAAGAAGAGTCCAAGAGGCTAGGCTGATGGAGCTTCACTGTCAGAATTGTTGAGGTGGAAAATGAGTGTTGTTCAGGAATTGTAATAGACTGAAGGGATTTCTCTTCTGGCAATGATTGCTCCAATATAAAGCATAAGTAGGTATCTCTAAAACACGTTTTTCAGCATTTTTAAAACATAGATTTTTTTTCTATTGTACTGCTCATTATTTTGACTTAATGATTTTGTTTTCAGTAAGTCCAAAGTAAAACAAGGTATCTTTGAGCATTTACAGTGTAGGAAGAATTCAGAGCCTCTTACAAACAGGGCCACCCAAATGGATCGCTAAAATAAGTTTTCTTTAGCATGCCATCTCAGGGCCAGATTTGTAATGGAGCCATCTTTGCTTTACCAAAGAGGAAATTCTGAGATGAAATCCTACCTGACTCTATTCCTAAGTCACCATTTCAGCTTTTGGCTTCTGAAACACCTAGAGCTTATTTTTTCAGGCTGGCACAAGTGAGACTGAAGTGTCTCTCTCCCTCCACTATGGAGGCCTGGCAGTAGGATCTCCTTGGAGACCCTCTTGCATGCTGAGTTCCCAGAGGTGTGTAATGCATCTCTCATCAGTTCATTCTGCTGCACACATGTGCATCCTGGCCCAGCTGGACTGTCTCTCATTTTCCCTAGCAAATGATACTGACTGTAAGCTTGCTTTATTGCACCATGCCTTCCTTGTCCAGCTTGCATGCTAGTTTATCTGTGTGCATCTCACTGAGCCAGCTTTCATTTGTTTGTTTTTCTCTAAATACCACTCAGCATTAATAATTGCTCAGTAAAGTTCAGATAAGGTATAAAATTCAGTTGTTTTTTCACTCCCAATAATTTTTCATTCAGCTGGGGGCTTTCTTTGGTTCTCTGTTGCTGCTGGCTAATCTAGGCGTGGGATATTGTGTATATGATAAGGATCTCTTTGAAGATGTATTCTTTGGATTTAAATTACCATGTCTTTCAAATAGCTGTAAGGATGGTGCTCCACTGCTAAACATGTTCCATTTGTTGTCACCATGGATCCTCAAACACGCAAAGAGGATGCTGTACTCACCTGCGCTAGCACATAGAGGTATGAAGGCCATCCAGAAATTGGGACTTCTGAGGTTCTCCCTGCAGTAGCCAAGGTAGTCAACTCTTCATGTAGGCTCTCTGAAAAGTGGCGTACATTGGGACAATGATGTGGTTTGCATGGTATTTTTGAATCTGGGTGGAGGAGAAAGAATATTGCCCTAAAGAAGGATTTAAAAATGCAACATTTGAACAAAGTGCACAAATGTGTAAATATAAATGGCTCCCAGGTTTCAGCTGCTAACTGAGATGAACAAGGCTATTGTGGGATTCACTGCTGTTGGACTGCAGCAGCAAATAGTGCTTGCTTTCACACCCTCTCTCACTTATCAGTGAGCCACTGATGTCCAGAATAAGTGATGTGTGGATCGTGTCTACTGCCGTGGGCAGCGCTCTATTTGTCAGCTCTGGTGTGCTGATGTGCATGGAGATAGGACTGCCAGTATCTTTCAGATGGCCAAGTAAGAACTGGGCTGCCAGGTTTTTGAATCCTGTTTTCAGAAGAGATCCTTAGAAGCACTGCAAACTAAATTCGAAAGTAATAACTTTTAGTTGTTTAACTGGGGAGTTGGTTGGGGTGGGCTGATAGCAGCTCACCTAGCAGGTGAGTTTTTGAAATGTTTAGACGAAGTCTTAACTTCTCTGTCTCTTAGAGTGAGAATTGCAGCTTACCTACTTCTGGAAGATTCCTTTGCTTTTGGTGATTTGGTATTTTTGAAGGGAAAAACACTAAAGAAAGTCCATCATTTCAGTGAATGATGTATGATCTGTAAAGTCCCAGATCTGCAGTTGCAATTAAGGCGGCTCTGCACTTGACTTGACACTTGGAGTTTTGTCTTTGCAGAATTAATTGGTAGGCTAATCTGGTTTTAGTCTTTCACAGTTGTGTTTCCATTTTACCCGTATTACACAGTAAGCCATGAAACAACATGGAGGAGTTTCACTAAATAAGAAGGGTGATATAAAATAGTTTTTTATTTTAAAGAATTTAGTTAATGGTTTCTATTAACATTATTTTTTGTAATGTGAAGACACAAGAAAGCGATTTTGTACCAGTTTGTATACAGTCACTGGTTTTGCTGGTAAATACGTGTCAGATGTTAAACAGAGCAGTCTTACTATGAGCATGAGCTTTTTTGTAAGCTTTAGATTCTGCTTTTCACAAAAGATTTGCAATTAATTTGCCCTTTAGGGATAACTGAAAACTGCTTTTTAGATTAAACAGTAGAAAGAGCTCCTTCTTGAAATACCTAGAATCCTAGTATGTCAAAGGAGATACACAGACAGCAGAAAATAGATGTGCAGATGGGGAGGCCTGAAAAAACATCAAGTGCAGATCCTGAATTTATGCACATTTCTGACATTGTTGGATGAAAAATGCTGCTCTTATCTTCTGTGGGTAACCATAGCTACCGTGTGATGATTTTTTTTTCCCCAACATGAAATGAAATACAAGTGCAGGAGATGGTCTTGTCTCAGCTTGCACCATGTGTATTTGTGTGATAAGGATTATAGTCAGTGAATGCGGTTATCAGTGTGGCCCATTTGCTTCTTTAAAAATAGGTTCAGATTTACATCTTCATGTCTCCATTAGTGCTGTAGAGGGGAAAATGGTGCTGTGTTTCCATAAGTACTGTTAGACGAGATTTGGACCATATCCTTTTGTATTAAAATATGTGTATGCTACCTTTTGGAATTGAGTCAGGACCTAGTATAATTGGGGGGACTCAAAAAGCAACACAAACTTGAATATAAAGCATAGTAGTTTAAATGTTTGGATGGTACAGTGCTACATTCTTGATTATCAAATACTCCATGAAAGTTTTTCTACATTTTATATTAATATGCTTCCCTGCTTGATCTGGCTCTGTTTTCATTCAGATTTTCAGCTTCATCATGAGCTTTGATAGGAGCAGAGTTGAGCCATGAATTCCTAACCACTGAAATCTCTGTAATGTTAGAAGGGTTTGTAGAGAAGCTGATAACTTATGCATGAAGCTAAGAATACACTTAGGCATATCTCAACAAGTGCATGAGTTATACTCCCAAGAATGGTGGCTGTGAATCAAAAACACTTTCCTCACATGGGCAGCGAATTAGCCTGGTGGATCCTTAATTCTCTTTTCATTGTTGCCAGTCATCATTCTGAGCAGTGTTCACTAGCTTTGTGGCACATCAGTAGTGTTGTACCTACTGATACAGGTAGTTGTCATACAGAGAAACTTAATAAAATTGCAGTGTGTGATTTTAAACCTTTATAACTGACTGGTATACCAGTGGGAAATGTTTGCAACGTAATCATTGGGATTAAGGGTGCAAGTAATCAAATTTCTGGTAACGTTGCTTTTGCTATGATTATAAAATACCTGAATGTGTATTTAATTCTACATTTATTGTCACTGTAAGGGATTTTGTAATGATAGAAGAAAGATGCTTTTTTCCAGACAACATTTCAAAGACTGAATGGTACCCCAGCATTTTACCTTCCTTGCAACAAGCTCTTGCTGGAGCACAGCAAATGTTCTTTTTAGATGTGATAAGTCTTCTGAAGGTTTGCAAAATTAAAAAGAATGGTTTTGTGAATCACACCAATGAATTTAATGCTGGCAGTGTGCTGGATGTCAGTCCACAGTAACTGAGTGAACAATACAAACCACAAGGAGAGCTATGAAATTCTGGGGGGTTGGGAGGAGGAGAAGAAATAAGAACAGTTGCTAGCTGAGATGGGTTAAAGTTGGCGCATGATTCATGAGCAGTAGGCTGGGAAAAGCTTTACAAAATTCAGGAAGACTTCTGCAAATGTCCTAGTGTTACATGAGATTATTTTCAAATAGTCTTGTGTTAAAAGAATTGTGACAAAATAATGTACTTCTAGATAAATGTGTACAAGAGAAAAGGTAGAGTTTCTTCAACTGCTATAGTCCACAACTGAGAAATAGATCATTACATTGCCTTCTTTGGACAGAATAACTGTTTCAGGCAGTCATATCTTCATGAAAGTTACCAATTCATGGAAAACTGTGATGATGAAAAATGGAGACGTGACCGAGAATGCAAACAAAAATTCTGCTGAAGTTGCTGAGAAAGATTAACTGGGATAAAACTAATGATTTAACCAATACCCAAACACAAGTGGTACAGCAAGCACAAAGTATGGCAGACAGGAATTTCACAGGATACTGCAGGGTGAGGATGAAAATGCTGTCACCTGTCTTTTTAATTGGTTTTAATGAAAAAACAAGTATGGAGCAAAATAGACACTAAGAATGCATAGAGGTTGGAACCTTGACCCAGTGAAGAAAAACATAAGAGCTGAAGATAGCCCACAGAATAGAAGAGTAGAGTACTTGTAGTAGAAGTCATTATGCTGAGGAGTGCCTTATTTTCAGGAGGCAAGCGGTGACTCACAAGGATGAGATAGCATGTATGTGACATGAAAGCACTTCGAATGTAAACTGCAAAAGTAAATGATTTGTTAAGCTCAGATCAGTATCAGATGCAATGACAAGTCAGCAACATGCAAGCAAACAGGAAACTGAATGCCAAATATGTGGTAGGACAGTGACTGTGCTAGCCTACCAAGCCTTTCTCAGCAGTAGGCAAGCAAAAGCAGAAATACAAGCAAAACCAGGCAAATTAAAAACACATGATGGCTTCATTCTTCTGAAGAGGTGGCTGGGAGCAGTGTCACTACTGCTAGCGGAGCATTTGAACAGACTGTGCATGAAAATCATAGTGCTGTCAAATGAGAGGAGAAAATAACTGATGTCGGAAGCCATTGCTCATGCCCTTGAATACAGAGGTAGCCAAACGCTTGCCTGGGAATTGTTCGTGGCCATCCCTATAGAAGGGCTATGACTCACTGGGACTTCTGGGAAACATTGTCAGACAGTGATAGTGTGACCGCCATAAATTGGGCAGACAAGCAAATTGGCAGCCAGGCTGCTTCAGATAATGGACTCCAGTTCTCTTACAAGGAGCTTGTTTGTGAATGGGATTTTGGCTATGTTCCAATGTTAGCTTATTGCAGCCAATCAAATGGTTAAGTCGATTAACTATTAATACTATTTAATGATCCTCTTCAGGAAAGCTTAAAAATTCAGAGAAACTACATTAAAACCAGTTCACTCCCTTGAAGTTCTTGTGAGCAACACTGCAGGGAAAGCTTATGTGAATAAAGAAATCAAACGTTGCCTCTGGCAACTGAAGGTGTGATTGCCAAACAGAAGAAATGTACCTCAAGTCGATCACCCTTAGGAATCTATTTCCGAACTACAGCTTAGAGACACTGTTTGGATCACATTATTACTTCTGAACGTGGTCCAGAAGAAAGCCATATATGTCGAACAGATAAATCTGAGTTAATTACAGACAACTTTAGAAAGTCATGCTTACTAAGATTACTTGCTATAAGTCTCTGGATAAAAAAGTCTCAGGTGAAATATGGGAAAGAGTGGTGAAATACTCTAATTTGGTGAAAAGCTTGCTGTGCTGTTCTGGTCATCAGAAACCCATAGAATGTCTGATGATAAGAAACTAGAGGAAGTGGAGAATGATTCAATTAAAAAAAATTATATACCCAGAAGCACTAGCAAGTAGCAGTGTTCTATTCACAAGATCCACATTTGATCTTAAAACCAAAATGCATACATGTTATTTTGTAAGATAGAAAGCCATGACAGAACAGATCTCATCAAGTCAGAGGTAAAGATTTAGGTTCTCATTTTTAGAATTTAACTTTTTATTTTTGTATGTGTAGTGATGATTGATACTTTAAGACCATATAATGGGATATTAAATATGTAAGAAGATTATGCTTTTCTTGATTAATTTGGCAAACTGAATTAAATATGACTAGAGAGATACTATAATAGATAGTTTCCTAATGGAGGACACAACAGGATATAAATGGGGAGATTAATATCTAGAATTTTGGAAGAGGTGAAGTACTCAGTGAGAAAAGATGATATGCCTAAAGGAAGGAATATTAACTGGATGTTGAACTGTTTCTCGTCTCATGCTTAAACACTGACCACTTGCCTCACCTGTCTTCCTGCGATCCCAACTTACCTTCTGTTTTGGAAAAGCTGTATCAATTGCTCATTTTACTGCTTTTTCTTGTTTGCCCTAAAAAATTCATTTTTTAGTAGACTTGGTTTCTGTTTTTTGGTTTTATTTTTGCTTTCTGCTTCAAACAGGTTCATCTTTTCTTCCTTGCTGTGCTTTAGGTAAGCCCCACCCTGATCTCTGTTTTGCAGCAGCCTCGGGCTTCTCTTGTACTCCCTTCTGAATGTAATCCTTCATTTATCCTTTTGTTCCTTTTCTTCATGAGGGTTTATTTCCCAGATGCCCAGTGCTATACATCAGTGTTGTTTTCACAAGTACATGTCACGTGCTTTCTGACCCTTTTACCTTCTGTTTGCTCTTTACTGGTTCTTTTTATCTGGGGTTTCTGAATTCCTGCTTATAATGTACAGGCTTTTCTTTCTGCAGCTATTGAGCTGGGAAGGATGATTGTCAGGTGCTGGCAAATCTGTTTTTCCTCTTCTAAAACGATTCAGTGGGCTGGGAAACTGTGTGGACCTGTGCTCTGTTAAAGAGCCTCTGCAAATAAAATGGGGAGAGTTGCCATCGTTCCACTTACAGTACTAGAATGGGGTAGGAATTTGTTAAAATTTGCTGGGTGAAGGGAAAGAAGCCAAAGACTTCAGTTCTATGAAGAGAAGTTGTCATATTGGAATGTTCTCTTGCGTTCCTCAACACCAGCTATCCCATTTTCATCTTCCCCAGGATGATAGCGAGAGCTCATATTCTGTGTAGTCCAGTCTTGTAGTCGTAATGAAACAGGTTTCATTATAGTGAATATATATTTAGGAAAACTGCCTGTGCTAACGAGGTGTTAAGGCATCCTGAACAATGAATAATACTTCTCTCTGGTGGGAGAGGTCCCTCATGTTTTACCTAATATTTTGGCTATGAAGGTGGTCACCGATTAAACCAAGTTATGTGGTTAATGGTTAAACAATTTTAGGGTGTTTTGTCTGTTGAAGCCTACTTGGTAATAGGCTTAAAAATGTAGAGGAGCTGCTTGTATGTATGATATTGTAGGAGGTACTGTTTGACATCTGCCGAGGGAGTATTATGCCTTTGCTCTAGGTTTTGTGAATGACATTCCGCTTATGGAGGCGGGACTGTGAGATACTGTTACGGATTGCCACTGATAAACCTGAAAACTTAGTGAGGGGGAAAAAGTCCGTAACTGAGATTGTTGCATCCCAGTAGAAGATCATTGGTCTCCTGGAGCTCATTGTGGTTGTGCATTGCTTCCTTGCAGCTGTCCCAGGTGCAGACCCTTCCTTCTACCAGAGCATTCAGATGTGCTGAAGTCACTGAGTCTCACAGCCATTTTAGCTTGATTTGGATACAGCTGAAAAAGACTGTTCTGCCCTTACCCTCCTTCTGCTTTCCAGCCACTTATTCCTGCCTGCCTTATGCTGTTACTACTGTTTGTGCAATTGTTCCTTGGCTTAGATAAAGGAGCTATAGTTTCAGGGTGAAACTATATACATTTTTTCAGATTAATTTTCAATTGATCAGTTTTTTGCTGCAGCTCAGTGCACCTCAGGCTGCGGATGGAAGGCAAGAAGGAAGACAAAGCCATCTTTTTTCTTTTTTTTGGAAGGGTGAGGGAAATGGTGTCTTTTTTTTTAATACTGGACACCTCTACATTCTGGTGTGGTTTGACCCAACTGAGGTGTCTGCAATGTACAACACCCAGAATTTCTCATTTTCTCGGACTGCTTGTGAGAGGTGATTGGCAGTAGGATTTCTGGGCCTAGCCCAATCAAAGTCAAAAAAAGAGCGCATGATTCTTCGAATGTTTCCTTGAATGATTCTTTCTGCAGGGAAATGATATCCTTGACATGCTTAGCTGTTATCAGTGTCTCAAGTAATATAGTAGCACCAAAACCAATATAAAATAGCATTAATAATGAAAATGCCTGAAGCTCTTAGATTAAATGTTCCCTACCGTTAGCATTTGTGCATTCTGAATATAGTGATAAGCCACAGTATTATTAAAGAACTACTGCAGGTCTGTAACTGTTGAAGACACATCGGCTGTGATGCCGTATATAGCATTTTCTGTGAATTAAAGTTAATAAATTCACTGTTAGTGGTAAGTGGCTTCTCTTATGTATCTATTTAGTAAATGCCGCTATCTCTAAGAGCTACTGGTATGCGAAAAAGATGTACTGACATGTAATAACTGTAGAATAAGCACCAGTGTGTTCTTTAATATGCATACAGGTGAATGTAGCAAGAAGAGTAAATAGGATGTATACTATTTAACGTTTATAAAAATAGTGAATCATAATTTAAATTCATGTTCCTTCTCCTTGCAGCTTGAGTGGAACCATCCCTTCCTGGACGACAGTTTCAAAACTGTCCTCCTGTTATTGATCTTAGTTTCTGTGTGCCTAATCCTAACAGTGCCTCCTCTGCCTTTATAAAAATGGCTTCGTAGAGCTCACTCTCTTTAGAAAAAGTAGCCTGTGAAAACTGGTTCTGCAAATGACTCTTCATTCTGTGAAATAATGGCACAAATGAAATCTTTTGTTGTTCCTTCAGAGGAAGGATACATTTTCTTATAGTGAGTTTGCTGATGATGTGTTTTCTTCAGTTTTAATTCAGGGTAGTTAATTTCTGCCTTTTCAAGTTTTGTTGCCTGTAGTTTCACTAAAAAAAAATGCACAGAGGCAGTTTTTGTTAATGTACGTAGCCAAAGTTTGTTTATTCATACTTGAATCTTCCACTTCAGAGAGTGTCATGTAGAAATTGTTTTCTGATTGTTCCTGAACTATGTTTAGATCAGAAAAGGCTGATGAAAAATACTTGAAATGATCCCACTTCAGCCAGTTTGTGATTACAAAATATAAATTTGGAGCAGCTGAGATGCTTATTCCTGAACAGCTTTTGAGCATGACTGTTCAACAGTAATTTTCTAATTTTGTTCGTTTTCTGCTAACGTGTATTCTCAGCAAGGTTTCACCATTGTGATGGACCTGCTGTGGATTTAACCAAGTCATAATTAAGTAAACAGCTTAGAGAAATGTAGACTTGAAATCTTACTGTTGCTGCTGGTACTTTCTGTTCTGCCCTGTTCAGCTCACTGTTCGAGTCCAGCAGCAGTGCTGTATCCCATCATGCTGTTGAGATAAAAGTCTCTGTACCACTTACTACATTACAGATATCTGGAACTGAAAGCTCATTCAAGTGGCAAAGCTGAATCCACCTGCCTTTACCACTGCAAATATAGGTGTTTTACCGTACTTTCATTAATTTCTTTGTGGATACTGCAGTGCCAAATGTGACTTGGAAAGTGCTGCTGGCAAGACCAATGGGTACTGGGAGAAGATTGTTTGGATTTGACTCTGTTTTGTCTTACACTTAAAGTAATTTCCATAGCACATGCCACTGCATTTTAAACAGAGGAATCTCTGGGCACCAAGTTGGGTAGGAAGGTGGTATGCCAGGGTGTCTCTGTATATCTGCAGATTTAGCAGGTGTATAGATGCTGTTGCTATAATTTATTGTCTTAAGCCAGTATATCCATTTATATCCATTATATCTGTATTCTTTCTTTCTAAGCATTCTTGTACCAGAAGGATGAATTAGGTTCTTAATTCGTACCCTGTCTTGGCACTCAAAGTACAAGAACCCCCCCACCCCCTTTAAAGAACGTACTTTCCTTGTTGCTTTTCTCTGCCCACTTTAAAACAGTTCAAACTCTGGGGACCACTGCCTGAGAAATGGTGCTATGTACATACACAACATATTTTTCCCTTTCTGTTTTTAAAAATGTCAGTGTCTAACCACATAAGACTTATCCCTTAAGAACCTGAATTAATAAGACACCAACCAACTAATCTTGATCAGCCGCAGCTGAATGTAATGACATACTTTCCTGAATGAATGACATAGTTTGCTATAGTTTTCATAGTCATCACGTAGCTGTGAAGTGCTTTGGTTTTTAAATCCACATTTGCCAATTCTTGTCAGCAGACTCCAGGTCTTATTTTGGGGGATTGCAAATGTACAAAGCTGCACATCCTCTATACTGTATTTTGCTGTGCTGACTGACTATTTAGATGGGTAGGGCTATTCTTAGACCTCTCATTCTTTTATTTTCCTCTTGAATCTTTTAATGTTTTTCTTTACCTCCTGTAAGAGTACTTTGAATGTGAGTTTTCAGGGAAGGGTGCATCCCAAAGTGGAGCACTGGCCACGCATGTGAGTTACATGCAAGTACAGCAGCAGAAGAATGGGAGGAGGAAGCATGAGTGAGCAAGTCTGGTGGCTGGTAACAGTGATGTGCCTTGGAAAAGTTCCCTTTCTATTCCCCTTAGACTTCATTCCTATGAAGCCTCAAGGGTGTGCCCCACTGAATTTAGTGTTCAGAATCCACATGAAACACTGTGTGCAAGTAAGGTTTTGCAGGCCTGGGTTTCACAGAACAGCTGCTATTTTATGGCCTGGGTTTAAAAATGAGGTTTGATCTAGACTTGTAGATTTAAGTGATGTATTTTTCAGTACATCCAAAAAAAAAATAATAGTGTTTTTGTGATAATCTGAGGAACCTGCATACTTACTTACAGCAAGGAACCCCTTGCTGCTGTTATATCTAGATGTCTCAATTCCAGTTGGTTTGAGCTTTAAAACAAGCTCTGATACTCTGCTGTGCTAAATCTTACTGTTAATAAGCATTGCAGTGGACAGTCAAAATGATGTATGGTATATTTCAGATATCTCCATTTACTTTTGTAAAGATTTTTTTTCTGAAAACAGAGAAATCTGGTAAAATTAGTTGTTATATATCATGTAAAAATGATCTAGATGCAACTTGATCGGAGAAGTCACTATGAAGATCAAGCTCTTTTTCTTCAAGCAAGTTCAGAGAGATGATGCCATGAACAAATAACTGTTAGATAGCACTCAGGACTTCAGGGGAAAATGGCCACATGCTTGCTATAACCAATGTTTCTGTGAGTGTGCTGTTTTGCCTGAAGACTTCTTTTTGCTAACCAGAAATGTCAGTGAAAGTGATGCAAATTGACAAGATGCGGCAGTATACCCTGTAGTTTACGGAGATGATTAGGATAATGCATCATCATGTTTCATTGTGAGCCATAATGCAGTGAAATATTGCTGGCTGGATTAATGGTGACTGCAGATGTGTTTAAAACTCAGTCTTATGAAATGCCTCCACTCTTGTTTGGCTTTTTAGTGCCACCAGAGAAGACTGTGCTATCAGCTGACTTGGTTTGGAGAACTGCATAGGGAGGAGGATTCAGGGGCTTTGCTGTGGCTAGTTTTGTTCTACCTGTGCTTCTGAATTTCTGGTAGCTCCACAAATATCCCAAAGAATGTAGAGGTTGTCAACACAGCTGACATTAGTATTAGAAGCAACTTCCTGCTAATTTTTAAGGAATCGTTAGTACATGCTGAGTCAAGAAGCTTCTTAAATTTGTGTAAGTGGGGAGTGAACAGACCACTCAGGAGATCAATTTGAACTGAGATACCTGAGATGCTGACCTTTTTCTTCTTTGTGCAGCAATGTATGTGTGATAAAGATTGGTCTACTCAGGTTAAAATAAATAAAAATGGAAGAATAATTTCTGCCAGAAGCAAACGTTCAGGGAGGAGTGTTCTTCACATTCTTTAAATAAATTCTGTAAATGTAATGTGAAATGTCATGTACTGAAACTCAGGATATATAGCAATAGAAATCATTCCAGTATATTGCAGTATCTCGCAAACTCTGCCAAAATGGGGTGTGTGTGTGTGTATATACATATATATATGTTTAGGTTGTGTTTACTCAAATAGCTTGATGAGAATATTATCATGTTGCATGAAAAATGGAAGATCTAAGCTCAATTTGGGAGCTGTTACCCTGTTTAGGAAGAAGAAAAAATATGGAGGGGAGCGAAGTTGCATACAATTACATAGTTGTTTGTAAATGGTAAGGATTTTTCTATGAGCAACCCATTTTTGCCACCCTGTGGACAGAAAATTTATGTCATGATTTTATTTTTCAGTTCTTCAAAACCTGTGGGAGAGGCTGAAATCAATGAAGGTCAGTTACACAAATTCTGACCTATAGGCTCTGTGGCCTTTAAAACATTATTTAAAATTGGAGTTGGCTGTTTTTATTTTACATTGTATTGGCAAAAGTCTGAGATCAATTTTTTGCTGTTTTCAGTAACCACTTCAAAGCAGCTCTTCTGTCAGTCCAGCATCAAGGGTAATTCCCTGCCACGCTCTTTGCCAGCATGTGGTGGAACCATCCTAGGAGGTACAAATGAAACGCTTATAAATGCTATCTCTTCTGTCATGTTGTTCCTCCTTCTCCTACCTCTCTTTCAAAACAGAAAGACTAAACCGTACACACGAGTGTGTGTGTGCACACAAACAAAACCAACCCCATCCCCCTCAAAAAAAAATCCTCCACGACCTATAAAAAAAAGGTCAATGTCATTGTTTGAAGTGTTTTTTCTTTGCCACGTCTGGCTAACTGCTGACTGGGGACCAGATGTGAGCAGCTTGTATCCTCCTCCTCTGCTGTTCACTAACCAAGAGGCTTCACTGAGCAGGGCAAACCATCAAGCTACCTATTCAGAGAAAAAAAAGAAAGCTGTAACAAATACTTTTTCCTGAAAAGTATCCTGATGATGAACTAACTGTGAACAATATTGCACAAGTAAGCGATAGTCCTGAGAATTAGTGCTGACCACAAATGTGCTGCAGCTTATGCTGCGTCCTTCCTGCCTGCAGTGAGCAGCCTGGAAAACCAGTGGTCAGCTCCTAGGCTGCTAAGGCATTCTATTTTTGCAAGGCTGGATTAGTCCCTGCCTTGTGCATGGGCATTGATTTGGGTTTGCTGCTGTTAAATGGGCACAGACCTCAACCTAGCCTCCCACAAGTGCTCCTGCAGTGTACATGTATTTTATAGCAATATTTTTCTCATTCATTTCCTAGTTATTTGCAGGGCATTCAAGCTGATATTTGCACATGAGAAGCAGACTTACTCTGAGGTCAGTCTCATTTTTCTGTCTAGCTTTGTGGATATGATAAAAACATGAAAGGGACGATTGGGTTTGAGGTTCAGAAAACAAAGGAAAAGAAGGCGTTCCTTATCTTAAACCTTATCTTTATGCCTTAAGATACGGCATAAAGAAGGCATTTATCTTAAACACAGTTCTGCACTGCCGCTCATAGCCATCTTCCCATACTTCCCACAAACCCCAGCTACAGCAGCAGCAACATATTCTGATCCTCGTGACGTGATGTGTTCTGATGTGGTGGTTGTATTGTTGACTTGCTTGTTAAACTGACAAGGGAGTGTTGATTGTGAGTCCTGTCTAGACAGATGTTGGTTTTTCTTACTAACCATCAGCAGACAAGATCCTGGGTTTGCATCTTACCTGAAAACATGGGACCTTGGATAACAAAAACAAGATGCATTCTACTTTTGTTTCTTTTGCTTGTTGGTTTTGAGGTGTGGAAAAGGTTGTACAAAAGTCAGGGAGAGAGAGGAGCAGTGGTTCTGGGGGAAATGCCATGTGTTCCTTATTCTGAAGTAATTCCCATGTATTTATATGTATGCTGGGAATTCTTAAGTTTGAAATATGTCATTTGTAGCATGTTTTCTTTCAGCCCAGTCTGAATGATGAGAAAACAGTGCTTTCTATGATTGTTTTTGAATTGTCACATTTACCCATTTAAACTACTGGACTACATTGGCAGGCTTGAAGGGAAGAACGCTGCTTGATTGCCAATAGAGTATCTCCAGATAAAGCTGTATCCAGCTTTTCTTCATTTATTAAATGTAAAGTTTTAAAATGTTGATGATTAAATGCAGTCTTCCAGTCTTTGGTGGATATTTGATATTGCTCCATAATGATGTTAAATATTCTCATAATAAACCAAAAAGTGTTAAAGTTCTATCCATGCACTGCTTAAATCTCAACCTCTAATTTTGGTGTATCACAGCAACAGTATCAGTATGTCCTGAAATGTAAGAGCTAATGGTCATTCTTACTGGCTTATGCTTTTTGCTTCCTTCTCACAGATGATTCATTCCCACAAAAACAGTATGGCAGAGAACTGAAACATGCAGTGTGATTGATCCCGTTTGTCTTGACTCATGGCTGAAAGGAAGAGAAAAAAACTGTAGCCCTAAGCCAATCTATGAAAATGAAGTTGAAAAATGTGTTGTGAGGTTGCACCTCCAGTTCTTATATTTTGCATGTTTTTTTAATACTTCACATACAAAAAGGGCTGGTGGAAAAAAGATTTTTTTTTCAGCAAGAATTGTAGTAAAGAATTTGTAGTTACAAAAAGAAGCTTTGGTTGTAGTCATAGTTGGAACAAAAACATTTTAAGACTCATGCCTACTTTGCAAAGGTTACTTAGATCAGCTGAGAGCATGGGATTTCTCCCTCAGAAGCGGTTTGGTAACTGGGAGGCTGAGGTGTGGGAATAAGAGCTGCAAGAGCAATTCTGTTACAAGAAGTTGCTTCGTGCTCTGGTGCCCTGGAGCTTAAGGCCTAGGCAGCCACAGCTGGTGGAGTTGCCTTGCAAGCAGCTTGAGGGGTTAGCAAACTAAAGTTAAAATAAATTTGAAAACGTGCCTAGCAGGCAGCAGTCCAGCTGGAGTAAGAAGTCTCCTTGCCACAGGCAATCAGAGAAAAAGAAGAGACTCCAATGGGTGTATGCCTGAAGTATTTGTAATTGTGTAACTATAGAGAACTCAAAGCATTAGTATTCTCATGCAGTGTGTCACATAAAAATACACTGCATAAACTGTGAACATAGAAGTTCAGAAGCACAATGTTGTGGTAATACATGTGCTTCAGAATGCTGTTCCATGCATCACACCAAAGTAGATCTTAGTGTTCAAGTATTGGCTTTTGGCCTTGTTGAATTTGGCAGCTGCCTAAAGGCAAATGGATGTTATCCAGGCTACCTGAAGGCTGGCTACCAGCCTGCACACTGGTACAGTCTCTAAATCCTTTGGCTTAAAACAGGCAGCTAATAAGCATGGATGCTGTTTTCCTTCCAATGCCTCCTCTCATTGTGACTGTCAGACTATTATTTCATTGTCAAACTGTTGTTCAGGCAGCTATTTATTAATATTGTGTTTTTTCCTGTCCAGACATCAGCGAGTCTAGTGGTCATTTCAGGCCCTGCAGCTACTCCTCTCTGGTGAAGATAAACAGAGATTTTGCTGCCTGATGATGTCTGTGCCTGTGTAACAGATAGTCATAAAATAGAAGACTATTTTCAAATACCAGAAAGGAAAAGGTCTGTATGACTGTTATTACAGAATTGAAAGAATATCAGCGCGCAGGAACTTGTTAGGAATTGAAATACCTGACGCTGGCCGGAGGTGAAGAATGATAGCATTGTTTTAACAAAATCTGCACAACTTTGTTCCCCTGTGCAGTCTCGATGTGAAGTCATCTCATCTGGAAGGATGAGATGACTTCAGCTCATGCGTTTGGCTACATGTAGCTGAAGTTAATACATAATGCACAGAAACAAAACAAGCAAATGTTACTGGTGTAGAAAGGAATAAATACTTTGAAAGTATAGCAGTCCAGATCTTTAGGCAATAGATGCTATTTTGCAACTGATTGTTCTGTTATAAATAGCAGCAGCTAGGATGGGATATTTTTTTCTTGTCTAACTTGTCTCCTATGTTTTTTTCTGGGGAAACAGATACTGCTGCAAGGATTTTTTCATTTTGCAAACGTAGTGGCCCTTAGCGTCCAAAATGAAAGCTCTCACATAATCAGCCTTCAGGCTTTAGTGGTATATGATGACCTGTTATAGTCCATTCAGTAGTCATGCAATGCTTTAGATAAAAAACATGCTTTTAAAAGTTCAGTTTTTTAATGTTTTTCTCACGAATCCCAAGCAGAACAAAGCAATAGGGCTAAAACATGCTTATTTTCTTCAGAGCTACTTGTGTAGAATGAGAGTCCAATTCTAGATTCATCTGTTATCTGTCTTGCGTTATTTCATTGTTAGAGTTTGCCACCGTTTTAATACAGTGAACTATGACACAGCCTGCTTTGCAAATGTAGATGGGGGATAGAAATTTGGATCTTCAATTTTAAATCCTTGAGGGAAAGTTAAAGCACATGATTGTATTCTGTCATCCGTCATCCATTTTGTAGCTTTTTCCTTTCCCAGCTTAGTCTGTAACCTTTCTGTTTAGAAAGGAATTAATAAATTCTGCAGCATTTCCCAGCTGTTTATTAGTTGCCCTTAGGTGCCATGCACACTCTTCCCCTCACCCCTTTTTTGATGATAAACTCAGAATATGTTTCTGTGTGAGCTTCAGCTGTAGGGTTTCAGATACTTAGTTAAGAATTGCTGAAACATCTTGTTGCTGTTGTAAGCTTGTAATAATGTCTTTCTCAAGAGTCAGGGGTGTGAAATGACTGTTTTGTTTTAAACCTGCTGAATATAAAATTGAACATATTTATGGATATAAATATCAAGAGACAACATTTGTGAAAGTTACCCCAAATGAATGTGAAGATGGATTATCAGGTTCTTTCTGCCATTTGCAGTTAGAGGTTCTATAAATGTTCTGCAACTATTATATTGCTTGTGGTTGTAGAAATTATTCCCCTCCCTTGGATTTGTGCAGCCTGTTCTGTGTCATTTCTCATGTTCTACAAGCTACCTTGTATTTAAGGGTGAGGCTGATTTACTCATGTTTCCCTCATTTTCCTGGAGTTTCCTACTTTTAACCCTTTCAACCTTTTTGATTGTGGTTGCGTTTTTTGGGGGTGGTTGTGGTGTAAAACACATCACGTACTGTGGGCTTTTTTGTTTTTAATCAAATGTTTTATTTTACATGAGAGAGGACACTTTTTTAGTACAAAATAAAGGTACCAACCTTAGGAACATTTTTTTTTCCTCTCTGGTTATGCCTATTGCTTAGATCCCTGTTTATCAAGGGTGCTGTTTAGATGTCAGATGAATAGACACTGCTCCTGAATGAAGTTAGCATTAACTCCTCTTGTCTGCACCTTCAGACATTCAGCTCCAGCATTACAGCAAAACACAGGAGACCTAAGACAAGTGTCCTCTGAAGGAGGAAACTGTAAATCGTGTCACTGACACCTTGTGAACCTAAGGATTGAGCTCAAGTTTTCCTCCCTGGTGCTTTAATAATAATAAGGCTTTAATTACTGCATATTCAGCTTTTAAAAAGAAAATAAAGCAGTAGATACTGGCTTTCTGCATTTTTTTGTTGTGTTGTTTCTTTAGTCCTGGCAAGATTTATATTTAGCAGTGTTTTCCATGTTTCAGTCTACTCAGTTTCTTTTTAATCATGTTCAGTGAAATACTGATCAGTGTTGGTTCTTTATCTGTAATCTTGATCAGTAGTTTTCTTCACTAAGTTGCCGTAAGAAATGCTAAATGAAGTTAAACACAATAAAAATAATCTATGTCAGTTTCTAGAACCGGCTTCCAGATTTTTCTGTTCGCTTCACTTGCTCTCATTTCCATCTCTTGCTTAAAAGATGTTTTATGGCTTTTTATGGGCTTTCCAAACATGTAACAATTGATAGCTGATTTGTAACTGGCCCTTCAATGTTTCTGAAAAGTTTCAGGTATATTTGTGCTATCTTTGTTATCTTGATAACTATCAGGTGTCAAGATCTATCTTAAACTCCACGCAATTGTCCCTATTCACTGCCTGCTCTGATGCCCATTTGAATGGGGGTACTTTTTCAGATCCAGGCCCAAAGCAAGTATACTGTTAAAAGCAGCTTGTCCTTTCAAAGAGAAAACAAAAACAGTGAATAGAAGGATAGTAACATAACGACTGTAAAAATGACCATGCAGATAGCAATAACCTAATGATTGAGCCTGGTTAATTTGGAAAGCCCTATATCGGGGCTCTTGCTTTGCCAGTTGTTTAGCTGTCGCTCTGTATAAAGGCAGGAGTATTAAAACGAGCTTGTCTAAAGTGTTCCTTGCTGTAGAATGTGTTGACTCCCAGTTTAGTTATTTGGGGATTTTGAATGCAAATAATTCTTCGGATTGTGAATTAAATATGCAGTACATATGTAGCTCAACAAAATTATTGAAAGAGCTTAGTCATGTAGTAGAATTTTATTACTTTGTAAATAACTTTGGTTTAAGAAACAGAACAACTGCACCCTCTAGTGATGGATTGCACATATGCAAGATGATCAAGGCAGATTTTGAACTGCAATGTGGCTTGGAAGAAAGAGATTTCATGATATAGAAAATGCAAGCTTTGGAAATAAACCATTAGTTATTTCTAAAGACATATTGATGAAATTCTTAGAGCACTGCCTTTGCTGTTAAAGATTTCCTAGCCTGTCACTGAATGTCAGACGTAGTGAATTGCAATTTATGTCGAGCACATTTGATCAGAAAGGAGCTGTCACATTGCTTGTCAGTGCGTCATGTCATGCTTTTGGTTATTGCTAAGAAGAACTTCTTGTTAGGAATATCGTTAATAAAACACTGTGTGTTTGAATGCTGTAATGTGACAGTATGTCAGGTGTGCTATAAGCAACATCAGCTTTTTCTGTAGAAACGAGCTGTGCTCGAGTTACTTGCTTGAATATATGAATATATATATATGAATAAGAAATGCACAGCTTCTTCTCTGAACTTACGCTTCTGCAGTCTTGGTGTTACAATGATGCTGTAGTAATATTCACTGATACACTCTGAAGAAGTCACTAATGAATTAAATGCAATTGCTGTCGGGTTAAAATGGAAGGTTGAAGATGCATCTGTTGATACTTAAAAATATATTTAAAAGACAGCTAAACCAGAAGTAAATAATACTGGTTTGGGTGACTCTGTTCAAAGCAATTTAGATGCAGATGGTATTTTGTTTTTAGGCTGCTTAGTTAGAACCTAGGTCTTATCTGGACTCTGCCATGGTTCACTAAATGATCCTGAACTTTCTTGGAAACACTGCATTTCTTGCGGCATGCTGACAGTGCATTGGCAACGCTTTTCTTGTCACCTGCTGATTCATCAGTGTAGCTTCCTGCCATCCCTTCTCATCTTTGCTGGTTTCCCTCTGGCGACCATTCCTAGCACGTACCATATGACCACTGGTATTCCTTCAGAGGGAAGGATGCTTTCATCAGTGAGCTAGGCTGTGTTGTGTTGGCTGGAAGAGTTTTCAGATGTCTGAATGTGCTGTACTTCCTGTAGAGACTTCCTAGTCATTATCAGTTCTGAAATGTTAATTGGCAATGGTACCTTGTGTTCTTTAACAGTGAAGTATCTTCTTAAAATAGTTCTAAAATGCAGTGAAGTTTTAATGTGAAAGTTGCTTCCTTCATTGTTTTTTGGTGTTCTGATGTTACTGTTGCTTAAGCTAGTAAACAGCAATGAACAATTTCTTTGCTCCGGAGCTCCTGATACATGCTGAGCATGGATCCATGGATGATGTGTGAATTTTCAGCTTCAAAATTTTTGTTATTGTAAACATCACTATTAGATAATACTTACTGTAATCTCTGGGGCAGAAGACCTCATTGCCAATTTTATTTGTATTTATTTAAAATAGGGAACTTCAAAAAAAAAAAAAGATTTAAAAATATTTAAAAGATCATGCTTAACTCATCAGTTAACATATTTTGAAAAAGACAAAGTTGCAGATGGCAAAATTCAGCAGAGAGGAGCAATGGGAGAAATCACTGTTCACTTAAAAATGATTATGATTTTATTAAAAAGGACCACTTTTTTCTTCTCTAAACAATCTTATTGTTAAGAAATTTCCAAGTCTGCTTGAATTATGTGCCTTATTACACTAGCTATGTCAGTATAGAGGGGATTAGAGTAACTATTGAGATTAATCTATTATACTTCAGTTAATTGCCTCTGTTCAAGGACATTGCCGTTAAGAGCTCAGCAGCACAGTACAGCAAAAAATTGAAATCAAGTCAGAAGTCTGGTTCAAATCCCAAGCTAAAATTTATATGGAATTTTCTTGTTAGATACAAATCTAAATACCAGTGGTGTTCCCGAAGATCTTTACAGCTAAATGAAATGAACTGACAGCATGTGCAAGTGTCTACAGGCTTCTGAAATAATAAAGGTCTCCTCATACATACTAGGGCTTTCTCACATTTGGATCCAGGACAAGGTTCCTTACAGGACATGCCCTCATATTTATTATAGTAGCTCTTGCATAACATGTCTCTTGGGGTGTCCCAGACCAGCCTTCAGTTTTACGGTTTCAGAAACTGTTTTAGTAAAGCAGATGTCATTAACTCTGCATTAACCACTGAAAAATTACTTTTGAAGGAGGGTGTCTTTTAGGCATCACCATATGTGATAGAGAGAAACCCCCATAAAGTTGTATTTTGTAAGGTGCTGTGAAGTATTTCTGATGGGTAGGTTCTGTGAACCAAAGGCAAGCAAACCACTGCTTTGAAATTGGCTTGTCCTGCAGTGCCTGATTCATGGAACAGGCCCAGGATGTGTGGTAACAGTGAAAGCTCCCATGGGAGCCAAGCATTTCTCTTCTGCTGCCAACAGCCAACTTCATCTTCACTTTTTGGATCTGTATAAGTCTGCCAATCAGAACTGTAATTTCAGATTGGATGGAAGCTAGACTGACTAGATGAGTAGGTTGTTTTCATTTGTCTCCATGTCTGTGAGTGCTGTAAATGCTTGTTTTTTAAGAAATGCATTTGAGATTTTGTTTTAGTTCAATCATGTAAGCCAGCTGTCAGTAGATGTTGATTACCATTGTTTTTTCTGGCTTGGATAAAGCTTAGGACTCTGTGTTTTCTCCCTAATCAGTATACTAGACCTCAAGTTTTCTTACCATTCCTCTTCCAAAGAAAATTAAATAATTGAAACATTTTTTGACTTGCATCAAAAATGATACTTTCAGGGATTGTTACATTTTGAGTTGCTACTGTATTTTCCTGCATATAAAGTGAGAATTAAAATTAATAAGGTGGCACTAAGTTTTGTTTTCTGTGATTTCAATCTCACCTTTAACATTTCTAACTGTTTGGTATGTCATTAAAAGTAAAAAGCCACATTTGTGTATCAGCATTCATAGTGGTACCTTAATGACAAGTGGTGACCCCTGTAAGCATTTGATCAGTTACACAGCTTGTCAGATGGCTCATTACACACGATAATCCTAGAAGATTTTTTGCATGCTGTGGAAAGGCTGGTAGGTATGTTTTTAATGCCTAAGCTGACATTGGGAAACATTTCTATAATGCTACCTAAATGTCATTTCAGCAACAATTGCATTTTACTCTGAAATAACCTTTTAGTTGTGTTATTTTTGGTAACGTGTGGAAGTTAACAACGCTACACTGATGCAATATCATGTTTCTTTATGAAGGTTTTCATCTTCTTGATGCAAGTTTCAACCATGTTTATATAATAATGTATTTTTTTTTACCAAAAGTGTGCTAGTTTTGATTTTCTTCTTTTTAGAATCTGAAAGGATGTCACTCTAATAAAGCTATGTAGATTAATAGTATAAATTGTTGTCACACCTTCCCCTGCCCTTTTCTGTTCAGAAACTCTTACCTGGAATTTGTTCAGCTTAAAGTAGGAAAAGTGTGGTGCTACTGCTACAGTTGATGTGATCTGGAAAAAGAAAGCTTTTTTTTTTTTTTTTTTCTTAAAGTGCACTGATTACGCACAAGTTCTGGGCGTAGATTAAGCTGTCATGCTCACCAGCCTCATGGAATTTGAAAGAAAAGTTCTGCAGTATTTAGTCATTAATACGAATTACATAGGTGGACAGCTCGGAGGCTCTGCTCATTCTCAAGCTTGCTGTCCTCCCCTTCCCCTGAAATGCGGCTTGAGGAAAGTCATCGTGGAGAGAAAGTGTTAGGATGGGAATATCACCTTGGTGCTGGGGAATGAATTAGTTGCCTGTGTTGTAGTCCGAAATGTGAGTCTGGTAGTTAAGGCTGCTGAGTGGGGAGCACGAGGTTGGTGGTGACTGTGGCTGGTTTACGCAGGAGGCATGGCCAGGGAAAGGAGTGAGGCAACTGTGCAGGTTTGTGGTTTGCCCTTGCAGGCAGAAACTCTGAACTTGGATTTGTTCTGGCTTGGAAAGAACCAACTGAGGTTATTCAACAAAATTCATCTAGTCTTGCAGTATCTTGTCTTTGTCTTTGAGATACCAGAATTGAGCCTGGATGATGGCTTATGAGCGGTTCTGGATGGTTAAACACAAATCACAGGAAAACATGATTTAACCTACATGTTGTGGTTTAACCCGGCTGGCAGCTAAACACCACACAGCCGTACGCTCACCCTCCCCCCTCCCTCTCTGGGATGGGGGAGAGAAATGGGAAAGTGAAGCCTGTAGGTTGAGATAAAGGCAGTTTATTAAGATAGGAAATAATAATAATAGTATGTATGAAGCAAGTGATGCACAATGCAGTTGCTCACCACCCGCTGACTGATGCCCAGCCTATCCCCAGCAGCCGCCCCCCCCACCCCGGCTAGCCACCCCTATATATTGTTCGGCATGACCCCAGATGGTATGGAATACCCCTTTGGCCAGTTTGGGTCAGCTGTCCTGGGGCTGTCCCCTCCCAGCTCTGCATAGCCTGCCTGTTGGCAGGACAGAGCGAGGAGCTGAAAAGTCCTTGGCTTAGTGTAAGCACTGCTCTGCAGCAATTAAAACATCAGCATGTTATCAGCATTCTTCTCATCCTAATCCAAAACATAGCACCCTACCAGCTACTGGGAGGAAAAATAACTCTGTCCTAACTGAAACCAGGATGCTACACCAGAAAGGGACTCGAGCAGTTTCTAAAAAAACTGCGTGAAAGTGTTATGGCCATTGTTCTATCTGTATTGATTAGTCTGCCTCACCCCTTGCATTGTTAAGGGCTAGAGTCAGTGAAATCGATACCGAAAAGGTAAGCTATGTCTTCCGTTAGCAGTGAGATCCTTCTAGCCAGGAGATAGCTTTTGAGAAAGGGCAGAGTTTGGACTTATGTCTCAGAGCAAGGGACTGTGGCTGTACTGGGACCTGGGCAGAGAAGGCCAAAGAGAAGCGTTCTGAATCACCGCCTACCTAAAGAGCTTTGGAAGGACCCTCATTAGGCATTGATGCTATGAAATGTTGGGAGTTCTTTGGTGATTTATCTTTCACATCTAGAGAGTTGGAAGTATCTTGTTTAATTCTGTGTATTTTCTAAAGGTGTTCAACATTCTTAGCATTCATTAAAAATATGCCATTTAGAAATCATAGAATCAGGTTGGAAAAGATCTTTCTTGATGGTTGGACCATCCACATAACACTCCCCAGTCCACTGCTAAACCATGTCCCCTAAGTGCCACATTCACACATCTCTTAAATAGGTCCAGGGATGGGGACTCCACCAGCTCCTGGCAGTTCCTAACCACCCTTTCTGTGAAGAGATTCTTCAAATTGCCCTGTCTAAACAAGGCTGGACAGGGCTTTGAGCTGCCTGCTCTAGTGGAAGGTGTCTCTCTGCCCATGGCAGGGGTGTTGGTACTAGATGATCTTTAAGGTTCATTCCAACCCAAACTGTTTTATGATTTTGTGATTAAACTCCCCTGGTGCAACTTGAAGCTGCATCCTATCACTTGTCACCTGAGAAAAGTGACTAACACCCTCCTCTCTGCAACCTCCTTTCCCGTAGTTAGGGTGATGAGGTCTCCCCTCAGCTGCCTTTTCTCCAGACAAAACCTCAGTTCCCCCAGCTGCTCCTCATGTGTCTCATTTTCTAGTCCCTTGACCAGCTTTGTTGCTCTTCTCTGCACATGCCTGAGCGACTCAGTATCCTTGTAGTGAGGGGCCCCAAACTGAACACAGTTCTTGAGGTTTGGTCTCACCAGTCTGAGTACAGAGGTACAGTTACTTCCCCAGTCCTGGGGGCCATGCTTCTGCTGCAGGCCAGGATGCCATTGGTCTTCTTGGCTACCCAGGCATACCACTGGCTCATGGCTGTCGACCAGCACCCCCAGATCCTTTTCTGCCAGGCAGCTTTCCAGCTACTCTTCCCTGAGTCTGTCCCACTGTATGGGGTTGTTAGGAGCCAAGTGCAGCACCAACGTTAAGCCTTATTGAATGTCATACGGCTGGATGCGGCCCATCGATCCAGCCTGTCCAGATCCCTCGGCACAGCCTGCCTGCCCACAAGGAGATCAGCACTCCCACCCAACTAGGTGTTGTCTGCAAACTTATTGAGGGTCCACTTGATCCCCTCATCAATACATTGATGAAGATGCTGAACAAAACTGGTGCTAGTACTGAGCCCTGGGAATGCCACTTGTGGCCAACCAGGTTTAACTCTATTCACAAAGACCATTTTGGCCTAGCCAGTAATTTGGTTCATTATTAAAAGGAAAACATATATAACCAGGCAGTGAACTGAACTAACATAGAGAACTATGTGTTCTCTATGCATTTGTTTCATTACACTGAGTTAAATTCAAAGATCGTGCTTTTCTCCATGGTCTGAAATTTGTTAGCTTATTTCTGGATACTCACAAGCAATATCTAGGAGGAATACACAGGAGAATGAGTCATTATGGAGGTTTAACTAGACTGCAGAGAGAGGCATCGGTAACACCCACAATATTGAGTTGCAGAAGCAGTAAAGGCACATTCCATATTTCACAGTGGAAAGCTCCAACTGGTCATTTAAATGTTTTAGTAAAATGTTTTTACTAAAACCTTTTAAGAGTGAGATACAGGTTGTAGGGAAGATGACAGGGTGAGGGAAATCCTTTTCCCAGTTTAATTCTGCCCTCATTGTTGTAATATGTGAGCTATTTGTGTAGGACGTGACTATTAACTGTGGGGCATGAGTCATGCTTTGTACTTGAATATGTTACAGTATATGCATGGAGTGAGAAAACTCTACATTCCTGGTGCTTATAGACTCTGTTATCCCCTTGTCCCAGCTTGTCTTGTTCTAGTCTAATTTACTTTCTCAGGTAATTTACCTCCCTGTCCTTTGTTGAAAAATTACAAATAAAATGTGAAACTGCCCTTACTATAATAGTCATATTAATGAAGAATTCCTGGGTGGCATTTACCATTATATATTTGTACTTTGGTATAAGTCATTAGATCATCAAGGGTACAGTACACATCTTCCAGGAATTCCCATTTTTCCACCAGATGACTTGGGCCTTCAAAGCTTTAAGTAAGAAACTTAATCCAAGGTAAGCATGTGATACTCTGTCTCACTTGAAAGAAAGCTGAGCTTCTTTCTCCCCTTCCTTTCTTGTCATGCAATTCCCAGTCATTTAGGATTCCTCTCTAGCCTCTCGTGATAAAGGTATCTCAGCAGCAGCATAAAGAGCTCTGAATGTCTCTGAGTTCAGCATTTTTGTGCTGGAGAAAAATGTTCAGATGCAGGCCAAAGTAGCAGGACAACCAGAGTATGTAGAGAGGAGAGGGGGCTTGTGCATACTTTGTCTGGGCGCCATTCTGTGATTGCACTGGGGGTGTTCAAGGGCACCTTATCTGACTGTTGCTAGTCCTTGAATGGTTAGCTATCATAAATACAATTTTCTCCTTAACTGCAGGAAGAAGCAGTAATGTTAATCACAACTGGGCATCTGCCTACAGTAACTTTGGTGAAATCATAAAGTGCTAATTATTGCATGCGTAGGTGAGGTGGAGAAGGTAAGTGCATATGTTTTTAAAATACATGTAGAAATTGTGTGTATGTACATATATCTGTAAACAATGTATATATTTTATATGCATGTAAGCAAAGTCTCAGAAGGCATTTTTGCATATATTGCATATATATATATATATATGTACACACACTTGTGTAGGTATGTATGCATGTACGGAAAGGCTTTGTAAAACATGGCTAACTTAACCAGCCTAACCAAGTCCCAAATACTGGCATTAAATACCAGGCTATGAGTTTATCCTTCAGGCTACAAGGGACAGCTACGCCTACAGGAGAGATTCCCATGCGTGTACAGGTGAAAGCCATGGAGTTGTGCAGCAGCGTCATCTGAGCCAGCAGTACGTTTGGTAGATCTTCTGCAGCTGCTCTGTATAATCTTGGAGTTTTGGTGAAACTTTTCTCTCTGGTAAAGCTGATGATGTCGTTGTTGCTGATGATAGCATTGTTAGCAAATTGCCCAACAAAAATTTTGATAAAATCTGCAAAACCATAGAAAACCAATGAACTGTTCTGGTGTAACATTTACCCAACTCAATGTTAGGACTGTTTTCACAGATCAGTATACTCCCAAAATGTGAGTTGGTTGTATATATAAAACTTCATTTCATGTTTTTCCTAGATAGTCCACAAGATGGTAGTGCACCAAAATCATGTCTGTGTCTGTACCTTACAATCTGTATTGATTTTTTTAGACCTCATTTCAATTTGCTGGTGATTCAACAAACAAAAGATTGTGGACTTAGCTAAGTTAAATACATTTTGAAAGCTGATGTGCTGGAATTTATCTGGGTAACTCCTATTAATGCTTGTTATACAGTTAAATATGCTACATGATTTCAAAAGGCTTTGTACATCTTTGAGATGGATTTCTTTTTCTGCCCCTAGAAGGGAAGCTTACAATTAATTCTTATTTTTCTAGAACCTGATTGGACTATTTATATTTACTGTCTAGTTTCAATTCTCCTTCTGTTATACAATGTGTGTCGGACCCTTATTATTTATTTTGACAATCTAATATTCACTTGATTGTTAATATGTATCAAAAATGTTAACTCTAAAAACATTGGTAAAATTATCTGATGTCAGGATGGGTGTGAAAGATGTCATAGGGAGCCACTTCAGTAATAGCTGCCAACTGCAGCTTCCGCTTGTCAGGGAAAAGCTATTGATCATTCTGTGCATGTACAGTTTAATTTTCCCAGAAACGATTGTTCTTGGATGGAATTATGGATGGGTGTAAACTCCTCTGCTTTCTCCCCTTACTCTAAACTTTCAGTCTTATGCCTTCTTCAGCCAATTTTGGCTTTTTCATGACTCCTGGTTCCAGTAAAGCCAATCAACGCTTCCTCATTGGGGTTATGGTTGCACCCCATCCATGTTTTTAGCTGCTGTGAGCAACTGGGCTAAGCTAGTTTACTGATGTTCAGCAGGGCTCTCCTGACAGACCCGTGTGTGTATCACTGACTGATAATTATGCTGTAGATCATTGTTAGAGGGAATTAGCTATTTTTTCCATGCACATTCCATACCTCTTGATGATCTTAAGTACCACAAGGATAGATCATTGTGCTTGCATACAGGTGGACAAGGAGTCCCAGGATAGCTATGTGAAGAGTGTCTGAAGAATGCATCCTGATGAGGTGCAACTTAGAGGTGTTCTCAAACTTGTAAGTGCTTCTGTATCTTTCTGGGCCTCCAGTGGGCCTAGGTGAAATTGTCTTCTCTTCTAACCTGGAACTGAAGGAGAGGAATCCCATCTCATCTTATAAATGGAGTTGCCTTCTCTAGCTGGCTTTATGGGAAAACCATGGAGTGGGTGCTGTTGGTGTGAAAGGTCCTGGCCCTCTGCTCCCTGTCTGGCATCTTCATTGCTGAACTGTCAAATTAAGCTGTTCTAAAGCAGCCTGTCCTATTGAGTCTTGCTCAGATTTGCATCGGTGATTGTTCCCCTCTTGGATGTCGCACAGGCATTGCCTCCCTCATACAAAATTGTTGTTTATCTCATTCTTCCAAGCAGCTGAACTTGCAGTTGTCCCCTACTCCAAGGGAATTTGGATGGGTTGGGACAGGATTACATGTGCCTATAGGGAAGGCTTTTCCACACCCTTCCTACAGCTACATAGAGGCAGCAGGAGGCTGTGTACTGTTGGCAATTCAGTGCTTACAGATTGGCCCAGGTTTTTAAGCCTTTAAACATGTTTGGACTGGAGTTGCAGACGTGGGGAGAGTTGTTTTAGTGCTCACCAGGCCTGTGGATGCGGTGTTCAAAGGTTGGGGTTATTACTATTATATGAACAAGAATGCTGATTTCTAGACCTGCCAGGATGTTTTTTGTTTTAAAGAAAAACAATATGTTGATTGTTGATACTGCACAAAGTTAAACAGTAAAGCTGATTAATAACACAGTGTGCATCACTCTAAAAAGGTAATGGCTGGATTAGATGTAAACTTTTTGGATTGGTTCAGTATTGGTTGTTGTAAGCTTTTTTCATTATTTTTTTCGCTTTTTGGTTTGTAAGATGTTTCTTGTTATGACAAATCTATTAACCTACATGTTTGGCATGCCAAATCTAGTTTTAAAGCAAAATCAGTTTTTTGAGCAAGTGAGGCATAAAATAGTCTGTAATGAAAATACCAGCAGACACTTAACTCTACCTATTCCAGCCAAATGTCATAATAATGTGAACCATCGAAGTGAAAAATCACTTTTGATCAAAGGTATCTTGAAATCGATATTGACAGAAGGTTGTTGGCATAATAGGCAGTTTTATCTTATTCTTACTGTGTTCTTTTGAATCTTGGAACATAAAACCAGTTATTTTTATCAGATTATCTCATAAGCTATTCTCAATTCCTTATTTTTTGGTTAGTCTAAAGTATCAACCGGAGACACTCTGTTAATTTAGTTCTTCAGAGAGGATGTCTTTAGGGCACATTCTGACATGTTGGACTCCCTTCGCTTCCTCCTCTCCCTTCTTAAATGGTCTTGACTTTTGCCTATGGTTTTATCTGTGCCAGGTATGACACAACCCTTTTATGGCTGCCAATATGAACAGCATGTCCTAAAAACAGTGATATAATAAAACAAGAAGAAATTTTCTGCTTAGGGCCAGGTCTTCAGCATCTATGTTGAAACCTAATCCTTACAGTTAAAATGGTTTTGCATAGTAGGCATTTGATACATTATTGCAGATTGAAGACATATCCTTTGGGGGCATTTCATCATCTTTTTTTTTATATTTTAGATTCTCGGTGTTCACTTTCTGTGACCCTAAGAGCAGTAATTTTGTCACCATGACAAACAGTTGACCTGAAAAGTCAAATATTGAGAGGATGGGGTCAAGTCAGCCTTTTTCATTATCATATGCATATGTGCAGTCTGCATTTATTAAAATTGTTGCTGCCTGGATTTCCCCTTGCGCTATAACTTTAACCCCTGTCAAAGAGAGAACAAGAAACCACAGCCTGTATTCAGAACTTCCATGAGAAAGATATAAAATATCACTGAAACACAACACTGCCCTTCTTGCTGGTTGGTTTTAATGGTAACAGTAATAGTAATAAAACACATTAGTAACTAAAACCAAAATATTGCCTTGAAATTTGAGAATTGCTTTTATGTACTTCTTACTACAGTGCTCTTTTATGAAGGGAGTTTGAAATTCTGTTAACAACACTAGCGTTTTCGTCTCCAAGTGACACAGACCTGCATGATGAAGTGAAGAAATTCTGGTTGGATTTTTTCAATTTAAATGTGGAGTTGAAGTTTGCTCTGTCTTGTCATCCTTGGCTAGGGTTAGGTTTGTGGAGATCTTCGTACTGCAGAAGGGAAGCACCAAGGTTCATGCAAATTCAAGTGTAATTGCAAGGAAGATCTTCTGTTTTGTACCTGGCAGAGTACCTAAGGTGTATGCTGAGGGGTCAGCAAGTAGACACATAAGAGCCATCAAGTCAGGAGGAGTAACTAGATGGAACTGCAACAACAAAACAGTTATAAAGGCTAAAGATAGCCAAAACAGTAGTTATTTTGGATTTGTCTCTTACACTGGTAAAGTTACAGTTGAATTTAAGCAAGGCAGGCCCTACCCGGTTAGGCTGTAACGTTTTCTTCCAGTAATTAGTCTCAGCCCTCTGTTCTCCCACTTTCTTAATGATACTGGCATCAGTTAGCTTTATTTTTTCCAGTTGCACAGAAGCAGATCTGACGTTTTAAGAAAATAGCTGGTCAAGATGCAGGATGCCATTACCATAAAACTGCAGCAACTTACCATAAGTCTCTGGAAGCAACTCAGAATGATTTCATGCTCAGTCATTCAGAAGTCTGATTATTGCAAAGCCAGAGGATTGTTTGTAGAATAAGGGCTGAAGTTTATCATTTACCTTTTGAAATGCTTAATCACAGTTCTTTAGATGTGTTGTGTCCTGCTGCCTGTTCCAGCAGATTGTTGGGAAAAGAAGCCTTTTAAGCTGTAAGGTGGCTTTCCAGCTGGGCTGTGTTGTCGGAAACTGATGGTTTTAACAATATAAGCAAGTCCCAGCTCTTCACTGGGATGCTGCCAAACCCCTGGATTGGTGTATATCATATTGCTCCTGTCTCTGCCAAGATGTCACTAGCTTCTGTTGCTTCATTTCCAGAAACTCCAGCTCAGTCTTGTCCTGAAATAAATGAGTGTTCATTTGACTGCTTCTCACCCTTTCTTCTGTAATGTCATTTCCAGGTGACTTCTTTCCTGACTTGGTGGAATTTCTGAGAACATCCATTTAGGCTTGCTTTGCCCTGTTTAGTATTGGTTACTTAAATATTACTTGATTGGTCTCAGTAGAATGAGCCCAATATCCTTTGTGCAGAAAAGGATGTAAGAATTTCCATTAATTCCATATCCTTTGTGGAGTCTGAGTACTTCCGGAGATTACGTTGCGGTTTTTTGAGAAAAAGAATAGGTTAATTTATATCACAACCATATAAAGCAGATACAATCCGAAAATAAAGTTTTTTACTGGGGTAGTTGGGCAAGATTAATGGATGTATTACTTCATCTTGTACATTACAATATCTGAACAAGGCTGTGATGTTTTGGTTTTCCTTACTTTTTTGTTTAGTACCAACAATGTGGAACATGCAGGTACCTCTTTAACATCTGTTTATTGTCCAGTTGTATGATTAAAAAAGACAACATTACGAGGAACTAGGGACAGAAGAAAGACAAATCAAGATTGTATCCCTGTATGAATTTGCAATGTGCTTGTGTTGGGAAGAGCTTCTGTTATTCTATCACCAACATCTCCTCACAATATGGATATGAAATTAAGTGGGAATAAAGACGAAAAGAAGGGCAAAAGAATCACTTATATGAGGGAAATGAAATAGGTCTCTATAGCGTGGAGAAGAATGAGTTAAGGGGAATATGCTAAAGGTAAAGAAAACCATGTTTGCCTCAAAAGCATCTGTTGTGAGTGAACATATTTTGCCACATCATATTTATCTATGTTGTTGATACTGGTAATTGTGTTACTAAATAGTTCCTCAAAACTGTAGTTATTTCACCTACCAGATTTATGCATAGGATTATCAAAAACAGTGAAGAGGTACTTGCTTTATGTAATCTTCTTTCTTGTAACACTTTTTTTGAATAGCAAAGTTAGAGGCCAAAGTATAGTACCATTTTGCAAGTGAAAATTCCAGGTCTGTCCCTGAATCACATTGCTGGAATAATATGCTGTGTCCTCATCTAGCATTTTAAAAAACAGCTATATCCCATAATCTTGTCAGTATTCTTGGGTTTGCTTCTTACCAAATATGGGTCCATTAGATTGATATATTGCTTAGCAGGCTTGATAACAATGGTGAAGAGCATCTTTGATTTGTGATTGGGAACTTCAAAATAAAAAAGAAGCCTACTACTTAGTAAATATTCCACTGTGCAGCTGTAAAGATTTTTTAACCGTAAGGGACACCTTTGCCCTTTGCACTGTGCGGTCTCTTTTTTTAATACAGGTTGTAATTAGAATTTTTAAAAAGGGTTTTGAGATGCCAAAACATCTGGTAGAGAAACACTGAAGTACAAAGGAAAATAATTCATTTTTTTTTCTTTTTTTTTCTTTTTTTCACAAACTATATGCTTTTTCCATGATGCCACTGCTTTTTGGCTTGTGTGTGTTTTGCTTAAGTCTGATTCCCCACGGAAATGAAGCTTACACAATTGTAAAAGGCATTTTTAAAATCGTAGGGGATGTGGAGGAGGACTAGATGCTATGGTGCCTTTGGGATGTGGGAAATGGTGGAGGCACAGGGTGGGCAAACTGGGGAAGGGCTGCAATGGGACTGGCAGGGGAGCTGTGGCAGTAGCCTGAAAGAAATGGTGGGAACCTGAAGTGGTGCGTGAGGAGAGGGGAGAGTCATTGTCCAAAATCGGGATGGGAAATCAGGTCTAAGCTGCTCCACTTCTCAAGGAGCAATTCAAATTTGATGTGGGGTTTTAGACAGTGTACCTGTAGAACACATGGGATGAATTGAAATGCACATCCAACTTAACATGCAATGCATATACTAATGATTTATTTTTTTTGGAGGATAAATGTGTATTGTTTGGAGTGGTTTCTATTTATATCTGTTAAGGACTGATAGGCCTGCGTGCATGCCAGACAGGGCTTCAACGAACAGCCAGAGAGCTTTGCTTTTTTTCAGTAAGCAGCCAGCAGTAGCCAGCCCTTGTTGAGGAGGTCAGGCTGCCCCGGAGCCGGCTCCAGCAGCCTTCCACGAATGGGCAGCTGTTCTCTTCTGCAATAAGACTGCTTTCTGAGGTCTCACTCTGGAGGAAAAAAAAAATAAAAATAAAAACTGGTATGCACGCTTCTGTGAAGTGCCTACTTTGGAGGGAGGTGCAGAGTGCACAGTGCTTAAAGCAGGTGGGAATGAGGCTGGAGAAGGCTGTAGGGTAGAAACCCACCTGGCAGCAGTCCACAGCCTGCCCTGACAGCAGTCTGTACTGACGAAAAATCTTGTCCAGCTTTTAAGATGTTTCAAGTTAAAAGTGCTTCCTTTTCCCTTGGACATTATCCCTGTGTGCGAACTGAGTCATCACACCACTAGATATATGAATATCTTGCAAAGGAAGAAGAAAAGTTTATGAGGGTACACTGTAATCTGTTCATCATGGAGACAGTAGTTTCCTCCGCGTTTTAGAAGAGGCAGACAAAGAAAGACCATGTGTCAATACACAGTGTGAATACAGTGCAACAAGTGTGCTCTTCTTCCATTTATTTATTTATTTTTGTCTTGGACAGGCGTTGATGGAACACTGGTAAACACTCATTTGCTGTTGTTCTCAGTTCAACCAGTGAACCAGACCTGGTTAAGCTGGGCTTAGTTTTCACTGCTTTATTAAACTAGAACACCCAGTGTAGCTACATTTTAAAATAGATGACTCCCAGGCATATCCAGTAAGATAGGAGGGAGAGGGAAGTGGTGGCAGAAGGCATATTTTATGCCCTTGGTCCCAGTACAGAATTTACTGTGAGCTGCTGTGTTTGCAAAGTATAAAGGAGGGGAAAAACAATCTATTTAAATTCCATCTTAATTTTTGAGGTGCATGTTACTATTTTGTTATTACTGCTATCTCTGTTACCTGTTTTGAATTAATGACATTGTGGGAGATGTCATGACTGGAACCAGAATTTCAGTATATGCTTTCTCTCTACTGAGAAAATCCAGTTTTTGTGGTTTAAATGTGAAGGCGTGAAAAATAACAAGATTACACCCTGCCTGCGTTAACAGCCAAGGGTTGAAGCTGCAGAGTAGGATTTGCTTCAAGTGCAAAGACTTGAGTATGCCTTGCATTCACAGTAAGGGGCAAAAGAGGCCTTTTGGATCCTTGAGAGCGGTGGTGAGCTCATGATTGTCATAAAGGCTATTATCCTGATGAGACAATTACTCAGTCTGCACACTGGAAGCCAGTGTGAACTTGCTGATTGTGATTAGTGCTTCTTTGTTACTGAAAACATGGAAGTTGTTCATTTGCTGTTCACAAATGCACAGTTCTTGTGATACAGTCCAAAGCTTGTTTTTCATTTTTAGTGTACCTGCAGCATCTGCTGAACTACAAAGCTACTGAAACTGTGCACCGAGCATGGCCTATGTAACTGGCATGTTGGGTAGCCAGACTTCATGCAGCCTGGGGATACCCCTCACATTCTGTGCATCCTATAACTCTAGGATGGAGCGTTAGGGCTGCAAATGAAATTTAAACAAAACAGAAAATTTTTCTGCTGTTATAAATCATGTAATCTTTATTTCAAAGAGAGATGTTATTAACGAGTATGTACAATATCGTTAAACAGCTGTAATTTTATGTATGGCTTTTGCAATTTAATGCAAACAGTGTTGCAGTCTGTAAGTATATATAAAATTACAGTTCTGTGCATGGGGTGGTGCTGAAGAAGACCTTGTGTAAAGAGGAAAAATGGTGCCTAGGACGTGTACTCACAGAAGTAATCAAAATATGACGATGGGATAAGAGATGGGAAAAGGCCAATTAGATCATCTTATCCATTATCCTGACAATGAAGAATTGTTCTTTACAATTCTCTTCTGTATTTTCTAGCTCAGTTTTAAATGGGTAAGTTACAGGCACTCACCACTTTCTTTAGAGTGAAATTCTGTAATTTATGTCAGGAATTCTGCTGTGTTGTCTGTTTCTACATAGTTTGTGTTTAATTCCTCTTAATTTTTTTAAATATATGAACTAATTGTAGACTTTGTTTTGTTATTTTAGGTATACTATCAAAATCTATTTTTAAGACTTTAAAACTCGATAGAATAATTCAAGCACACCATTGTCCACTTTTGATTTGGATCTTCATTTGGAGTTTTGGTGTCTGCAGCAATAATTATGATAATTTGTAACGTGCTAAAGGCCTCAGGCTTTATATTAGGAACTGAAAATGTATTTCTAGCTGTGCTACCTTATTAAAACATAGTTAATTAAAAATTAATGAAATTAATAAAATAGTTTTGTGCTGTCACAGTAAGGTTTAAGTGCAGACTTTTGGAAGCTGGGAAGTCTGTGGTCCTCTTGGTACAGGGGTCACGTAATGCTTGTGAGTGTCACCAACATATGTATTTCCAAATGGATTCAAATAGATCCCATTTTCCAAATGGATCCAAATATTTTAAAAGGGAAGAGATGTAAAGTTTCTCTTTTGGTTATAATAACAATTTAAAATTACAAAGATCTAAATGGCCAGATAACGAGCCTTGTAAATTCCTAGTTTCTATTTCCTCCAGATTTTCTGTCTGGAAAGAGGGGAGAGACAGTAGTTCTCAGTTTCTTCTAAGGTTTATACATTTGATAATGTATTTGGTACTGTGTTTTAGACAATTACTTATGCATTAAACTTCTAGTGCTCACTTAACGTATTAAGTAGAATGGAGCAGATCATGTGTTTATGTAGGACACAGGAATGCCTTGATTCAGAGAGCACTTTTTAAGGGGTTATCTGACTCACAAGACAGATTTAGGGCTACTAGTTTTATTTCTTTCTGCATCAAACCATTCCATGATATGCTGCTTTATTTACATGTGGTTGTTCAAAGGATTTTTAAGTACAGATTGTATTATTAATTTCCCAACCTTGGATGTATTACAGGAGCTGTTTTCATAAAGTGGCCAGCACTTGTCTTCTGCAAATGAGCTATGCACAGGTGTATTCTTGCTCTTGCAGTGCCCTGCTGACTTTTGGGGGCTTCTGTAGTAGTATGGATCCTAGGTACTTTTGTCAAAGCTTTTCCTACAGGTCAGTCACAAAGTTGCCAAGTTTCTCCTGCATTCTGTTGCAGAAATTCGTTATTTTTATTGTTTTTTTTTTTTTTTTTTTTCATAACGTTTTACTCAAATCTACCGTGCTGCATTTCATACTACTATTGCTATCTGTACTGACTGTGGAGAACAGACTGTTTTCTTCTGCATTTTGGCAGCTGTGATAGACTTGAGGACTGTTGCCCTGTTCCATTACTCATCTTTTCTTTAGGCTAATTGAGGTTGTGTTTTACAGACATCTGATTGCTCTTGTTTTCTGGATATTCATATCTTTCTGTAAGTCGAGTAGCAGAAGTCAGTCACAGTATATCTGGAGTTTTGCAAATCCTGAATAGAAGAGAAAGGTTGGTGGTTTTATTTTGCAGGCTGTATTTCTACATTCTACAATGCTGTTTGTCATTTGTCCCATGTTCAAGTTGGAATATTTTAAACACTCCAGACCTCGTTGAAGAACAGTCTAATGACTTTTCCAGCCTCTTTGCTTGTGTTTTTTTTTTTTTTTTCCTCCCTGTCATTCCTGCTGAAATACATATGTTGTTCTTGTGTTGTTGTGTTTCCCCTAGACCATTCTTCTAGTCTTACATTTTATTTAATTTGACACAGTTTCCTCTTGACAAATCCAGATTGGTTTTCGTTCATATCATTACCTTCTGGGTGATCAGAAATTATTCAATGTGGGAGTCTTGAAGGACTGGAAGTTAACTGGTGCAAGATTTTAGTAGTGGAGGGCTGCTGGGGTGGCCTCTGTGAGCAGAGGCCAGCAGCTGCCACATGCCAGATCAGATCCAGCTCCAAAGGGACCTGCTGAAGGCCAGAGCCAAGCCATGAGCAGTGCTGGCTGGGCCTCTGGGACAGCACACTGAAGAAAGGGAAAATCTGCTGTGCTACAGCAGCTGGGAGAGAAGGGTGAGAACCAGCCCTGCAGCCATGAAGGCAGTGCAGCAGGAGGGCAGGAGGTGCTCCAGGCAAGCAGCAGCAGTTCCCCTGCAGCCTGTGGAGAGGCCCCTGGTGGAGCAGGCTGTCCCCTTGCAGCCCATGGGTCCCACATGGAGCAGATCTCCACACTGCAGCCTGTGGAGGAGCCCCTGGTGGAGCAGGTGGATGTGGCCTGGAGGAGGCTGTGGCCCATGGAGAGCTCCCGCAGGGGCAGGCCCTGGGCTGGAGCTGCAGCCCGTGGAGAGGAGCCCATGCCGGAGCAGGAGGTCTGAGGGAGCTGCTGCCTATGGGGGACCTGTGCTGGAGCAGTTTGCTCTAAGTTAGATTAATCTCCATATGCTGATTCTGTTACACCTGTGACAGTATTTGGTGAGCAATATAATATCCCTGTCCTTATTTCAACCCTTGAGCCCTTTTTCATTGTGTTTTCTCCCCCCGTCTTCTTTTGCAAAGGGGGGAGTGAGAGAGCAGTGTGATATTTAGCTAGCTGTCAGTGTGAAACAATCAAAACTGGACTGGCACAATTTTATCTCCTCTTCTTTGAAGTGCTTTTTATCCCCACTCTGTTCTCTCAAACTTAATACTATAGTTGCCCTTCAACAGACTTCTGGTATCTTGCCAGTTTTGCAAGAGGTCTCAAGAAAGCTATAGCGGTTGAAATTTTAGCTGAAGCCTGTCATTCAGGTGTCCTGGCTTGAACTGCATGGAGTCCACCAGGATGTGCGTATTTTAGTCCTCTGTAAGTTGTTCCACTTGGTTCTAGGGTAACATTTTGTGTATGTTTTCCTGCCTTCTACGTTGTGAAGTATTGACTGTTTAAAAGTTCAGGTTTGTCAAATATTTCGGACAGAGTTAGTGCTACCTTTAGAAGAATAACACATTTATCTCTGCACAGAAGTGCTGTGCAACCTTCCTCCTTCCCAGCCCCTCCACAAACAAATTTTATTTTAAAGCAAAACAAAATACAAAGACTGAAAGAAAAATAAAAGAACCTTTAGTTCTTACATGGGTTTGAATCAAATCATACTTATTTGTCTGTTACTGTTTTGTTTTGTTTGCTTTTTAAGGGATGCGAGCAGGGTGCAAATAAGCAAGGTTGCAGTGCTGACTGGTATTTGTTCGTGCTGTGTGTACATGCATGTCCAAAGCTATTCATTGCTAACTGGCAAATTAAGAGAAACATTCAGCCTTGTTTTGTGGAGAAGAGTGATTTCAGAGTTAAAGCAATAAATTCTTCCCATCTCCAGTTGACAACTTTTCCAATAGGTTTAGTGCCTGAAATAGGACCCACTGTTCCAGCTGAGACCCGAGCAAAGCTGTATAAAAGAGAGAGATTCCTTCCATATATCTTCAAGGCTGTTACTTCTGTTTATACATCCCTGGTATGGTATTTGCCTTTTGTTGACTTAGTTCGGCATGTCATACAACGCACACAAAACAGCCCCCTCACCCTCATCATCTCCAGTTCAGTTACTCCGCTCTAAAACAAGAGCAATACAATCCTCCTCATCCCCTGTATGCTGTGCGTTTAGTTTACCAATAGATCAGGGCAGGAATTGCCCTTGTGTTGATCTGCGTAGGGTACTAATATTACCTGGCTTTTCAGGCATCACTTCGATGTAGCTATTCTGTGATAATTATAGTTTTTGTATATATGTGTATTAACTTGTCCTTGCTAGGCTGAGAAAGAACTGGGTCTCCTGTGGACGTTAATAGCTTTGTGAACTTTAAGCATCCACAACATTTCTGAATTCTTACAGTGGCAGTGAATTTTTGTTGTTGTTTTTGACCAGTCTGTGATAGTTACCTTTCCTGCGCCAAGGGTTCCTTCCTACAGGTTTTTAGTGCTGAAATTCCAGTAGCCAGACTTTCACTGTTTTGCCAAATAAAATGTAATTCTGTGTTTCTCAAATGACCTTACATGATCTTTGATGTTGGTTTTTACTTTCAGAAAACTGAGAATTTTCACATGCCATTGTTTTCAGTCAAAATCTACAGATTGATACTTGTGTGTGAATTTACTCCTTGGAAAGTGAGAAAAACGTCATCTCTAAAATAGGTGTTTGATAATGTCCTGCCTCTTGTTATTGATTGTTAATGACTCTGCTTTTTGATTTTTTTCCCATAAAAGTCAAGTCATGGCTGCATGTAGAGTGCAGAACACTTACTGTGCTGAAGAAATCTTACTTGGGCAGCAGGTTGAGATTTTAGTGATTCCCTGACTTAATTATGGTGAGGACCCTTTGAGATTGAGACAAAGATGGTCATTTGAACATGAGAAAAGGAATAATGAATAATTAAGGAGTCTTGCTAAATGAGTTTCTTATGCTGAGAGTATTGTTTTGTTTGTTTTGTATTTTCATTTTTTTTTTCCAGGAAATTAAGGATTTGTGTGTATTTTGGAGGGAACTAGGATCTTCACTGAAAATTCTGCATCTAACTTTGCTAAAATTGGAAGTCTGTAATTAGAGGTAGAAATTAAGTCCTTTGCACTTGTCGAGGCAGCTCAGTGTGCAAGTGTTGTGCTGGAAAGGGAAGGAATTGAAACTACTACGCCTTATTGGCTCATACACACCTGTCTTCGTTGTATTAGGAGTATAGGTTGTTACTAGTAGATTTTTTTGCATGTGAAACTGCTCCAAGCCTGAAAAATACCTAGCATACAAGTGCTTATACCTAGCATACAGGTCAGTAAGCGTTTTTGTTTGTTTGTTTGTTTGTTTTTTGTTTTTTCCCTTGTGTTTCTGTGTTTATGCAGGGCAAAAATTCAACAGGTGAAAGTCTCAGGGCAATTGAGAAATGGTGAAAACTTCAGAGAGTGCCTTTACTGTGACCTTTGCAGGTGGCTTCTTTTATTTGGCAGTGTTTTATTGCAAAATAAAACAAGTAAGCTGCTCTCTGTGTGCAGAGCTTAGCAACAAGAAAATATGGGAACACCGGGTCACGTTGTGTAGCCCCCTTCTGTCGAAGGCAGGTGGGTAAAATAATGCATTTGATACAGCCATCAAGCTCTGCTTCTACCCAGAGTTTCAGATGTTTTTCCTTTTGTGGCTGTGTCACAAAGGGGAACGTACAACAAAATTTTCATGGTCACAGATCTTCCTAAGGGCTACTAGCCCTTGATACGCATAATGCAATGATTTGTGTGGAGGCTCATGTAGTCAGCATTTCCTTTAACCCAAAGTGTACATTTATGACTGCAACCTAAGTAAGTGAAAGCTGACTGGAAAATGATCAGTTAATCACAGACAAAGGTGTTGCATCTATTTGCGAGTAGCTTATCCCCCTCCTTGTTAGGCAGCTACATTTGCTTAAGCAGATTCATTTATTAAACTGCTGCAGGTGTCACAGTTGTGCAGTGGGATTGCTTTATGTGTTGCTTTTAATGTGAGGCTACTGCTACTCCAAAAAAAGGGACAGCAGGCGTGGACTTGATGTCGAGTAACTTGAAATACCGCAAAGATGTTTCCTGCTGCTGTTTCATGTTATTTTTAAACCACTCTGAGACAAAGTGTTTTCCATCAGAGATAAGCAGGGAATAACTCCTCTTGTCTCAGTTTTGGAACTGGCAGAAGTGCTTCTGAAAGCCACCCAAGGCCTGCCT
The DNA here is from genome assembly GCA_011075105.1 of Heteronetta atricapilla. Lineage (NCBI taxonomy): Eukaryota > Metazoa > Chordata > Aves > Anseriformes > Anatidae > Heteronetta > Heteronetta atricapilla. The sequence continues at coordinate 6,531,695 of CM021736.1, forward strand.
TGAGCTCTGCTTCTGTTGTGTTGAAGAAAATCCCTCTATGGGCTCAGAGCAGACCTGATACAAAGCCTACTTTTAAACGTAATCCCATGTGCTGGGATAACTTTTCCTGGCTGTGCTGGTGTAATTTGCAGGGGCGTCTACCAGTTCCTTGAACTGAACTCTCTGGTGCCGTGCAGCACCATCCCGCTGACCTCCCCACTGTTCTGAGTCTGTGTTGGTAGAACTGGGGGAGCACGGCTGGCAAGGCAGAGCACAGCTCAGAAGTTAGGGGTCCAGGAATATTAACATGCTGAACTGCTGATTTCAGAAAGGTATTTAGAAGTTCCAAATGGATTGAGAATTATATCAATGATCATGATATAATATCAATCTCGGGTACAACTTTCAGCTGATAACGTGTTTGAAACCAATTTACTACCTTTTCATAGTGTGAGTGATTTTTGTTAGCATCCCTAGGACTTGGTGTGTTTCAGGCCTGGTAGAAGGCTGTTGTTTAACTAGTAGGGAAGAACGTACAAAAAAAAAACTTTCAAAAAAGTGCATGTTGGTATAATTTCAGTGGTTTCCAGTAAATGTAGGTTTTTACCAATATTATTTTGGAGGAAAGAGGAAAAGAGGAGGTTGTTTCGTGTATTAGCTCAGCAACAATTCAGACTAGAAATTTTACTGTGTTCCTTGCATCAGATACATTTCTTGGGTTCCTCCACAGTTGCATGCACAAACCCACTCAAAGTCTATATTCCAATTCATATGTCTCTATAAATAAGTTACACCAGTATTTTTTTTCTTAGTTTTCTGTGAGTCAGACATGGAACTTTCTTTATACTGTTTTTGCAGTACCATTAATATTAATTTGTCACTTTGGGCTTTTTGAGGCCAATAGAAAAAAAAAATCCTCTTTCACAAGTCAGGGTTTGCAGTCTCCAAGTATGGGGTACTCTGCAGTCTTCCATGTTCAGACTTTCTCCTCTGTTGGTGCTCGAGTGCATCATTTCCTCTCCCAGTTTGCAGGCAGATTTACCATGCCTGTATGGTGGCCCAGGACAGCTGAAGATCTACTGCCCCATTTTCTCTGCCTCTTAGGCCAGGGGTTTGAGTCTCAAGTCAGCTTTTGAATTGTCCCAGTTTACTATGCAAGTCTTAAAGGCAAACCAAAACTGGTAGTTTTCTTTAAGTGTTGTGCCCTGAACTGGGAGTTAGCGAGGAGTTTGCAGACAGCTCAGCTATCCTTATACTGGGAGTGTGCTGGACTGCATGAGGTGCAGCTTAGTAGTAAGCCATTGTTAGGAAGGAACAAATATCCTTTGGCCATTAGCACTGTGTCCCCAAATTCATGTGATTTTTCCAAAGCTTTCTTAAACATATGCCATAAAGAAGTCAAATAAGAAGTAATTTGTAATTCTTTAAGATTCCAAATTTTGTAGCGTAACTTCAAAGGAGTTAAGGGATGAACACTATAAAAGTGGTCTATAAAATTCAGTTTAGAGTTTTTCCTTCTCTCCATGTACTGCATGCATCCCCTTTTGACTCTCTTATGTTTCATTGTACAGTTTCTCTGGGATTGTTATTGCCAAAGTAGAATGTTGATAGAAGAGGTAGGTAGCTGGGGAAACTTCACTTGCAAGGCAGCTGAACAGAAGGGCAGAACAAGCCCTTAACTTTATTTCATTTTCCATGTTATTTGTTACTCGGTGACCTCAATGCTCTTCTGCATGTTTGAAGATTGGGTCCATCCTGCCCTAACACCAAATGTGTGAAAAAGGAGGTAAAAGTAGACAAAAGCAAATGCTAAATAAGCTTTTAGTCTCACTTGGTTTTGTTTTTGAGATGCAAGGCCTGCTAGTCTCATATATGAGTGCTGCCTGGTCTTAGGAGTCTCCTCTGAAGTGCTATTTTAAGAGGTAACAGTGTTTCAAACAGCTTTTTTTTTTTTTTTTTTTTTTTTTCTTTCTAGAATTCTTATTTATTTTTCCATTCCATCTGTACAACTTGTTTTAATGTTTGGGAAAATGTACGCAAACCTTGTTTACCAGTAAGTTCTCAGAATGACCTTCTAGCTGTTTATAGGCCTTCATTGATCCATGGTGATTTAAGCAATCTAAATTCTGAATGTTTTTCATGGTGTTATGTCTACCTTAATTTATACCACGTATTTTAATAGACCTATATTTTTTAGCAGATTATTGGTAAACCAATATTTTTATGATTGTCATTTTTTTGTGTTGCATACTTAATATAAGTAAGTGATGAGACAGTCTTTGCTCTATGACCATCTGAATAATCAATAAATTAATTAATTAGACCACAAGCATGTTTTTCCTTAGAAATTCTTAGATTTTTCTTAACATCTGTCTCCATGTTGTGTGCTAATGTTGTTTTACAGTCTTTTGAGGGTAGTTTTAACAGCATGGCTACTAAGTTTAACTAATCCAAGTGACACATTTCGCTTTCAAGTTGGTAAAATCACTTCCTAGCCACTGTTACAGTTTTGTGAGCTGATGACACTAAGTAGACGTTTTTAGACTAACAAAATTTAATGTCCCATTGTTCATGTAAGATACAGTTTATCATTCTCCATAACTTTATCAGGACCCTGTGGATTGTAGTGAAACAGTCATTGGCATTTCATTAACTTTGTAATTAAGGGTGAAATCAAATAGCTTAATTATTTTACTGAAGTCTGAAAAGAAGTGCTTAATGAAGTTTTCTAGTACCTAATTCCCTTGAAGTGAGTTATGACATCTGGCATGAAAACCTTTGCGTTTCATCAAATTATCAGTCTGGCAGTGCCCTGTCACCTTCCAGTGAATGATGTCAGTTCACCATTTCCCCAAAAGCAGAAATTCTACTGCGTACACAGTCTGTTTTCCATAGGGGTCTGGATCTTTTATTCACACCTTTTTCATAACCTCTTTTTTATTTGAGCGTAAGCCTGTAAGCTACGCAGAATCTCCCTAGTACGGCTTCAAACTATAAGGGATCTTTTTTTCCCTTCTTTTGGACTGTTGCTTTAATAGCTAAGATGTAATTTCTTAAAATCCTAGCTTGAAAAGGCTTCTTTTTTCTTTTTTTTCTTTTTATTTTTTCCTTTTTTTTTTTTTTCAATTCCTGAAATCTAATTCAGGGGTTTGCAATCTACAGTTCAAGCCAAGGCTGTACTACGCATAATAAAAGCATCTACATGATTGGTCCAGTTGGCTAATTAGCTGCAAAGATACTTGGGATGATGATGCAGGCTTGCCTGACAGATAAAATCCTTGCACTTAGGCATATCTCAAGGGATTGGGCAAGTTCACTTATTATCCTCATTTGTTAGAATAATTGTCATTAACAAAAGCTTGGGCTACTTTCCCTGTGCATGGAAATACAGCCTGTACATAAGCTGGCATTAAGGCTTTTAACCTGCCTATGTACCGGTTATTTCTCTGCCAACATTTCAAAAAGTATGCTTCAAGTATTTTAAGCATGCAATGCTTTACAATGCATTATTTGTATTTTCATTTAATGAGTTTATTTAGGCATAAATTACAGGCTAATGTGGTTAAAAGGTATATGGAACATCACAGGATTAGCATGCAAGTGGTAAATGACAACAGTATTCACTTAATTTGTGGCTCGAATAAGAAGTTGGTTTTATAAAGTAAAGGCTTGTGAGTCTTTCAAATCCAAATGGAAATGTGCTGGGAATGAAAGAGACCCAACTCTCTGAGTTTCTTTTCAGTTCTGGTCCTTCCTTAGTTTTTGAGCACTTCCCTGCTAGTAACTGAGTTCTGGTGGAGAGGGAACACATGTCAACTGCTTTAAAGAGGAAGAGCTGAGCTTCAGAGAATTACTTCCAAGGTCATGTAAACAGCTTGTGAGCTAGAAAGCAAAGCCTGAGGTGTAATTTTTATTTTATTTTGAGCATGAGGCAGTCTTCCATTTCCCACGAACACCTGACTGTTTATTCACTAGCCTCCTCCTTGAGATAGCTCCTCCAGCCCCTTAAACCAGCAATTTTACCCAGTTCCTCTCTGCAGTATGTCTCCTTTGGTACAAACAGTGGAGGCTTCTCATTGCTGCCCTGTGCTTCACTGAAGAGCTGGGCCAAAATCCAGATAAATGCCTCAATGTGCCCTTTGACTGCTTGCACTTATGTTCCTTGCACTACAGTTGAAAACATGTTCTGAGCATCGAACAGATTTTAAAGATGCTCTTTGCATCTTTAAAAGCAGAAGTGTGTTTATTCAAGCTTCTAGCACATGCAGAAGAGGGAATTTGCTGCTTCTGATACAACTCTAGGCATTGCCAAAGTGCAGCATTCCTCCTTCCACAACTTTGACAAGGCAGTATATCAGCCTTCCAAAGAGGTTCAGAGGGGAGGAGTAGGGAGAGGTACATGGTGGTATGTGGGTACAGTGAGTTTTTTTTCACAGGCAGGAAGCTGTGATCTTACTGTATCAGAAGGAAAGGTCCCTAAGGTCACGTAACTGTGGTTGGTCTCCATCCTCAAGCATTTCTTAAGAGTTGTCCCAAAACAAACGACTTCTAAAACCTAGTTTATTACCCTGTGAACAGTAGACAAACAGTGCATTATGTGCTGCCTTCTGGATAACATAAAGAATGCTCAAAGTAGTTTCTGTTTTGGAGATTTAAAAGGTTATTTTGCCGTGTCGTGTAAACTAGTGCAGTGGATGCATGCCATGTACTGGACCTCACAGTCTGGATTCAGAAAACATCTCCCAGGTTCCAGGGCGGAACACTGACAGCCTCATGAGACTGCTCTGAATTTTGTGCTGAGTTCTGATGGTTCAATATGGTTTTGCTAATTGCACTTAAATTCACATGTAACTGTTTTTGTGTTTTGCTTTTTTTTTTTTAAAAAAAAAGAAAATTGTGTTCCTTTCCCAGGAGAAGAATGCTAGTATTGTCTAAAATATGCTCATTCCACTTTCAGGAACTTTTGGTTCTTAGCTAAAGTAAGTGAGACTGCCTTAAAATGCTAGTCTTCATTCACTACGAAGCACTCTACTAGGAATACTGGGAAAGGTTAAAAACAGTTTTTTTTTTTTTTTTTTTTTTTTTTTTTTTTTGGCATGCTGCTGATTGTTCATGTTTGTATAGAAAAAAATATGGTTCCTTATTTACTAGATACTTGCTCTGTGTTCATACTAGTAAAAGATCCTCCTGCAGGCCTGTAATGCTGCTGCTATTTTATCTCCCATAATGAATATTCAAAAGCTGCAGTCATTGAGGACTCAGGTGGCAAAAATAGTAAGATGATTGAAGTGAGCCTTGACATAAAAGCCTAAAAGTACATTCCTAACTACATGGAAATAGTGCTGATTCCCCTTTCTGACCACGTAAAGGATGGTGCCAGGAAATCTCCCATGAATTAAATGCCTCTTTCACATACTAGCATGATCGCATCTTTCTGTATGATGTGTTGTAATAAGTATGTTTAAAAAAAAGGAAAAAGACAACAGGGTTTTCTGTAATCCTCTCTCACCAAATGTATTGGAATTGAAAAATGGGTATAAAGGACACACTGTTAAGATATGGCAATGCATGCATTGTTTCCTACATAATGCAGCCAGGGTCTCCATGGTAAAAAGAAATTTTTATTTTATTTTTTTTGTCACCATCAGCAGTTAACCTAAAGTAGGAGCTGCTCCATTTCATTATAGGTTAAATGACTATCCACACAAAACTGGCTGAGAAATGTAAATCATTAACGCTATTTTTTTTCATGGGTTTTTAAAATGTGCTTCAGGATTAGTGAAGAAAATGCAGCACAGCATATGTTATTGTTCTGGAATTTTTTTTAATAGAAAGCCCTGCTTTTCAGCATTCCCCCTTCAGTGGAGTCACTTAGACACTTCCAGCTGGTGGCAGGGGATACAGCCATAATACAGCTTTCTCTGTCCCAGCTGTCTTTTTCATTACGTTAAATGCATTACGATGGCTGCAGTGTTTTATAAAGGTTCAGGTACAGAAAGGTACAGGAAGAAATCTGCAACAATGTATTTTTGTAGTGACTGCAAGCTTCTGTGAGATCTCTGTATCCTGAATGTTCCTGGCTCTGGTCACAGATTTCCTTCGAGTCATTGGAACATTTGCTGTAAGAGCTGGTTAAAGGTGCCCGAGGAAATCACCTTTTACAAGGGAGCATTGTTGTAAAGGATTTCTAATGCATTATGGCTCACGCAGCATCACAGTTAAAGAAAAACAGGGATTTAGAAATTAATGCTGATGAAGAAACTGAGAAAAAAAGAAAACACAGGAAAAGATCCCGGGATCGGAAGAAAAAGGTATCTAGATCTGTGCCAAATTGTGACAGGGTTTCTTTTGTTTCAATTTTCTTACCTTGCATTTGAACTATCAAAGCTCATTGTTGCATGTAACGTGGTAGCTGTCGGAGTAATTTGTTAACATTATAAAAACAGCATTGATAACTACAACTGGGGGGTTTGTAAAACAATTGAATGCTTAATTGGATATTAGTTAATTGCTGTGATGATGCAGAAGGTGTGCATTCATTTCACAGATAAATCACTTGTGTTACCTTGATATGCAAACTGAGTTGAAAGTAGTTTGTAACCGTGATGTGAGGTAAAATGCTGAGCTTTCTCATGGGTTTAACAGAATAATAGTTAATCCTTACATACGTGTACTTAAGGGGAACGTGTGTGGAGGATGATTTTTTTTTTCTTTGTGTTGGGATTGTCACATGCTTGGCTTCTGAAACATCCATTTTTGGGATAATGTTACAGAAATAAGGTGTCTTATTATTTCTATTTTTTCTTAAGAGTGAACTGTGTTACAGAATTCAGCCACAACAATCTTTTATTAGCAACTTTCTATTGTTAGGGAAATAGGTGACAGATCTCAGCCTTTTTTTTTTTTTTTTTTCCTTCTGTAGATTTGTCGTAGATGCAGAGAATCCTTCAGCATACTAGGACCTGAAAAATTCAGCAGGCACTGCATTGCTCGTTGTTCAGTTAAGGAGCTTCTGTGTGATTCAAGCCTTGACTATTTTTCTCCAAGATATCAGGCAAAATAGTTACAGTTTTTGGTGTAATGACAGATAATGAGGACAGCCACTTTGACTGCTCTGTGGATGTCCTTAAAAATGACACCTTATACCCTGCTCCACCGAAATAAGGCCCTGCCATGATTTTTGGTTGTGTTTCATGGCAATTTTTCAAGAAAATATCAAGAAGCCTGCTGTCTTAACAGAAACCTGGGCATGTAGTATTTCTGTGTGCCTTTGTGAAATCCCCCTAAGGGGGATTGGATAATCTTCATATGCTCAGAGAAGCGGTGCACGTGCTTCCTAAATGACATGTAGATTTCCTCTAACATATGTGCCTCTTTTGGTTGGGTCAGAGTCAGCATTTCCTTGCCCTTTTCTCTTATTTCTCTGTGGTGGCAGTGCTATACATAATGAAAAGCACTAAGAAACCCACTGCCTCCTGTTCTAGTGAGCACATCAGGAGACCGTTTAGATGGCTGCAGTGAATGTACTGCAGCAAGTTAGCTGTATATATTTTTTCTGGGTGAACGTGTATGTAAAGATCTTCTGAATCATCTTCCAATATAAATGGAAGTGTGAAAAATAAGATTCTGTCTTGGGGCCCTGCTGTTTGAAACTGGCCCGAATTAGTAATATTTTTTTTCTCTGCTGTTAAGGTTCTGTGCAGGTCTGTAATGTAGCTGCTGGGGTGGGCTTCCCCACCTCCGCTGAAAAGGACCACAGCAGTTGTGCATTTTAGGAGCTGGTTGTCAACCCGTGTTTATTTACCTATGCCTTGTGAGTTACAATGTATAGTTTGTTACCTCTGCTTGTGGTGTAGGAAGCCCACATTGTACTTAATGTGCTTAAGTTTAACAATAGTATGCCTGCCAGTATACATACACTGTCTTTGTGTGAGGGTGCTTTGGCACAGTTTGTAATTAGAGTAATGTAGAAGGGATGTGGCAGTGAGAGGCACTTGATTCAGTGAGGTGAGACAATTGCTTTGTGGACGAAAATGCTTTATTGTTTATACAACATAGTGCTGTAAAATGGAAATCTCTTAGCAACCAGAGTGGCACATGGATAAATATCAACCTATTAATCTCAAATGCCTGGATTTTTTCAGTATTTTACTTCTACATCTTAAGAGTGAGATAAAATAGAGTTTTCACTCCATCAAAGACTTTCATTGTTTTTTTTTCCTTTGTTTTATGCTAGAATTTGGTAGCTTTTCCCATTTTTTTTCTGTATTTCCTTAGGACTTGACAGATTCAGGGTTGATAGATGCTACTAGGAGAATGGAGCAAAACCCAGCAACTTTAACATTTATATGTTTGGGCATCAGTATACCTACAGCAAAAACACGTTTTGCCAACTGGTATGTGGGGCGTAGGAAGTCCAGTAATTGTGGTTTGTCATTTTGTACTTTCCTGACTATTTAAAACATTTTCCCCCCAATTTTTCCACTATGAGTTGTGAGTCACTTCTTGTTCCTCTGCACCACCCACAAGCAAGCAGTACTCGTTTTTTTTTGTTGTTGATCACATGATACTGCACAAAGCTAACCCTTTGCCTGAGCAGCATACAGAGCTTTAGGGTCTTCCAGGCACATGGGTAGCAGCAATTAGTGCTACCATTTCAGGATAGCTTATTCAGTAAGGTGACCGAGGCAATCAATGGTTAGAAAGTAAGGCTGGTGGGAGCACACAGTGTCCTAGGCTGGATGATGCCAGCAATGGTAATGCTGATTTGTGTCCCTGAGTAGTTTCAGCATTGCAGTCTGAGGTTAATATTTCACAGGTTTTGACTGGTTAAGCAACTTAGAGTGTAATGATGTTTCTATTAAGGCTTCCTTCGATACTTGTATGAGAGAAATGACCTTCTTAAAAATACACAAAACAAAACCCTGTATTATATGCAATCCCACTTTATTTCAAGCTGAGATTTTCCAAATTGCTCCACTTCCTCTTTAGAAACACAGTGCTTCTGTGCACCACGGGCCTACCACAGTGTGGTGGTTTGCTTAAGTTCAAGACATTTCTAAAGATTCAGTGTTTAAATAGTTAATTTCATACAAGAGTAAGATGGGACCAAGAAATGCAGCAAATACACTGAAGGATCTGCATTATACAGTTCCCAATTTGTTCTGTTCAATTTTATATTTTACGACTTCAAGCAATTCTGCTTCTGGGTGGTTGTGCAGTGTCCTACACTGCAAGTATTTTGAGTATACCCAAGGACGGACTGCCTTAAATGATACCTCAGAACAAGCCAAGACACATTAATAATAAGTGATAGATATGGTTTGCTTCATTCCTCATAGTTTGGTTTGTGAAAAGTAAAAATTGTTTATCCTGTAGTAATGTCTGGAAGGAAGTTACTTAGTGCCATTCTTAAAATAGAAAATAGGTTGGTGGTTTTTTCTGTACATAATAGAAGAGAAGGGTAGGACTTGGCACATACTCAATGATTTATGTTTTATGCAATATTCAGTAAGACTGAAGTGGTTTCCATTTGCCTGTAGTGTTCAGGAACTAGCATGTTCTTTGGGGACACAGAATAGCACAATCATGATGCCAGGCCTGTGTGCTGCCGTCTCTGAGATGTTTAAGGCTGCTGCTGTCACATCCACTGCTTCTGCAAACTTGTGGGTAGCAGGAAGAGCAATGGATGCTAATGTTCAAAGTCTTGGCTATTTCATCTCGAGACTCGTGATGTTTGAAGGTGTTACAACTTCCAGGTGTGCTGGAAAAATTGCTCAGGACTATCCTACTGGGTAAATTTAAATGCTGTGTCAGCAGCGATGGACCCATAGCTGTGCGGCTGCTGGAGGGGCACAGAGGAGCTCGCCCACCGCCTGGGTTGGGCTGCTCCTCACCGCCAGGGCCTGCTGGGGCTGCTTAGGTGAGCAGGGCCGGGAGCACTCCTGGGCAGTGGGACTCAGGTGGGCTGCAGCACAAGGGGCTGTTCCGTGACCTTAAAAAGCAGTTGGTATAGAATTGCTGTGGTGTTCATGTACATCGAAGCCTATTAGTTACCAGGTAAAGCTAAGAGGGTGAGCTTCAAAGCTTTAAACTCAGAAAGCAAGTGCAAATCACTATGTATTTTTAAATTTTTAATCTCATGATTTTCAGACACATTTGTGGAACGGTGAGATTTACTTTGTGGTTTCTGAACAGTTGAACTTTATAGCAGCAAATCTAAACACGTGGGGCACAAATGATTGTGCCTTAACTCACTTGTGTTAAGGCACAAACCCTGAAGGCATTGTGCAAACGCACCTGGGAGCATGGAGTCACAAAGGAGAGGATGTAGATTAGGACGTGAAGGAAAAATTGTTGAAGTCGATGGATCTTGCTGAGGTGCTAGGAAAACTTGGATCATGTCCTTGGTTTTGGACATGATGCTCCCTGTCAGAGGCAAATACCAAAAAATTGCAGGACATTTTGGTAGACATTTAGGGTCACTGGTGGATGTGGTATCTACTAGCAGCAGTGAGTTCGTAGCAGCTGGAGTTTCTATTCAGCTGATAAAAACAATTCTTTCTTTGAAGATGACCCCCCCAACCCTCCAAAAAATGAAAAGATTGCATTGTATTGTGTGGGTAGCACTACAGCATCATTTGAAGTGGGCACTGTGCAGTGTTACTTTATTGATTATAAACCCAGAAAATGTTTTTGTGCTGTCAGAAAATTACATCTAATTGAGGCAGGTTTTAGAATGTTCTCACCTCTTCCTCTGCCTCCTTGATGTCTCAGGGTTGGGCAACTGCCACGGAGGGCTATTAGTTATTATGGAAATGTCAGTTTGGGTTATAAACCACATTATACTTAATTAATGTTATCAGCTCATGGTGGGAGGAGAAGGGGAGGGCATAGGACTTAACAATAGGTGATCTTTCCATTATGGGAAGATTGTTATATGACTAGATTTAGAGCTGGACTCTCAGTGAGTGTAAATTAATACTGTTTCAGCTACCTGGATGGTACTAATGGAGTCTTTTATTCTTCTGTCTTTTCAACCTAGGCTGGGCATTATTTGTTCTTGGGGGGGGAGGAGGTGGGTGGGCAGAGAAGAGGAGGGGCAGGGGGAAGCGTATCTTCCAGGGAAAATGAATGCTTTTGAAGAAGAAAGTTGGAAAAGGTTATTTGGTGAACAGTGGCTAAAAACAAAATAAATCTTGTGATTATGAATATTCAGCACTGTTCCAAAAGTCACAGCCCTGCTAAATGTTGTGCTCTAAAGTTGCCTGAACTGTGTCTTTGGGATGAGTCCCAGGTACTTTGATACAATTCCTTGTCTATTCAGTAAATATTTGTGACCGAGAGTCAAAATATTTGTGACTAGTGTAACTGAGCAGCTGCTAAAACTGGTTGTTAGACTCAGTTAGCCCTAGTCTGACTTGGCTAAGGTCTGCGTTATTGAGGTGTGGTGTGGGTAGAGGCAAGAAATGGAGAAGAAGCAAGTTTGAGTTGAATTTAACTTCCCCTCCTGCCTTCCCTCTGACTTGATTCATTTGCATAGCCTAATGCTTTCCTGCATTGACTTGGATGGGAGTCAGAAGACAAGGCGCTGCTTTCAGTCAGTCATACAGCTGTTGGGACCAGTGGCAGAGTGGTAATGGGGACAGCTGTGGTGCTAGCACAGGACTGCTCTGCTAAGGGGATGGAACCAGGCCCAAAGATTTTGGTTGGCTCTGTGGAGTTGCAAACCTCTTAGCAACTCTACGAGGTAATGCCTCCCCCAGCTAGACTGTGTTATGTGGGGGCCCTTTTAGCTAGTGAGCTAGATTTGGACAATACAGCTGCCCCACACTGGTCCTGCCTTCAGTTACCTAACATAGGCTGTAGCCCTTTATATTTAATGGAAAAAGCTAGGTGCCTTCAGAGGATAATTCAGTGCATGTAAGTGAGACAATTACAGTAATGCCCTCATTTTCAAATGTAGGAGTATCCTCCAGCCCTGCAGCTTCAGCTGTGAGCTATGGGCGTTCAGGAATCCTGTAAATCAGGCACTGGCATCTGTGGTGCATGTTTGGGATCATATAACATGCTTAAAAACTGTTCTAATACATCTGCTGCCTGAGTGGGGTGTTTTTGTGAGCTCAGCTTTGTTGGCTGGCATGCTGGTTAGTTAAAACTAACCAAGAAGAGGTAACGTAGAAGAGGTTAGCTCTTGGTTTTATTTTTGGAGAGTTGGAAATCACTGTATGGATTCTGGAAAGGGAAATAGAATGCTTCTTTAGTATTTATTCAAGTAAGACTAATGTGGGCAGGAGAACTAGTGTGAAAGAAGAGGCTTGTTTTGCTAATTGAAAAAGAAAATTGCTCTGAAATGTGTTTATTTGAAAAAAAAAAAAATTAAGCTGATGTTTCCCATTATTTACAAAGCTATGACTTCAGTAGTGAGTTCATCCCAAGTGAGGTTGTTAGTGTTCTGAGATGTTCCCAGGTAGTTTAACACCTTTGTGTTATGTACCAGAAATAAAACTTGATACTGCCTTTGTAGTCACAGGAAGATACAGGACGCATGGTATTGCTTCATCTCCTTCATCTCAGCAAAATCTTAGAAAATTTTCTTTGGTTTATTTGAAAGAATTGAAATATAGCTCACCCAACTGTTTGTTAAGCTGTTATATTCTGTTAATAATAACTGTTTTGTTAACAGTTTTATATTTTAGTTTATTGGGCAGGTGAAGGGTCTAAGATGATGTGCTATAGCAATTTATGTATCAATTTTAAATGTTTGTTGTTCATTTTAATACCTTTCTAATCTTTCCTTGGAAAACATCATTAGAGAGAAAACAACGAGGTACAAAGGATTCAATTATGCTGTGCTTTTTATGATACAAATGCTGATCTCCCATTTTAGGCAGAATTTAGCCTACTCCCTATTTTTCCAATTGGAATTAAGAGGACTATAGAATTTGTTACTTCTTATTAAAGTTGGTGGTATCCTAGGCATCTGTTAACACATTGATTGTGTTCATGAGCACAAGAAGGAACTGAAGTTCTGTACCTTAACCAGGTATTTGCTACCCAATCATGGCAAATGGTACAGACACAATGTCAGCAGTTATTTTGTGAGTGCAGCATGCTGTTTATCATAGTGCCTAGTGGGGGGCTCAGCAAAATCTGTCGGTAGTGTTAAACATGCTGTCTCTGGTAACCCCTTCTCTAACCAGGGACAGGAAGGTTCCTGAGGTGCCTGACGCTTCACCCATGGAAGCAGTCCTTTGCACAGTACCAGAAAGACTGTAGTCTTGCTACTTGCCTCCCTTGTGAGGGAGGGGATGGATATGTCATGTTGATACCTGATCCGCTGTCAGTAGAAATCAAGGAGAGCACCTCTGATTTTTCACCTTTCTGCAGAACATTCAGTGATGGCTTGGAGAAAATTGTGGTTTGTAGACTCTGAGCAAGTTCCTGAATAGCTGTCAGTTCTGGTGCTTATTGAGGGATAAGCCACTGGGAGCTACGTAAGTGTTAATTATGTTCATGTGTTCCACACCCATTTGTAATACCCCTTTAAATGCATGTACATAGGCAGGATGAGGCTATAGTATATCATTAATTTTTGAAAGCAGGAAAGTCTATCCATTTCTTTTTTCCCTCCTGTGAAAACTTGTAGCTCTGAGCTACAGTCCTATCTTTAATCCTGTGTCCTCTGTCTTTTGAAAAATGATTTTAAGTATCCCAGCTCTGCTGGAATAAGAGTTGGGAGGGAAACTGCTGGATTTTGAGTGCAGCAAAAGGATTTCCAGTAGCTGCTGAAGTAGTTGTTGTGTTGTTGTATTTAAAAGCAAGCATAATGATTATGCAAATCTTTGAACTGTGATAGGCTACAACAACTAGTAACCAATCTGACTTCAAGTACTCTCATAGTTCACCAGTACTGAGGAATAACCATAGGGTGTAACAAGTACTTTTCTCCGCTAATGTGGTAGTGTTCTGCCAGGCTGAGGATGGTGCTCTTGTAAATAGCTCTTTGCATGGCAGCTTTGTGCTCTGAGCAAAACACGTATGTAATGCAACCACTGTGTGAGTGAGTTTGCATTTACACAGGGCAAGTGGCAGTCAGGGATTCGGTTGTGACTCCCCATCTGTGTGCCTTTGCACCAGTCCATCCGTAGCCTTGAGCTGAGCATCTCCAAGCTTTCCCTGTTGCCTACAGTGAGCCTGTGTCTGTGTTAAGCAGCACTTAGGCTGGGAGAGGTTGCATGGTGCTGCAGGTGGTTTAATTTTTGAAGCTTGTTCCTTTTGCTCCTGTGCAGCAGCTCCTGGGATGCCACTCACCCTATTGCCTGAGCTGTTGGCTAGACTGGGTCCTGAGGGAGAAGCTTTCCACAAAGTTGTTAGCAGTGTTTTCAAAAATGCACAGTATGGTGTCATTTGTTTCTCCATTAATGTAATTTATAGTGGGTTTCTGTTTCTGCTTTAAATGAAAATATAGATTCAAGAAACAAATCATGAAGTAGATCAAGAAGTTAAACAATAGTTTTCAAGTATCTGCCACTTTCCTGAATTTTTTCAAATTAGAGCATCACCAGAAATTTTTACATCATACTTGGAGCTCACAACTGCAACTCCTAGTACCTGCCATCCAATTAGAGCATGATGATGTGCACGTTCTAGAGATCTTTTTTGAAGGCAGTATTGAAATGAGCAATCAGTTACGCTATCCTGTCTGTACCCTGTAATAAGTTGTACTTTTAGCTGCCCTTTTTAGTGTTAGTAGAAGATACAGTAGTGGAATTCACTTTGTCCCCAAAACAGTTCATTTTTGGGGGGATTACTCTTAAATTTCATGACCTGGAGTCACTTTGTCATTGACTTCCTTCAGCTAAGCAAGGGCATCCCATCTAGCTGGGCAGTTGTCCTTCCCAGTGACGTGTCCTTTATATTGTACTCAAGCTTACCTGTCTGGAGATGGCTACCCGTGTGTTCTTGCAACCTGTAGAAAAGCAAAGCTGTGCAACCTCCACTGAACATATATTCCCACTGCTTCCCAGCACAAGTTTACAGGGCATTATAGCAACAAAAGGCAAACGAAAAATTGAGCCACTGACTCTAGCTGTGGTATGTATGATTGCAACCCTGAAAAAATGACTTCAAAGTTTATCTTATAAATGTAAGCATTCATAGCTCTGGGCAAGATTCTTTCATGGGCTGAATAATTTTACTTTCTACCACACAACATTTTCCTCTAACTGCATCGCTGCTCCTTCTGGACGCTACCATGGTATCTCTGAAACTGCAATCATTTCCCATTCATTAATCACTAGCTTAATGTTTAGCATTTACAGCCATCTCATCAGCTAAATTTACCATTGGCCTGTGAGCAGGTATCAGCATCTAGGTGATCTGAGTCTCTAACCTGCCCACTTGGGATTTGTATGAATCCAGCAATCATCTCTGGTGCTGAAGCTCATGTGTTTTCATGCCAAGGCTGCAATAAAATTCATGCAGATATTAGATACAGATAGCTGACTGGATAGTGTGAAGCACAGGTGAATAAGCCTGCAGTGCTCTTCGTGCCTGAGGGTAGAGATCCCCCAAGAGAAGAGATGCATATACCAAGCCCCTCATGATGCAGCAAGTAAAAAAAAAAAAAGGGGGGGGGCACGGAGGCCTCAGTCTGTGCAAGTAAATGCAGCATTTTCCTGTACTGCTGAGGAAGCCTCTCAAAAGAGTTTTTTTTTGGCAGGCAGTAGCAGACTGTTCTGGAGGGTGGCTGTGAATAGTTTTATTTTTCTTATACAAGACTCTGAAAAGTTAAAACATCCCACTGTGAAATAATGCTGAGAAGAGGGTGGGAAAGGTTTCCTTTATTACATTTTTACCATCTAAACGAAGAAAACATCTTCAAGGAGAATCAGTGAATGTGCTGTATACCTGCAGTCCTAGATTTTCATGCCACTTGATTTAATCTGAAACCACCAGCACTTTGAAGCTGTTAAACATCAAAATTCTGATAACTAAAGACTGCTGTTTTTCTACCAGTCTGAAAAGATTAAAAAGATGTTGAGAGGAAAGCATCTTATGACAGTGGGTGCACAATCAAAGTTCCTAAGTAGGGCAGCCTAAGGAACAGCGAATGCTTTTTAACTTTTGGGAACTTGTATTTTGTTTGATGTGCATATCTTATGTTTTCCTGTCTACTTTTTTTGTAATATCAGATGTCTGGTAACATTCTAAAAAGAGCTTAGTAAATGTTTTGCACACTCAGCACACACTACCCACATAAAAGATAAAAGTATGCAAACTTCCAAGTTGTTGAAGAAACAAAAAAGGGCAGGGGCTTCTCCCTCCGACTCTTCCACTGGTTTGTTCTTAAGCAAAGTATTTAATTTCTGATTTTCAACTCTAAAATAATTCCGTATTTTTCTAGTTCTGCATTTTAAGGATCTGTTTTCAAATAACAAACACGAACTATTTTTCTTTTCCTGTTGCATTTTGCATACCTCAGTCAGGCCCGTGCACAGTTCATACTTTTTAATGACCTTTAAAATTTTCTTTAAAAGCTGTTCTGTGTTGCCTGGTGTGTGACCTCTTGACCTCTTGGTTGTCTCCACCCAGGGACATCTTTGCTGGCTGGTGCCTTGACATACTTCTGGAGGAGGAATGTTTTTTTTTTTTTTTTTTTAAGAAATGTGTGCTTTTTAAAAAGCTTTTGGTGGAGCAGAAGCATGTGTGGTATAGGATCCCAAGACATGGCTGAAAGGCTGCTTTAGTTCCACTGATCATACTGCCTGAGTTTCATGCAAAACACATTAAACACATTATTTGCAGAGATTTTGTAAAGCTTTCCAAATTGTTTCCATTTAACACACCTGATATACAGAATAATCATCAAAATTCTGGTATTAAAATGCATGAATTTAATCTGAAACGGTTAAATGTACTGTAATTTCTGCTGTTTGTATCTTCTTGTTGACCTATGTGCCTGTTACGCTTGGAGCTAAACTCGTTGAATTGTGGTCAAGTCATAGGTCCAATTAGAAGAACCACTGAGCATAAGCAATAAATTCAGCTTGAAAGGCCACATGCACAATCCGCCTTGGGTCGGGAAGCCAAGAGACGCTGTGACCAAACAAGATCCGCAGGGGAGATGTTCAGAACTGTAGCCCGTTGTTCCCAAAAGCAAAGCTGCACATTTCTCCTTGTTTACTACCAAATGCAAATGAACAAAACTGGTGACACTTCTAAATTGTCTTGAAGGAAGACGAGAATAAAGGAATTTGAAGCATTAGGAAGGGCCTTGATGCGGGGAAAAGGGAAGTTGTGCAGGAGTGGCTGGGACAGCTGGCCCGGTTTATTTTTGAAGGGTTACAAGGAGCTGCTGGGAGCTGAAACCCTTGTTACGGGTTGCTCCTTATTCACTTGTGACATCTTGCATAGGTGAGGTGGGTAGATAAAACCCTGGCTGCAACAAACCATTCGTCTGTTCCATCTCTGGGGGCGTATGGACTGCAAACCCTGCTGAATTTAGGAGGGCCTGCAGCCCCTTGTGGGATAGTGTAGATAGGCTCTGTGAGCACTGAAGGTGTGATACGTGGCCAGTAAAGGTGGCTAAGGGATGGCTTTCCTCCTTGCGAGTAACAGTGGCATTACAGGCAAGCACAGTGCTGCCTGCAGGCCCGCTGAGCTCTGATTGCACTGCTGCTGTGGGATTGCAGTTGTCCTTGTGAACCCATCTTCCCTAGGCAGAGATACTGGCTTGTTAGGGGCAGAAATTCAAGCATGGAATGAGATAAATGATAAAATCTGCCAGCTTTATATAGCAGGGTGAGAAATTTAATTGGATGAGGGACATCCAGGAGACTGCATCTGATTAAGTCCTTGAAAATATGAGATCTTTTATCCATTGCCTGGTGATGTGAATTTACACCACGGATACACAGCTTATTGCTTTGTCAAGGTCTGCTTACAGAGAGGTAACCACAAATTAATCAGGGCTTGTCAGTTTTAAGATAATTCTGATACGAATTTGAGCATTTTACTTAACACCTACAAAATGGCAATTGTTCTCTAAAGTAGCAGGCTGCTAAGCAAAACAATTTTTAACCCTTAAAGTTTAGGGGAGAAAATGAAATTCATAATCACTCTGCTCTTCTTTGCTTTGCAGTAAAATTTTCTCATGTTTTCTTGACAAGTTTGAATCTCTGTCCTAGTTTTAAAAAGATGCTCTGCTCTCTGTGACTGCCTGTTTCCTAGAAAACAGTTTCTGAAAAAGGAGCAAAGGTGATATCCTAAAAGGAAAATCAAGTCATGGGTTATCTTCATATTAAAGCTAGACGATATCTTAAGGAAATATTGAGGAAATACACAAATAGGGGGAAAAAATGAGGGGTGGGAGGTGATAAAACTTGTGAAGCTAACAGCAGAAAAAACTATCTTAGCTTTTTGTGTCTTCCAGTGGGATCAAATTTGTCTCATTTAATCTTTTTTTTTTTTTTTCAGAAATGTGTGTGTTAACTAGTGGCAGTTGATTCTGGTAACGTCAGTTATTTTATGCATTTCTTGTTCAGATGAATATTTAGTCCTTTGCCTCTTGGATAGCTTTGTTCATGCAAACGTAAATGGAATATATGAAGTCTTACTAATATGAGGACTGCCTGGAATCAGTTTTATTTCATGGGCAGCCAGTTATTGTGATGCACTAAATGTGATTTGTCCACAGTTCTTACATTTGGCAGTTGCAGATTTCAGCTGCATAGCTTTAGGGAGGATTTTCTAGCGGTACAGGTTAGGTCTAACGTGTAACAACCTTATTTTGAATACATCCTGCTGTTTGATGGAGAGACATTTATGGCTGATCAGAGGAACGGTGGTGGCAGGAGAGGTCATGGTCAGAGGTAACTCAGGGAGTGCATGAGCAAGCCTGCCAACAACAGTGGGTGCATTCTGCAAGGGGCAGAACTGCAGTGTGTTTAGTACCAGAGCAGCGATAGTGCATGATGCCAGTTTTTCTTCCATAATAAGGAAGTGCTGTTACATTTTGGGGGGGACTCAGTTGATGCAGTGCTGCACTGGCATTGTGTGGTAACCCAGCACAGGGAAGCCAGTGGAGGAAAGCTGTTGTCCTTCAGCCTTACTGTTGTTTACATACTTCCTGTGTATTTAGAGAACACTTTTCTTCCATTCTGAAGTACAATAAACATTAAGATTGGACTTAAAGAGAAGCTGCATGTCTTTTATGTCCAGCCACAGTGTACTTGGAATGACTTCTAAAAAGTGTCATCCGTGGGCCACGTCATGTACTGCCTTTCCTGATGCTGCCAAGTGCAGTAGGAGTGCATGGAACACCTTGTAGTACAGACTGCAAAATGAAGGGAACCCAACCTATCTCATCAGAAAGAGAGAATTTAAATATATTTCCCCCCAAAGACCTCAGTTCCTTTGCCTTTAATCAAGGAAAGCTTCACTTTGCTTTGATTTTGAAAACCTCTAGTTTCAAAATATTTGTTGGATATTGCAATTAAAATTCATCAGGAAAAGTGATGCCCCAGATTCTAGTTTTCAGAAAACAAAATATTTTGCAACTTGATAGGCTAATCAGCTTTATGTATTGAAGTGACAGAAAAGCAAAACTTTGGGCAGCTCCTGCTTTTGAAAGCTTTAACTTGGACTTCCGCTTTCAGCCAGAGAATCATACTAAGAAGGTACACCGCTGTTCCTTAAAGCTCACAAATGACTAAGCAGACAGCATATCCTTGGTTCTGTTGTCATGGGTCTGGTTAGTCAAAAGTGCTAAATATTCCGGCACTAATCCAGCAAAGTACTTAAGCGTGCACTTAAACTTCAGCCTTTCTGTAATTCCACGGAGTACATAGGCAGCTCTGTGTACTTAAAACTGAGTCTAGTCTTAAGTGATGTGGTGAATGCAGGCCATAGGGCTTATGCCATCAGAAAATGGTGAGTTTTTAGAGGAAAAGGTCCATAAAAAAATGCTATCAGTTCTTCCAGCTATGTGCGAACTGCCTTGGGTGTGAGCTCCTGCAGGCTCGAGATGACATCTTTAATTTTGAATAGTGAATTAAATTACTGGGGAGTCAGATTGAATTATTTTCTTCATAGGTGCTTTAAGCCAAATACATTACCGGGATTTGTGTATCAGTGAACAATGGTCAAGAATTGATAGTGAGTAAACCTTGAAGGTGAGAACAATGATAAATCCATGATTTAAGGCAAGGAAAACCACTTAGCGCTAAGTTACAGCTGAGAATTGCACTCATATTATTGATTTAATCATGCTTATTAGGCAGCTAATTATCTCATTATTTGGCTAACATTACATAGGTGTTATTCCAATATGTAACATGTAAGTATATAAATTCTCCTTTGGGCAGTTATTTGTATGCCACAAACCAATGCAAATTCGGAACATACTGGCCAAAAGCGTGGCAACTGATTCAGGTAAGATTTTTCAGATAACATTTTTCAGTTTCTTAATTTGAAAAGCAGAGTGTAATATGCTTAAACTCACTAATTTTATTTAAGCTCAGCAAATGATTTAAGTCAATAGCAAGATGAGTACGTATGGGAAAAACAAAACAAAACACTGATTTTAAATTAGAAAAAGAAAAAATTCAGTACCTTGAAAGTTCTGATTTAGCATCCTAAATGATTTTTTTAAATTGTTTTGAAATTCCTTTACAAATATTTTAGAAGCCTTAAAATTCTGATCACAGTGTGTCACTTATATTCAGCAGGGGATTTGCAAAATAGTTTATGTATAATCTGGTGTTCTATCCAGTTTTTTTCATTGCTGTGAGCAAAGTGAGCCATTTCATTACTTAGACTGCTCTCTTTGTGACAGCCTTCTGAATACATCACAACTATTTAGCCACATTCAGTCTTGTGAAAACTATTAAGGATCAACTTACCCCAAGACAGCAAGTGAAATGAAACACAAACCCACAGTGATGGCATTTAAGCATGTGCTGTCATTCTTGACACGTCCATGATTATGGAGACTCAAATAAGCACTAAAATTGCTAAGTACCAGCGTTACTCAGATGAGCATGTTCTTTGTGACATTGTACAAGTGTGTCTCATCTTGTAAAGTGAAGTTAATTAATTAGTGTTTTCCTAGATCCAGGAGTGAAACATGAACATCTCTTTTATCAATAATACAGGCATTTCATGGCGTGCACTCTTTTAGCAACTCTGTTGCATTGTTTGCAACTGCATTAACACTGCTTGCAAATACCTGCAGCCTGGGCTTGCCCATTAAACTGGGGTTGAAATCTTGGACTGGAAGTTCAAAGCCCTCCACCTTCCGTGCCTTGCAGGGGGAAAGCTTCATACAGAGGTGGCCATCAGGGTGAGGCCCAGTGCTTTCAGAGAAGCACGCAGATTCTGTAAATAAGTTGACTCACATGTGAGCATTTTCTTTTTCAAGAGAACAGACAATTTTTTTGATGTTTTGAATCCTTCTAAAAAGAATTTTAGGTCAATGGATTCAAACCTAAGATTGCTAAGAAGACTATTTAAAATCACAGCTATTATCTATTTTAATTTCCTCGGCTGGAGAGTACCCCAAAACATTCATTATGTGGAGGGTATAATCTCTGAACAAATGACATGGTGGAATTAATGAACAATTAACTATGATCATACATTATAAACAGAGCTGATTAGAATCCACACATGCCTGGGTTTCAGAAAGACACTTTTGACTTGGCTTTGTATTGCTGAGGTAGGACCATGCCACTCTCATTTCTTATTCGTGTAAACATAACATCATTTCCTCTGAGGTAAGGCTCTATATCTTAGTTTTCATGGCAACCAGGCAAAGAATTCATCTATTCTTCAACTTACATGTGTGGAGAGGAAAATCAGAATGCTTCCTGTTAATTTACCTCTTACCATTTTGATAATATACTTAGTTTAGAGACTTTCTCCCATATCCTCCTCCATTATGCCATGTGGTGATCAAATCGGAGAGAGTACTGCAAAGCTGGAAGAAAGGGATAATCTGTCCTCAGTAGATGCGGCTGCACGGTGGCGTATGCAGCGTGGAATGCAGTTACTGTGCTGTGTGATTTACTGTCTTCATTAAATCAGACAAGCGTCAGGTGAACCGTACAAATTCCATCTGCATTCACACTGGGCTTTGTGCATATTATTTACACTTTTTTTCCCCTCTCACTTTATTTAGCTTTTACATATATGTTTAGCAAATGAATACTAATCACAACGATTCTTTCAAAGCAGTAATGTTACATATTGTGATCAAGAATATTTTCAACCTTAAAAGGAAAATGCTTTTGTCATTTCAAAATAGAAGCAGGCCCTGAGTTCTCCTAATGTCATTGGGGACACACAGGGATTTGTTTCAGAAGCTGCAGTGCAGCACCAGGCAATGACTGGACATGCAGCTTGATGATTTTGCATCACATAAAAGCACTAGCTTCCCTCTTATCGCTTCAGTGCTCTGATCATCCTGAAAGTGAGACAAAAGAAACAGTTCCACTGTATATTGGCCTTCATTGTAAGAGCAGAAACCTTTCATTATTTTATCACATTACTCGATACCCTCAAGGGCAATGCATTTGAAACTAGGAAATTTTATTTAAAGCAAGAAAGCATGCAAAATTTCCATTGCATAAGGAGAGGTGGAGTTTTACACACACGCTGGGTGTGTATTTGAGCTTCTAAGATGTGTGTATTTCAGAGGTGCTTAAGCAGTAATTTATAAAACAGTTCTACAGAGACCATTGCCTGAATAATTTGTTTTGTAATGATAAAAAGTTATTCCTGAAGTAGGAACAACTCAGATTCAAAACTATAGGTGGAGAAATGTTTTTAACTACACGGAGGTATGTCTAAATGGTACTTCCCTGCATGCTCATCAAGCATTTTCTCCCAGTAGCATTCTGCTTCATTAAGGGACTATGTGCCAACTGTTGAAAACTAAAGACATCCTTTGGAGGTTTTGTTAGCAAAGTGCTCAGAATTCCAGGATTATTCCAGGATTATTCCAGGATCATTATTAAATGTTGGTATAATTGTATTGTTTGTAGGTTCATTATCTGATTCCCGTGCATTCGTATCTTGCGTTACTGACTACTTTAAATAGTGTCTGGGCACAAATAGGAAGAAATAAAAATTAGGCAGGTAAATCCCCAGATTTTCTGGTGTGACTTAACTCAATTTTCAAGTCTCTTCTGTTAGTGTGTTCCACTTTAAGTAATGATTTATTTCAGTATCTGTGCCCTAATAGTGATAGCCTGAGACAGATTGTGCAAAATACACTTGCCTTTAGATAAAATGCTTTTAACTAAGAATCTGAAGTGATATTTGAATTAATAAGTGCTGAGAGCTTTGGCCTCTCTTCTCTTTGCAAGGTAAAAGTAAAGTCTGCAAAGCCTGTCTGCTCATGTACAGACACTCAGCGCTTACAGGGCTGCAGATACAGTGGCTTTAACCCAGAGGTGAGCGGTGAGCAGGACAAGGCAACCCTGGGGCCACACTCCTGTTGGGAGGTTGAAGAGCACAGTCCCCAGCAAAAGGACGCTAAACAAAGCTCTCAGGAGCCTGGCTGGAGAGGTTATGATGCTCTAGCTGCATAGAACCAAGGGATGGCAGAAAGTATTAACCCCTGTGTGAAGATACAGGGGGAGTGTAAGGGTTTGGAGGTAGCAGGCTTTGTCTTTCTTTGTGCCTACATGGACTGAGCACCAAGGAGGAGAACCTGGGTCTCAGTTATCCCCTCCCACGTCTTCAGTCTCAGAGCTGAGTGGCTTTCTGCAGAGCTGCAGCTTTTTACAGCTCTTGTGGATGTGACAACCTGGTATTAGAAAGGATTCTAATTACCTTTGGCATGGGAGAGGATGAAATTTTCTGTGTCACAGTATTACAGATTTTGAAAGCAGTAGGATTTGAAAATTTAATGTTAAAGAAGGTAAGGTTTGTTATAGCTGGTGATGAGTCTGCAGCGAAGGCTACAGGGTGCAACTCTGCAGGAAACAGGGCGTTGTTGCTTCACTGGCATTGAAATGGAAATTGTTGTAGAGCGAGATTCCTCATATCTCAGATGTCTGTGCTGCACACAGGGTAGCTCCAGAAACAATACAGTTTTCAGACCATTGCTCCATATGAGCTAGCTACAGCTTTCCCGTAACACTGCACTGCTGTAATGAGGACACTGCTGTCCTAATGCACGTGTTCTACTTCGAGGATCTGAACAGCCCTGTCTTCAGGGGGGTTTGTTATTTGCTGTAGACACACTAGACCGTTCAAAGCTGACATGGCCATCCTTCTGTGCTGTTCTGTGTGAAGTTGGAAATATGCTCTAGGGCTTCTAGCAGGCAAAATAACATGCAAGGTTTTTGAGTTGAACTAAGGTCTCCTGAGTGAGCTGAGGAATGTCTTCCTTCACATGCAAATTTTTAGTTCTAAGGGATAAACAGCATAGTCAATGTGTGTCCTCTGCAAGCAGTTTAGTTCTTTAATAGTCTTTTATAGGATAAAATGACTAAAAGTCATGTCTTGATGTGTGTTGTTGTTGTTTTTTTTCTTCTGCTTTCTGTCTTTCTAGACAGCGAGTGGATGTCTGGAGACCAAACCAAGAAAGCACTGATCAATACAGCCAAAGGAAACCTGCGACCTTAGTTCCTCAGCCAGTAATGCAATCTGCTTAATAACTGGTGCCATTGATTAGTGAGGAACTGAATAATGTGTGCTAAAAAATGAGAATATTAATTCACAACAAAGTGGCTCATCTCTCTTACATCTTTCCCAGACTATCTGTAACCATACAGTGAGCTACAACATGTTGATGTCTCTGGAGAAGCAACAGGGCATTGAGGTGGATAAAAAGTCAGAGCCCTAATCTCTGTGTGATTTTGGAGCGTGGCCTGGTGTTTCTTTTTTAGACTCATTGAGCTAAAAGACACTTGCTACTGAAAGCCGCAGGGCTTAACTCCTCTTTCTCCCCCATCTTAGTACCTGAGGTGTTCCCATGTTAGCATTGCAGGTATATTCAACTCCTCTTTGAAGGGATAGCAATGATTTGGGGCAGCTGAAGTGCTGCCCTGATGGGAAGGACAGGAAAGGATGCATGAGCACCCTTTTTTTGGCTGACAGTTGTCACCTTAACTTTACAATCTAACTGCACCCTCAGGACTTTCATGGATGGTTTCTTTCCATTGAATTGAAACAGAAGCATCTTCCAGCCTCCAACGCTTAGCTGGATCACAGATATCTGAGGTCTGGTTGGTGCTGTACCTCGTGCTGTTGTCCTTTATATTGCTTGCTGTAAAAAAGTAAAGTAGAAGAACATGTATTCAAAACACTTTATCATGGTCTTTATTTAGCCTATAGATGTTGTGTTTGGTTGTTTCCTGGTTTTTATTTATTTTTTTTGCACTTAGGATGTAGTAGCACAATCACTACAACATCTCTAGGTTTTTAAGAACCTCACCCACTAACAGGACAGTATCTGTCTATTAAAAAGTATTACCTAGTGTGTGCACTCTGTTGTTTTATTTATGGTAGCAGATAAAATCCTGGTAGAAATAACAATCTTACTTTCCAGTTGCAACTGCATATCTGTGTGAGTGATTATCGTGGCATCAGTTTGACTATAGAGGATGAGTGAAACTTCTGTGAGCTTAATTCAGGCTCTCTTAATTCGTTCTCCCCATTACCATCAGAAACTGAAATTACTACCCATCTTGGTAGGAAATATCCAACAGCAAAAGCTTTTTTTGTCCCAGCCTGTCACCCCATTTGTCCTTTCCTGCAATTAAAAGGGAAGAGAAGAAAACGCTGCTGAGCTGAATTCCCAGAACTTTATGGTTGGCAATGATTTGCATTTAGCTTTAGGGTTCTCTGCTGTTCTTCTGTTTATGTGCTGTGGTGGATTATGCAGGTGTCAGAACATTAAAGCCCAGTTATATTTGTTTCCACAAACTTTATTGCTATTTTTGTCCCAGAAATGACTGTGAATTAAAGCAAAATGGTTTGGGATTTGAAAACCTGACCCTAAAAGGCTTGATGCTGTTAAGTCTCTGAGCTTTAACATCAAAATATTTTAATTTTCTGTTAAGAAGAAACTGGAAAAAGACGGTTGATAAAGACTTGACAATGGTGTGCTTTTGCTACACATAAAGCATGAGTCACAGCATCAGCAACATCAAAGCCTTTGCTAAGATAGAGATGGTATGTGGCTTACAGGTGTGATAGATGTGTTCCCTCGCTATATGGCGAATGCTTACTGATCAGGATGTTTAAGCTCAAGAGAAAGCTACAGACCGTATGGATGTAACTGTTCTCCCAGCACTGCGGACGATGTATTACAGCTGAGGACAAAAATGAAGTCTTTGGACTGGATCTTTCATTGCAAACAAAGTGAATGACACTGTAGATTGACTTTTTACCAATACTTAATGCTTTCTTCCTTTTTTCCTCTATCACACTGAACATATGTTAAGTTTACTTTCTATGTTGCATTTGGCCGTATGTTGAACAAGTCCTCTAGGAATGACTTAGCAAGTGCCAGAAACTGCTCTGCTATGGCAAATTGACAGGTAGACTGATGCTTTTCTGTTACAGTGATAGTTTAACATACTCAAATATTTGAGTGTGTTCACGGAAAAAAAATAGAGAAGGTTTTTTCACTTTGACAAAAGAAAAGAAACGGTTTAAAAATGCACCCTGCTACGCTGGGTGATTTTTATCAGATGAGAGGAGAGCTCAATTTCTTTGTACCTGGTTCTTTATGTAGTTACGTAACTCTTTGGAAAGAGTGTTAAAGACTCTGCTCTGTTAATGGTTAGCTTCTCTCCTCTTTAGATTCTGTTCCACTGATTTAGTTCCACTCCGGACAAAAACATGGAAAAACAGGCCCTAGTAAACAGGTTTATCACACATAGTATTTAAAAGAGAAAGTTAAGAGCTTTCCATTTAAGCTTACCAGCAAGCGTACACAGCTTTCATTGGCTAGGAAGAATCAGAATAGCCAGCCACAAAGGTTTCCTCTGATTGTTCAGTCAACTGCAGTGTGTAATTTATTTACAATCACAAAACTTTTCTTTTTTGTTGTTGCTTAAATGAAGAGTATATTAGCTTGCACAGTCTGATCTCTGTATTTGAAAGCATCAATACATTTAATTTCAGTTGCATCATCTTCTGAGACTGACCATTAATATTTTTCAAAAGGAACCTGATTTCCAAAGGATTCCTGATTTCCCCAAAGAAGAAAATTGTGTAGGCTGAATTTCCTTGCAGTGTCATAAGGAAGCAACCTTCAGATGGAGATGGGAGTATATATAGTGAAGCTGCAAAATAGACACGTTTTTGCGGGTGAGCAAATAGGAACTCTTACACTGTTCAGAAACTGAAAATTAAAGTGACAGAAATCAGTCTGGAAGCCTCTGTGCCAGGGTCATCTTGATAATTATATGAGAGCATGATTTTATGGTTTATTTTGGTTCATTTGTTAATTTTTTTGTTTTAGAATGAAAGTGGAAAGTTGAAAATTTCTGCATGTTGTACTGAAGTCCTTAGATAGATAGCATGTTATGTGTTGACTGAGGCTTCTCAGGAGTCTGAGCAGCAGGGAGGCGTAAGTAGCAGATCTTTGGAGAAAAATTTGGCTGCAGAGCTCACCAGTATGTGGTGGTGTTTTTTGTTTGTTTGTTTGTTTTTTGTTGTTTTTTGTTTTTTTCTTCAAGACTGAGTTTCACCTTTAAGTATCTTTAATGTGACTGTAGTACATAGAATACCCCTGCAATATTCAGTTCTCAGTGTTTCAATAAGCACAAAATATCTGAGCCAAATTGTAACACTTAAACTTACTTTGAGGGTTTACACTAGCCATTTTTTTAAGAGAAAATGTTTTTTTATGCAAAACATAAAATTGGTGTTAGTTTACATGTGTACATACGCTTAAGGTATTGATTATGCTGTAGAAAGTACCAATGAAAAGATACAGCCAAAATGACATAGAAACAGTATTAAATATTTTTCAACGTTTGATTACGGTTTCCAGCATTTCTTCGGCAGTGCTTTCTGTGCTGATAAAATGAATAGCTCATCAACACCTTAGAAAACACAAACTGCAGCTTGCAGCTTTATTTTTCCTTCATTAAACAATTCACAATGTGTTCAGTATCCCAGCCCAGCTGATCATGAGATAAAGTGTGACTAAAAAGTAGATCATCTGGTGGATGCAGTGTTTGATACAGCACAAAGGGCTCCTTTCTCCTCTCCAGCGTGCCTGAGCTACTGCAGTTGGGGGGAGCTGTGCATGCCCATTTGAGGCACGCTGCTACGTCTGAAGCACTTGCTCTATTTCATCATTAAAATTAGCACAGCAATAGAGGCATCCAAGCCAAGGACAGCCTCTTATTTGTATATTCAGCTGGCTGCAGCGTTAGGTTTAGTGGCTGAGCTTATCGTTTTGCTTTTGTCCCCACTCTTGTAGTTTTGGGCATGAAGTGTCCATGCAGCATTCACATATTGCATGGTGGAAGATGCCTGAGGGTGGCATTAGACGCACCCATTAGCTCTGTCTAGAGCCTTTCTTTGCAGAAGGACTTTTTTTCTTCTTTTCAGATGACCCTTTTTAGTAAAAATTGCTTTCCTGTAGATGCCTTGCGAGTAGGATTGCCAACTGCTGAAGGTGCAACATTGGTAGTTCACACCAAACCTGTCCTGGAAGGGCCACCCTTAGGGCACAGCACGCAGGTGCTGCAGTTGTGTGCCTTGACCAGGTGATGCTGAAGCCATGAGATGTGATGCAGACAGGCAGTTTGGTACTATTTCTGAACGCATGTGGGCACATGAAGAGAGAACTGAGCCCTCCAGATCTCTTTCACACTGCTTTCAGATACAAAACTGCAGAGCTGAGATGAATTTGCACTAATGTCTGAGAGGTTTCCTTTGGAAGACTCCTGCCAAATGTTACATTGCTTTTCCATGGCTGTAGTTGCTTTATTACAATTTAATTATTCAGGCGTTGTGTATTTTGCAGATGTGGTTTCTGACTGTGTTGTAACACAGGCTGTGGAGATGGAAGTGGTCTGTTAATGCATTCCTCTTTGCATCAGTGCTAACGCAGGGCTGACCCCTGTTGGCCTCTCTCAGCGTAAATATTTTTCTGTATCTTTGGGCATGGAAGTTTAAGAGCTTTGCTTTTTCGTAGTACCTGACAAGGGACCAGAAACCTGTCGCTCATGGGCCAGATACAGCTCGAAGCTCTTAAGTATGTCATGTTGTGGGTGCCTGGGCTGCCAAAGACATTTGGAAATACTCAGCTCTCTGCAAACAGACAGCTCCTCACATGTGTGCAGGAATTCATTGCAACTCCTTTCTTAGTCATCCCTTTTGTCATTTTTTTTTTTTAAAGTGTGTCTATGTGGGCACAATGTTTGAACTTCTATCATAAGATTGCTTGTATGCCCAGAAATTGGAAGTATACATGTGCAGCCTTTGTTCTGGCTTCCTGGCTGCTGTGTAGACCGCAGTGAATGTGCATACATGGCTTTCTGTGTAGGCAGACCCTTGTGTTTGCTCATCTGCTGGAGTTAATGTGGAGAGCCATGCTAGAAGCACAGCAAGATCTTGAGAGGTGAGGTGGCCTTCACAACAGAGTTTATTCAGGTCTGTCCAGCCAGAGTCAAAGGTGAAGACAGCAGAGGTCTGCTTGAGAATGCTGCCCATCCTGCAAATGGCCGGTGTATTCCAAGCATTGATATGAACTCAGTTTGGAAATAGAAGTCAGAGGCAGAATGCTTGAACAAGTATGCAGCATTTCAATCTTATTGTCCCAGTTCTCATTCTGTCTCCTCAGTGTATATATATGTATTTTTCCCCTCTGGGCTGAATTTATTTGTTCAACATTATTCTTCCAGGACTTGATAGAAGTTGATCATAATCGGCAGGATTCTTCTTATTTAAATGCCTGAGCTGCATGCAAACAACTGTATCTTTCCTGTACACATGTATGCCTCAGCTCAGGTATGATCCAGTCCCCGTGGAAATCAATGGTGGTTTTTTTTTTTTTTGCACTAACCCCAATGGTTCTAGATATTTGGTAGCTGTGGGCCTACTGTAAGCTTAGCATTCCGCCTTGTGCCATGAAGGCATCATGTGCTATTTGACATGTACAGCCTAGAAACTGTTCCTTTCTTTATAGCACAAGGACATAAAAATTGACAAAAATGCAGTTAGAGTTTTCGTGAGCTGAAGGACCAGACCATGCACACACAAGTACGCATACAAGGGGGTGCTGATGACAATAGGCAGTGTGTCTGGCTCAGAAAGCTTCAATTGTCACTCAATTCCCACATAAATTGTAAATGGTCCTTTTCCACAAAAGCTAACCTTATGCATGCATACATGAATTCTAAATCAAACTGATTGATCTGCCTCATAAGTGTAATTCTGATATGTTCTGTTTTCTTATAAAAAAAGCCTCTGATAGCACTGAAGTGAATAATTCTATATTTGGCAATTATTTATGAACTGCAGATCTCATAAACACAGCAGATGCATTTCCTGGATGGCAGCCATTAGTGCATCTGGGGACTTATTTACTAGTTATTGAAAATATTGGACTGGAAGAGAAAAAGATGCTACCACCTCTTTCTAATTTTCACCTCATTTCTGAGGTGCTTCACAGCATTCTTTCCCTTAGATATGTCAAATTACAAACATCCTTTGACATCTCTCAAATATTTAGTTGTCTTAAGAAACTGTTGTTCAGTCTTGAGATCCATTGCTTCCAAAATAATCAGCTGCTGGGATGAATTGTAGACCTCACTCCTTGGAGATTTCTATCTGAACCTATTTAGGACATCAACCACTTAATTTCTTTGAAGAAAAAGGAGAAATCCTTGCAAAATGTTCTTAAAGGCTTTTCCTATTGTGCTATGTGTGACGAAACATTAGAATAAATTGTTGAGTAGATGAAAAGTAAAACTGGATATTTTCAATTACCAGAGATTTGCTGTGACCTACAAGAAATGTATAAACCTAGGTCAATAAAGCACATCTCGTTCCCTGTGTGCAGAGGCCACTGACGGGAGCTAAGCAGCAAGCTGTTTCCAAGTCTCTGCTGTTGCAGGCTTGGCTGCCTCAGTCGAGGCTGACGGTAGCAGTACCCCGTGTGATGCTTCCCCGTGTGTCACTAATACACCTCTTCACCCGGGCGGGCGCAGGAGCGCCAAGCCATTTTATAGGCACCAGCAAATTACAGCCACGGGTGAAATTTTGAAGAAAAACAACCAACCTGGGACATAATGAAATCCTTGCTGTTCTTTGATACTTGGCAAATGCAAGTGTGCATGTATTCTTGCTTTCAAAACTAAGTAGTAATATCGTGGAAGAAACACCCATTTTATGCTAATTCTGAGGATTTCATAGCCACAATCCCAAAGAACAAGATCCAGGTGAATGTTACAGTTTGTCTAGTTTTTCTGTATTTTTTTTTTTTTTTGTTCAGAACATGCCTCAGTGGTCTGGGCATGGTACTGCTTTTTCCAAAGTCATTGGAATGAATTTCATATTCTCATCTCCTGTCCTTCATTCTTTCATTTTTTCCTTCTCTAATGCCTTTCTTTTGAGGGGATTTTCATCGTTAATAAGGATAGATCAAAAGAATGGCATTTTTCTGTTTTTGATTATTTTTTGATTTGCTTTGTTTTTCTTCGATGGTTGAAGCAAGAGGAGGGATGATCTCAGGCTCTTGAACACGCAACAAAACTTGCATATCTTTGGGCTTAACATTTCCTCTCACTGAAATTTAGAGCCTCCATTTTAATGTGGTCTTTGTCTGGGGAAGAACATGTTCTTTATGATGAGCATTTTGTTCAGTGTGTGTTTGAATTTGAAGTGTAAATCTCAATAGCATCAGGATTGAATCGCTCTGACCTCCCTGAGAGGCACTGTCAGCAAGAGGGTTTGCAATATCCACTTCTGCTCAGGGAACATATTTTTCTTTAATGGAAGAGCAAATATCAATATTTTTAGCAACGTGTGATCTTATTCCCTCCACATACTAGCAGTATATTATATTTTATATATGAAGTAAAACACTCTAAGACATGGATAAAGACGTGCCAAGTCAAATGCTGATACAAAAACACTTCTAATAGGCTTCTGAGAGCATATTGATCTTGAGCAGTGAGTTTTCATGCTTGGTAGGTTATTGGGATTTTCCATAATGAGGTGAGACCAAAAGAAAAGCAGTGTAGCAAGAGTGACTGAAAATTTAGAGGTATATGAAAAAAATATCCACTTGTGTGCTGATTGCTTACTATCTTCATGGTGGCTGGGAGCTTTAGTCTTATCAGTACTTGAATATTTTTGAGGACATTTTTGGCTTCAACTTGTTTTTAAAACAGTATTTTTAAAATTTCTGTAATTGCCTTGTAAACAGCTTAATTATAAATATTTATTCCACTAGTCATAATAGAGTTTGTCATTTTAAATATGAATTCATTTCCAGTTTTCAAAAATGTCTTGGGGCATATCCGTCTACAGTGTAGATGTGAGTGTCATTTTTGATAATTTTCCTCTGCTGTATCTTTCCAAGAAACATCTTGAAATTTCTAAATGGCCATTAGGATTTGATGCAAGATGGCAGACATTGCAGTAGCTCATAGCTCATTGTAACCTATCTTTTTTCTTCTGTGTAAGGCAACAGTGTTGAGATGCAACCTTCTAAAGTGTCCTGTCTTCCTAAGAATAGGTAAATTTGTCATTAAAAATGGGTGGAAGTGGATAAGAAAAGGGGATTCTTTTTCTGCCAGTGGGTTTTTATGCACTTCTGTTAACACTGCTTATGTCCTGGCTTCCAGATGAGCCCTTAAGCTTGAGGATACTGCAGAATACATTACTAGACATTTTAAGTAGCATACTGTATATAGCATGTGCACCTTTAGGGCATTTTGTAAGGTAGCAGTTTGCTGTTAAGACGTATCCTTGTGTGCTGGCTGTGCATCTGTCAAAACCAAGCTTTTTGTCTTGTGTGAACTCTAGCCTGTCATTTTATCACAGTCTCAGAAGTTGAAGTTTCAAGTCCAAGTCTGCAAATACTCTACAGTGGAAACTTCTACTAATGTCTTCCTGTCGTTATGCAGAATGCATATTGAGCCTGTAGATTAATGGCTCTCAGTTACTCATGTGTGAGCCATTAAAGGTCCGTAGAGTATTTGCTGCTGAGGTGATCTTATCCTCTTGTTGCTGCTTTAAATGAAAATAAGTGGAAAATACTCGATTTCTATCAGTATCATAGAGCGTGTTGGGTCACCTATAGGGAGCAGAGGAGCGTGTATGCAGTAAGAGGGAGATGAGTCAATGAGATGATTGGAAATGATGAGGGAGAGCCATTGTATGACCATGTCTACGCTGGAGTTGGAGACTGAGCTTAAAGGGGACAGATGGCGTGACCTGAGTGCACCCGTTCTGCAGGCCCTTCATATACCTTGTCCCCTGTGTGAGGAACAGAGCTGAGTGAAAACCATGCTCAGCCCCAGCTGCCTCCATGGTATGGATCCTGCAGAAATGTTATGGGCTCAGGAAATGCTGACCTGGTGACACAAGTGGTTTTCTTGCACAGCCTGGGGAAGGCAGGCTGCGTGTGCATAGTGCAGCAGACAGCATTGATCTTCTGCACCTGTGCTGGGGAGAGCAGGAGCCACAGGAACACATGTTGGTCAGCACATTTACTGAAGGCTCTTGCTCCAGAACAGCTCTTCTGAAGTCACTGGACTCAGCTGATGCTGGGCTTGAGCAGTCTCTCTCAGGTCAGTAGGTCCTGCCTCCTAATGTGGGTCACTTGGCAGCTGTTCCTTACTGCCAGCGTCACTAAGGATAATGCCATGTTGGTAACATGGCTGACATCAGCAGGACACCTGCACTGCCACTTGCAATTACACTCTGCGGTCCAAATTGTCCCTTCCAGACGTGGACAATGAAGGGACTTCTCGTGTTTCCCTCCCTCTGTGCTGAAGAGAGTATTGGACACCAGAAAGACACAGCTTTGTCCCCTGATTTGGCAAAAGCTTTTCCTTTTACATAATAAATAGGCTGCAAAACCAAAAGGTTTGCCTGTATGAGCAGGGATAGCCTGGTGTCTGGTGAGAATCTGTTCAGGGAAGGCAAAGCCCTGTTAAGCCCCAATGGGATAAGCCTCAAACCTGATAGTTTTCCTTGCAACCAGGGACAATGCAGGGACTTAGGAGCAGGTCATTTTCCATCTGAAGTGACTCGGGGACATTGAGCACTTACCTGCTGGTGCTTTTGGTGGTGGTTTCCACTTGAGGCCCACACATTGGACGGAGATGTAAGGAGCAATGGGAGAATTGTGCACTAATGCTTGTACATGTGCAGCAACCAGACAACAGCATCATACACATTTCTGGGGACAAGAAAGGGCAGCAACCTCACCAGTCTGAAGTCGCACTGCTTTTATTCCTTATCCCCCACAGAGTGTAGCAGAGGAAGAGCTGGGCATTTCCCCTGCCCTTACCCAGTTGCCCACCAGAGGAAAGGGGCCTCCTCAGTCAGCCTGAGCTAATGCTGTCCATGCCGTGGCTGAGCACCCCAGGAGCTCCCTGGCAGATTTGGGCTGTTGCATCCCAGCAGCTCGCTGGCGGCTCAGGCTGATGCTGTGCTGCTCCTTAGAGAAGGATCTCCAAATCCCAGTCTCCAGAGAGATTCTGTGTCAAAACCTGATACAGCACATCAGTTAAATTTTGAACAGTGCACTCTTGACCTGAGCAATGAGAAGAAAAGTACTTGCTGAAAAAGTGTTCCATAATTGCATGTGGTTTTAAGACTTATCGATTGTGTTACTTTGGTTTACTGAAAGATCTTAGTTGATGCATTCCTATAAAAGTAAAGAAGCTGATATCTTACTGAAAAAAGGCAAAGTAAAAGTAATCCAATTATGCTGCTGCACATAGCTGGGATTTTTAATACTAATGTTGTCTTAAAATTGGCTGTCTTATAGTTCAGTAAAAGCTGCAGCGGAGAAGATATATTTAGCTGTAGTCGCTCTGAGATATTACTGTTCAGTATGTTTTTTTTTTAAAGGTACACAGAACAGATTTTTAAAGAGACTTGTTTTTGCTTTACTGAGCACAAATAGAATATGTTTTTAAATTAAACATCAGAGAAATAAATAGAAGGACTTGGCTGAAGCATGCCTGCACCTGTCTATTGTTAAGCTTCAGGGAGATGGCTCCTGTTTTTAGAGCTAGGCACATGTGTGGTACTACTTGTAAAACTGAGGCCAAAACCAAAATGTTTCCTATTGCAGTTTCCCCAAGGAAAGTCCACTTATGCTTCTTATCTTGCCAAGGGGAAATATTTTTCCACTGTGGCTCCTAAACCAACTAACAAAAAAAGAAATGAAAACCAGCAAAACCCCAAAGCACTTGGGCCAGCCAGGTGGCTGCAGCTCATGTATGCAAGCTCTGTCGGCTAGGGCTGCAGCCTTGGCCATTCTGTAGGACATGGGATGGCTGCACAGGCAGCCTGATCCAAAACTAGCTAGAGCTTTGGTTGTAAAACCAGTGCTTTCAAAGTCAGCAAACAGGCAACAGCTGTAGCACAGTGATGCAATGTATTAGGAGAAGATAAGGAACAACCAGGGTGCTTTGCGCTAATCCAATTTAGAGGCAATATTAAAGCCATGGATCACAGTAGCAGAACTTGTATCTGAGAGCAAAGGGACATAACTTCCTCTATAGACAGATTAAAGAAGAGGTATTGATTACTGTCACTGTTATCAAGCATCTGGGACACTAATCAGCATCTGTTGTGCATTTTAGTAATGAAGGAGAGCCATGATTCAGCAGCTGGGAGGCAGCAGGATTGAGCAGGAAGGGAAGGGAGTTATTAGTGCTTTTATTCAGCTTCTGTCCGAAACTCTACATTAAAACTGGTCATGATTAATTATTATTATTTTTTTAGGAGAAATATCTAAAATAATAGTCCAGCAGGGTATCTTACTTTTTAAACATAACCTGGGTAAGTTTACTGTTTCCCATGGTTTTTTTTTTTTTTTTTAGAAAACAGCTTGCAAAGTCTCACATGCTCTCTTGAGTAAGGGCTGTGTGCCAAGGAGGGAATTAACCCATTAGTCATTTAACAGTTAAAAGTGATTGTTAAATGAAATCCCTATGAGATACTTAAGTACTCAGCATTTGCTGCTGATGATTTGTGACGCCAGTACACCATAAAATGGAGAAACCTGGGTACTCTCTCGGGTCAGATGTCGATCTAACATGCGCACAAAAATGAGGAAAGGGACTGTTCTTGAGCATCTTTTGAAAGTGAGGAGGCAAACAGCTTTCACTAGGACCAGATCCATGGCACCTGAATTAGGACCTGCGCATCCCTCAGTAATCAGCAGAGAGAAAGCAAGCAGCATGTCCAGAACTTGTCTTGGGGCACCTTCTTGAAGTAGTTTGGTGACTGTTCCTGTCAGTGGGATGTAACTGACCTTCTTTGGGGTCCTTGATTCAATGTGTAAAGCTACCCAGGATGAACCTGGGTCGTCCCGTGCTGGACTCTTCTGTGTGCATTGCTGTTTGGATTGCCTGAATCCAAGCTGTGACAGCTCATTCACATGCAGTCAAATTGTATCCTCCCAGCGGGTATCTCATGGCTGCGCTGACCTGTGAAGGAGTTTAGCAAAATACTGTGATTTTTGCCGGTGCATTTGTTGTTCAGCATGATGGAAGTAAACACCTGTGCTGGAGTTCTATGAAGTACTGGTTGCCAATGATGCTATTTAAAGCACAGTCAGATGACTATGTTAATAATATAAAATATTAGGGCTGGAAATTCCAGTTTGCCCTTTCTGTACAGTACATGTGAGGAACTGGAATCTCATCTCTCTCGAAGTTTTATTTCTTTCTGCAGTTCTTGAAACCTCATTGACAAAATTGTACCAAAAGCAGAAGGAATACTCCTTTTGCATTTAATCCTCACAGGCTTCCCCTGTTATCTCTTGGCTTCTATTTATTATATAGCTCTAAAGCTGTCTTTCCAAAAATATCAAGAACATCCTTCCCTATTGCTAGAAATCCAAACCAGTTAGGGTTAGTACCTAGCTTATTGCCTGTTGTAGCTGAGATTACCCAAGCATAATTTCTGATCATACTGGATCAGATGGTAGACTGAGTTCATTAAAGTTGAAAAGCAATGTAAAATGTTACTTGAACATGTGGGGCTGTATACATGAATTTTTCAGGCAGTTGTGTGATTATGAATGTTCAGAGGCACTGACTTGTTGACATGATTTATATTTTCCTGTGATTTCTGTTGTTATACATTTTCACTACATTTTCAATGAAAAACAAACAAACAAACATAGAATTTGAAGAATCCTGAAGGACTTTGCCAACTAACCAGTGTAATTCATAGCATGTTGTGTATATCCAATATCTTTATGTGGATGAAAAGTAGAAGAAAAAAGTAAGGTAAGAAACCTCCAATGCTGGCACTGAAAATGCCAAATGTCTAGCAGCAAATGTAGCCAATAGCTGATGTCAGTGGATAAAGAAGAATACTATAGGTAATTGCTGCTGCTTTGGGAGCCGGCTTAGGGAGAGTTTAATTTGCTGAGCTGGAATTTGGCCATTGCATCCATTTACCTCTAAGTATGCGAAAGGCAAGCTGGGATCTTTGAAGGCTGTGAGGTGCTAAGGGGGTTTTGTACTTGGTCTAAGCTCTTAATGCTAATAAATGAAATAAAACTGCATTAAAATCCGGGGGAGCTTTTTAATGCGAATTCACAAATTAGTGCAGATATATTTGCATATATAGTGAGATGCATGTACTGTATTAACATTCAGTGAATTTCAAAGTGATAATTGCATTTGTACAATTCTCGTGCAAATTTAGCACCCAGATGTAACTCCTAATTTGAACCAGTTAAACTCCCAAATTTTCTTAATGTTTGAAGGCAGTATCTGTCATCCTGGTAGGCCCACCCTCTTTGTGTGTTTATCATTCCACTACAGTCCAGTGATTTTCCTGATATCACTGCTAATTATTTGATACACTATGGATTTACTTGGTAGGCTAATTAAAGCAGACGAACGATACCAGGAGCAGTGCATCCACCAGCAGTGTTGTCAGAAGAATCGAAGCTGCTGCCCACCTTTTTGCTTCTTGCTTTGTAAGCTTTTAAGTAGTGGGTTTTGACTTTGTATGCACATGGCATGATAAGATCCAAGTGCTGAAGTAGCTGGTAACAAAAATACAGAATGCTGGTTATTTACATTCCACTTGTATCTCTACTAAAAAATCCTAACAGGAAGGATAAGAGTAATTATTTTTTCTTTGGGTCATATGCGCTGAATTGCTGTTAGAAATATGGATGGATGGTTCTTTTTTAAAAGAACATTTTCTTACCACTATTTTTAGGAAAGACGATTCATGTTAGTAATGACATGGTTTTCTATCCTGGAGCAGTCTATCAGAGCTCCCATGAGGGTTCATTTTAGTTTCATATTCATAGATGAACTGGCCCTTGTAGAAGAGCTTTTCTCTTTTTTTCTATTTACATTTCAAATACTTCCATGGAATTGTGTAGGAGCAAGAGAATTGTCTGACGAATGCTGACGGATACGATTATATTAATGTCATTAGCTGTGGAATTAAAAATAGATCACACAAGTTTGCATGTGACTCTCCTTTATAAAATTTTGTAGTCGTGCATTTTTCCTTCTTTTACACCGTGTTTATTGCTATTTTGATCTGAAAAGAAAACGCCTTATCATCCAGTCTGCAGGATGACATCTGCCATAACCCAAACACAACACACCCCATGGAAAAGGTTAGCATTGTGCATCTAGTGTGGGTTCTTTTTGCCAGACTAATATTTTACTAAGTGCTTGAGCTGAGCTTTTGTGGTAAGTACCCCCTTCTAGGGAGAAAGACATTTGCTCTGTAAATCAGAAATGACAGTTTATAATAGTATGGTGAGATAGAGAGGGAAGAGAAGCAGGGGAAATGAAGCTGAACTCTACATTATGTAGGGACTGTAGGTTCTCATTACAGCCTCAGGAATCCTGATCTACAATTCTTTGCAATGAATACATCAGCTGTGCTACCCACAGAGCTTTGTATGCAGGTAGGTAGGGACAAGATTTCCTTAATGCTTTGGGTAGGAGCAAACCTTCTGTTGATTTTTATGTGGGTCTGGAGCAGGAGAGAGAAATAAACTGCTTTATTCTTGTTGGTTCTTTGTTTTATGTCCAGGTGACATTCCCTGTCAGCTATTGAGAGGAGCTTGTAAACCACTATTTTTCTAATCTGCAGGCTTTATAGTTCCACAAGATGGTGCTTGCAACTCAAATCAAAATGGAAGTCATTCCCCTCCTCTTGAATTGTCTGTTGTTAAATCTGAAATGAAACCCAGTGTTATTGTGGAGACTACTAGCATGCTGCAGAACGTATGATATTTGTTAGACAGTGTGAAAAATCCAGCTGAACTTAAAGCACAGTTGCTAAAGTGCATTAATAAAGAACAATTTCTGATGCATTTGTTTTCCCTTTTGATTGTGTTCATTGCTTTAATTTATACAGTCAATCTGTATTGCCTGTCCTCATAATTAATGAGGTTCCTAAATAAATTACATGGACATTTGCATCAGATTTTGTATTCAGATGCATACGAGCTTTTCCCTAACTTTGAGCAGGAGTGGCACGTGCAAATATAAGCCGTCTTTACTAGTGGTGAAAAAGATGTCTTTTACTTAGTGGTTATTCTGTGCAGTTTTCAGACCAGTAGCCTAGCTGTCTGCATGTTGAAGTGCATCGGACTGGGGAATATTTTAACAGATCCTTTTTTATTAAGGATGAACTGTGTATGTGTGTGCAGAGAATTGTTTGGCTAAACATAGAAACGCCTGTGAAAAGATCTGTAGTATTTCCTACCATTGCAAAAGACTTAGGGAAGTTATTGGAGAACTGACTTTATCCAAAGAAAAGTTGGATCAGTGATACATTGATAATGTATTGTAGATGTCTTTTAAAAACCACATTAAGCCTTGGCTCATCTGAAACAGCCTCAGAACAATCGGAGCTCGTTAGCTACTGCTCTGGAGAAGAACTGAGAAATATAGAATTTTTTTTTTGATTCTGGGATTATTCACAGAATTTACAGAGGAAAGTTTCATGGCTTGTCCTGGAAGTTCACAGGATGTAGTTTCATTTTTAGTGAGTAAAATCCAGCATGCTATTTGGATGGGACAATCATTTGGGGGAAAGCACTGGGCTGCAAAAAAAAACTAAAATTACATTAAATACCACTTTGTGTTTTTTGTTGAGGGGTGAGGGAGAAGGGGAGGAATTAGAGAGTGCCATCTCTGTGTGTTCATGATATTTTTACTACTCATGTCTTGCTCAGAACATGTTTTATGGTAATGTAAATGTTTATAAATAGGAAAATTATAGGATAAGTAGGAAGCTATAATGTACTTGCCAGGGGAAAGTCGTACTGAATTTGCTGGAACAGCATCTTAAATGCTTGATTTAGTCTACTTGCAACATTTTATTTTATAAAACTGTAGATATTTGTAGATATTTATTCCAAGGAAAAACGTAAGAGTATTCTGCCTTGTGACTTTAGCCGTGTGCTGTCAGCTCCCAGCAGCAGAGCACACACTCCTGCCCTGCACCAGTGGGTGCAGCCGGGCTGCACACCCTGCTGGGCTCCTTCCCCGCTGGTGTAGGGACTGTGCCCTCTGGGTCCCCTCCCTGTCTCAGCGGGCTGGGTGAGGTGCCACCCTTCTCTGGGACAGCTCCTCTCCCACACAGGGAGCCGTTGAAGCACCTTCTTAGCTGACCCCAGCTCTTCTCAGTGCTCCTGTGTGTGATTTTTATTTTACTAAGGCAAATGGCTAACTAGAGGAAAGTGCCTACTTATTTAATGGTCAGCTTGTCAATTAAAGCTAAAAAGGATTTTGATCAGTCAGAAGAGGTGTATCTGCATCAGTGAGTTTTGAGATCTGTAAAACAGTTTTATAATGGAAGAAGATATTCAGTACCCTAAATATAGCAGCTGCTGCCTCCTCCATAATTCAGTGTGAACACTAGCTAGTTAGGCGTGCCAAGGGACTGCTTTTTGCTGAAGCATCATGTTGGTAATACAGATATAAGAAATACTACTGCTGTACAGTGATTTCAGAGGCTCAGTGAAGGCAATTTAGCATTAGATAAGAAATAACAGTTCACAAAGAGGAGAGGAAATGTGAGATCTAGCTACAGTAGTAGCTCCTCCCAAGGAAAATAAATGCATCGCTATTATGGCAAAGCTAAGCAGGTTAGAGAAAATAAAATCTGGCCGTGTATGCCATTGTAATGACTGATGCTGGCATTGCAAGGTGCATTTGTGCATCTGCTCAAGACATTTGGTATGAAACCTGTTATCAGAAAGTCATGAGCCTGTTTTCACTAGCGTTGCTGTGTCATCACTGATTATAATAATCACTAATTATATCTGCATAAGCCAGGTCAAAAAGCAGTAGTAGTCTCACTTCATGCAGAGTGTGCCATACATTTTTATAAGTATAACTTGACTATTAGATACAAAATATGAGGCATGTGAATTAAGGCAGTGTGGAGAGAGGTACACAATTTCTTCATAGACCTTTAATAGTTGTGACTTTCGTGTATTTTGCCTATAAAGACAAGAAAAGGCATCCTGAATTTTTGAACAAGTTTTAAGAGAGCTGCCTTACTGTAAAATGAAAGGTCTCTTGTTGTAGCTTAAAATGCCTGTAGTAGAGCTGAAAAGTATCACACTACAATGCAGTATAATGCACTGTCAAATTTCTACGCGTCTTGAAAGCTCATCTCTGTGTTTAGGAATTGTGTATCCTACAGTTTTGTCCTGCTCTCCCATCCTTAATTCCTAGGGAGACATAGGAACGTTGATGTACTGGAGCTGCCCTTTTCTGTTCCTTTTTAGTGCTAATGTGACTTCAGAAAGTGTCTGGCTTTAGTGTGGCCAGCATCCTGTGTGTGCAATGCACATAAAGAGATGCAGAATCAGTAGCAACGCTTCAGGGATAGCGTTAATATTTCGGCAAGCTGCCAGCACTATGGTGAGAACTGAGAGATACTCTTACGCATCTGTGCTGACAAATGTACGTCCCATTTGGAATGCAATTTGCGCAGCTGTCCTTGTTCGCTAACAGTATGTCAGCAATGATGAGCTTGATGGGAAGAGTGCTTTTTAGTCGATTCCCTCTGTTTAGGGGAAATTCCTGTGTAACCCCAATGCAGAAAAGGCAGTAATGACTCTTGTTCCTGCCCTACCTTAGATTTGAGGAGGAAGCAGCCATGGAGGTTTCTTTGTATTTGCTACTCAGACATTTCAGTGTGGAGTTAAGTTTGGGGGACAGTTTCATAACTGACCAGAACACTGACCTCAGAGAAACTGGAAGTTCAGTGCACTATATGTATTATTTCATAATTTGTGCACTCCTTGATTTTACACTGTTCACAGAAAAAGCTACAGGAAATAATTAATGTAGCTCATGGTGCTTTCATCTTGATGCACATTTCCTTTGAAAATGATAGTGCCATACCAAAGGAAATTGATAGGGCGGAACCTACTGAACAAAGCACTTACTGAATGTTGAAGCTGGGCTTTGGGCATTTTTTCATGACAAATAAAAGTTAATATTTTTTTGTTGCCAGTATCTGTCCAGAACCGTGAATGTGTTCCATATAACACACTTTTGCACACCACTGACCTGTTTGCATGTGTGCCAGCATGCAGTGCCCTGGAGAACAGCAGGCTGTGGCCCTGCAGGAGCAGTACGTTCTCCCGTGCTGCAATTGTAGGCAGAGGTCAGGCTAACTTGAAGTTCCAGGGTTTTTGTGTTCAATGGCATCTTTTTTTAACTTCCCCCTGGCTCTGATCCCGAGGGCAGTTTGCCTGCAGGGGAGCTATGATGCTTCTGTATCTCACAGAACCATTAGGAGTTTGGATGCTCCTCCCTTCATCTCCCTCCTTACCAAATCCAAAATCATCTTTGCTAATCTCTTCCTGTTGATGTTTTTAATTCAGTTTTTTAGTCCTGTGTTCTTAATGTCTGTAATTGTTAGAAATCCAGTCACTTCATGGGCAAGCTATTCCCATGTTTTAGTGTTAGGAAGTTTCACCTTGTGTTGGCATGTGAATTTACAGTGTAATAATTTGGCTGTAGTCTGTGCATCTGGAATGAATAACAGGCTAATTGTTGTCTAGCAACCTTGGACATAATCCTGCTCTATCAAATTATCTTCATTTCATTCAGGAACAGAGTCAAATCATCACATAGTTAATCCAGTGGTTCCATTTTTCTTTAACTGAATAATGCCCTGCACCA
Organism: Heteronetta atricapilla; assembly: GCA_011075105.1. Taxonomy (NCBI): domain Eukaryota; kingdom Metazoa; phylum Chordata; class Aves; order Anseriformes; family Anatidae; genus Heteronetta; species Heteronetta atricapilla. The sequence continues at coordinate 6,575,050 of CM021736.1, forward strand.
TCTATAAATGAATAATGGCAAGCCACTGAAATATATCCTAAATGATGGACGTATAGGTAGTGTTAAATGGATGCATTAGGTTGTGTTTATTTCACAGGGTATTGGATACCTCCTAGGACATACTTCCCATGGTGAGCTGGTACACTTGAATACTGCTCTCGGTGTTTCCTCCTAATAAAGGAGGATAAAACTTCTGTTTTCATTTGAATAGTTCCTTTAGATGGAGGAATGAATAAAGTCAAGAAGCAAAGTCAAATGTTTTGTTAACAGGGAGGCCTGGTTTTTATTTGTTTTGCTAAGCTCTTGCAGAACAGTCAATTGTCAGGTATACTGGACAGCTGCAGCTTCTGCAGTGTTGTTTTTGGAACATATTACACGATAGAAGTCTCTTCTCCTGTGCTGGAACCATGTCTGAGCGTTTTGAAACCATCTGGCAGTTCTGTGGCTTTGTATTGCAGTTATGTTCAGAATAAGCAGAAAAGATAGACAACAGGGAGAGGGAGTGTTTGGAATGGCTTATTTGCCAGCAGTCACATTTCTGGTGCTTAACTTCAGTATGAAATACTTTGCTGTTGTCACCATGAATCACATGATTAATTCTTTGCTCCTGGCAATCCTGGAATATTGAATATTGCTAGAAATGCAATCCGGACAGAGAGCCAACTTTGTGTCACGTGGCTACCATATACAAATGGACAGTATACTTCATGTAACATTCCTCTGATGCTTTCATATTTTCATAAATTATTAGAAATGTAGAAATGTTTTTATGTAGATATGCAGCTATGGAGACCATGAGCGGCCTGCTAATAGTATTTTTTATTTTTAATATTTTAAACACAGAAGTTCCATATTTACTGAAAATGCTGACTGTTGCTGTTCACATTCAAGGAATCTCCACTCCCTGGGTTCTGTGCTCCAGTGAAGTATTTCAAAGGAGTAGCCAAGGCAGTTACTGTTCTCAATTTGTATAAAATCCCAATTTTCAGCATGACTTGGAACAAGATGCATGGCATGCAACAAGCAATCTGATTAATCAGCAGAGAATTTGCAAACATCAGCAATGCTTCAAGATGATATAGGAAGATTTTATATCATGTCTCCTTGTGCTTTCCATATTTAGTACTTTGCCCTTGCTCTTCTCCTCATCTCCAAGAGAGTTCATGTGAGGTTTGTGGTTCTACTAAACATAGAGCTGCCTGGAGTCTCTGCCCTTTTTTTCCCTTCCTAATTGGTTTTTAGTAGTTATTTTTCAAGCATGATGGTGTCAAGTCAATTTGTCCAGGAGTGGATCATGTGATTTTTGTCATGAGGATTATGTAAACACTTATTCCAGCTTGCAACTTTATTGCCCCAGGTTTTTCCAAAAGCTTATTGAGGTGCTCTCCATAAAAAAGTAAGTGACGTGGGAGTCTTCTAGGTGTTGAAGGGTGCATTGGTGGAAGAGGAGGAAATACTGATAAAGCCAAATGCTTGTAGCTGGCTTAACTGAGGCTGCTGCTGTCGGTGCTTACGGGATGGGTGTAATGAAACTGCTGCTCTCCTAGATCTTTATGATTGTAGAGTGGTCTTGACAGCAGGAAGTTGCCTTGATAAATACCATCTTGAGCTTGATTTTCATACAGTGGCTGATTATGGGATTTCTGTGATATGGTGGCTGTGGTTTTGTAAAGTCTTTCTCTAGGATACAGGTCAGAGATTCACCTGTAGAATCAGCATATTGAAAGAGGGGTTGTGCTACTGATGAAGAGAAGAAACTGTTTAAGTCTCGGTGGTGGAAGCTTTGATTGATATATTTTGAACATTCTAACAGTAAGATTTGGTTTTATCTAACGGTGTGTTCCACAGGGTCCTGATAGTTCTCATTCAAGGTGGTCAGAGTCACTTTTGGCAAGAGTCTGCTGGTGTTACAGCCCCAAGGTAGAAACAAGTTGGAAGAGCTTTGGAACTTAGGCATGCAAACTACAACTAGTGGATGAAAGTGAAGGTGCTCTTCCATAAAGCTTGAGATGATTAGCAGGGCAGAACACAAGTAATGCAACCATACCCTGAAAACTTGAGGAAAGAATGCGGGGTTAAGAAATGGATTTTGAAGTGGTTTTGTAGATAGCAGTTCACACTCTTCAGGCATACCACTCATACTCTACATGTATCACTTATGTAGTCCATAATCCTGAGAGCTCCTTGCCCTGCTGTATGTATCGTGGAGGTGACGTGACGGTGAAGTAACCGGAGCTGTTATGGATCTCGATAGAGTAAACACCGCAGCACTTCAGTGTGCATCTTTCATGGGCATTTGGAATATCTGTAACATGCTGAATTTCACAGGTCACAGCAGGGCTGGCTTAGAGGCATGCTGTTTCGAAGTATTTGGAGACTGGTGAACTTACTTGAGGTTGTCCTTAAAATAATCCCATTTCAGTCTTTGAGTTTTGATCTTAGCTGCTCTTGAGGAAGAATAGGATGAGACCACAGGCTTTCTCTTCAATCACTTATAAAGCTGCTAAAGAGAAATTTTAAATATTGTGGCAGAAGTTACAGGATTTTTTTTTTTAATTCTGCAGATCTTTAGATTATTTGGGGTGATGGCAGATAAGTATCTTCATCAAAGTTAAGAAGAAAAAAACAGACTTACAGATTTTGTAGTACCTTTCTCTTCAAGCGATAGATTACTCAACAGCACAAATAAGATCCTTAGGGGAAAATAAAAAAGAGTATCTTCATGTTTCTGTGTGACCTCAACACAACACTGGGAGGATTGTTTTTCTATGGTGATTTTATCAAGTATATTCAATTTTTATAGTATGCTTCTGACTATAGATTTCTAATTCCGTGAACATTTTCTAATAGATGTACTCAGCTGGCAGCCTTTGAATGGTAGTATAGCAAACAATGTTTTCATGATGGATGGTAGTTGATTGGGCAGATAGAAAAAAGAAAAAGTCACGTACATAAATGATGCTGATTGTTTTGGTATTTTGTAACCAGGAAAGGATTATTTATTTTGCTGTGGCTGTATGCTCTCAGTATCTGTAATTCTAATAAATAAAGTATAATGAGTAAATGTGCTTTTTCAGGGCAGTAGTTTTGTAGAAGCCTGGTAGCTCTCTGTAGGGGTTAACAATGTAACGTGTCTGATGTGGGGTCTCCTGCAAGAAAAGGGGGTGTCTGTCTGATGAGGTTCATTGTTCCCCTCTTGTTCAGTGCAGTAAGCATCTTTTCTGGCCTGGCATGTGAACCCACAGCTTGTGGGTCCCACCTGCACATCCAGTTGCTGCGTAATAGCTGCACTTGAGCTGCTGTTATAAAGTCTCAGCAGCCAAACTGTAGCGATTAGAAGTTTTCAGATGATTATATTCTGTATCTTGGAAACTAACACTGGCTTCTGCAATGTACAAAGCCCCTACAACTAAGGACTTCTCTTAGGTATAAGTTGAATAAGCACACGTCTGTAATGATACTGTTTGTGAGCCATTTATTCTCTAGAAGGGGTGCCCAGAATACCATAGAACTGTAAGTCCACTGCTCTGGTGGGCTTTGGTTGTATCTTTACCTTTCAGAATCATTTGAAGTATTATCCACTGGGCAGAGGGGGGCGGGCGGGACCACACCCACTATTTCTTCTTACAAAACCTGGATCAGTAGTTCCAGATTGTTTTAAACTATTTCAGCTTGTCTTTCTCATTCTTGGGAAGATATTTATATTGTCTATATCTCACGTCAAACCATGTTTTTTTTCTGCTGAATTCTGCCATGTGTTGCTTTGTTTGTAAGTTGCTTCCAAGCCAGTAATCATAAGCACTCCATCTGGTTTGGGAGCAGAGTACTGATAATGTAAAAGGACATTTCCACTATTCTGTTTAAAAGAACCCTCCATCTGTACCAAATCTGCCATTTTATTGAGATTGTAAAGGGTTTTTGTTAGTAGATCTTTTTCAAAGAGGGGAGGAGACTGAGATTTTTTTTTTCTTTCTTATCTACTCATTATGTGATTCTGTGTGCAAGGCTCTTTCTCTTTCCCAAGCTAAGAATGACTGTAGGAATTCGTGGTTTGTGTAATTTGGGATGCAAAGTAACAAAAAGATCCTGATTATTTTTTTTTCTGATGTCTATAACAAATTGATTTTGACATTAGTATTGAGCCTTTGCTTTATTACCCTATGTTAATAGCATGCATGTGAGAACCCATCCTGAATTCTGTAAAACTGATCCACAAGGTTAAAAAAATACAGTGTCAGTATGATTTACAACATGAGCTGTCAGAGCTGAATTGATGGATGGGAGTGTGCTCAGATCACTTCTTGGTGCTGTCAGATTTCAATTTTTCTTTGCGCTTTTCCTTTGTAAATCTGATGATTGCCCTTTTAAAATTAATGGAGGGAGAATTAGGTATCTTCTCTTGTGGGAATGTCACAGCCTGACCCCGGATGTGTTTGTAGAGGTTAATAGGCAGCAGCCATCCACCGGTCTCGTCAAACCACGGTGAAGCTGAAGAGCCAGGAGCCAGCGACTGGAAAGGCAAAGCAGCTCTGGCAGATGCAGCAGGCATGGGACAGCCCTCCTGGAGGGGCTGCTGGAGGGAGCAGGCTGGTGCCTGGGTCCCACTGGCGCCATGTGTAGGACCAGGGCCATCCGTGAGAGCAAATGACACAGGCTGTTGGTGAAACAGGCGCACAAAAAGACTGTGTTGAGTCCTTTTCTGCAAAAGCTTTGTTTCTCTTTTCCAAGCAAGCGGTGGTGTAGCTTCAGGAGAGCTGTCGGGTTGCCAGTTCTTTGCCAGCAGTTACAACACCCGGTGGGCCTTGTCTGTTGGGCGAGCTCTTGCAAGTTTCCATAAAGCTGTCCTACTTAATGTTTTTATTGACAAAAAGAACTGTTCTGCAGGCTTAAAATTTCATGTGATTCCTTTGGATCCCATTGCAAAAATCGTATTTCCTTTCTCCCTGTTCTCAAGCAAATTTTTAAAGGCAGAAGAAAGGTACTTCAGGCACCTGTTTTGGTTTTTTTTTTTCATTCAAAGCCATCCACTATTCAGTTAGAAACAATTTGGCCACAAGTTACTAACCCTGTGCTCTTGGTTTCCAGAACTGTGGTGTTTCCTTTTGGTTTTTGAAATGATAGTTCGCAGTCTTCAGGACACATAGTAACACCAAATCAAAATTCAATTTTAAAAGTTGGGTATTTCAGGAGGCTGTATTGTGGCAGCTTCCAGTGACACCATGGCCAAGGTGGCTGAAATCTCTGCAATTGAAATCTCTGCTATATGGAGCTCGGCCACAGATGTGTCAGAGAGGTAAAGACATTCAAACTGACTGGGGCATTGTCTGGTACTTAATTGAAGGCTCTTCCACCCCTGCAGACAGCCGTTAACTTCTCTGTGTTTAGTTGGTGGCAGAAGTGGGTCTTAGTCACAGCTACTGAAATGCCATAAGCAGAAATGTGCAGAAGCAGAGTGTAGTAGGTAGTAATTAGAGTGCATCATCAGTGATATTAATGAAGTAATCTAAAGCCTGATCACCTGAGTGTGTGGCCTGTGTTACTTATTAGTGATACGTTGGGGCCTCAAATTTTTTACCTACCTAGGTAGTGCAGTCTCTTGGAAGCACCAAGTTGGGCTTCATAACCTGGGGTACAGAGCTGGTGCCCTGGGTGTGGATTCTAGTTGATGCACACATGGAGAAAGGTTTCTCAAAAACTTGAAAGAGATTATTCCTGTATTTCTGGATGAGGCGTTGGACATACCTGGTCTGACGCAAATATTGCAGCTAGATCATTTTTCATCATCTTATCCCCTTGTTCTGCTGTACTGGGGTCTCTCAGAGTACAGCCTGTGTAAAGGGGAGGGGGATGTCAAACAGGCAGCGTGGATCCGAGCAGTGCGATGTGTGCTGTGCAGGTGCTTGTGGAGAAACGAAGAGATGTAAGTAATCCCTTTCTCAGAAGGTGGACATTCTTTGTAGCCACTCCTAACAGCAGTAACTGTAGGAAAGCATGCAAGAAAATTCCTGCTCTTGGCAATAGTTTTCATTGTAAAGGAAGAAATCTTTATGTTGAAATTATGAATCTCTCTCAGGCTTCCCTTCCCTCTGGGGAAGAAAAAAAAATGCTCTTGATAGTGCTTTTTGTTTCTGTAATTTTGGAACTTGAAGTATATAGAGACCAGCCTTTTAGTTCAGGAAAATAGCCTCTAGAACCAACAACTTAAATCTATAATAATTAGTCATCAGAAAATCTGAATAAATATAAAATTACCGTGGAGTAGGAGGCAGGCATATGTGGTATTCAAAACACACAGAGTGTAAAATGATGTTATTGTTTCCTTTAGAAATAGTTCAAAGTAGTCTGCATTAGAAAGAGCTGATAAGCAGAATGACAAAAGCTTGTTTCATGAGTGATTCCAAGCAGTGGTGGTTTTCTGATCAGCTGATGCTGCAGCTATTTTGGGTATTCCACAGATCGTGATTGCATGCACGGGGAATGATTGGAGGCTGCAAATATGGTAAGCGAGCCAGGAATCCTGGGACATGCTCTGTTACTAACTTAACAGTCTTACAATCACTTGTCCTTTGCCATTTAAATAGCCAGGGGAAGTCTAACAAGTGACTGTGCTTAGTGCCTTTTTTTTTTTTTAAAGAAAAAAAAAAAGGAAAGAAAAAAAAGTACTTCCTGAGGCTGCTATTTTTGACGATGATGCAGCGTCCAAAGTGTTAACTAATTGAGTCATCAAGTTTCATATCTGGCCACAGAAAATGGCAGTGGAAGAGGGAGAATGCTTTCCAGAACAAGTAAGCATTTGTAGAGTCTGCATTAAGAGTGAAATCTGCATATTGAGTTTCTTAGATGAGTGCTTTAAGTTTCTGTATGGAACAAAAGTGGATGTAGGAAGAGGTATGTTTCAGCTTGTGTATTTTGTGCTCTGACATTTGGGTTACAGCGTGGGCTGCGGCAAGCAGTCAAATGGTATATAGAAGTATTTGTTCTCTCCTTACGAATAATTGCATTCTGTTCAGGGCACTCCGTAGAAGACGTGTTAAAATTGCAGAAACATTTCGTAATGTTTTGCTCTGTCTTTGGGGCCTTAAGTAACCTGGGTATGCGTAACAGTTTTCTTCACTGGAATGTTTTAGCCAATCCTGCATATTTTGAAAAAAAAATAATATATATATATATATATATTTAAGGTGTATTTTATAAAACAACACATCTCTTTCAGTGATAATTCATAGGGCAATTCAACTGAAATGTAGCCTGCTACTGTACTACGCTGGTAGCCTCCTGTAAGGAGGCACCCTATCACTCTTACTCTCTAGGGTAGTCCCACTGACCTCCAAGGTGATCCTTGTGTGCTTTAAAAATTCCTCATGTGAGTAAGCTGCTGTGAAACGGCATCCCTGTAGCCTGGGAGTTAGCCTCTGAAGATCTTCAATAGCTTGAGTTATTCATGGCAGTTAAAAAACACCAAGTTACAACAATTATGCTTCATGTGGCTTTACTGTAGAGTTAAAATTGAGGTTCGCAGGAAGCTGCGGTATCCTGTTATTAGTATTGATGAGTGCCCAGCTTTCTGGAAACTTCAGTTCATGGCAGTATTTTCTGTAGCTGGAAATGTTACTTATGATAGCGCCCAGCAGATTACTAGCTACTTTCCATGTCAGTCGTAGCTTTGTGCTCTGAAAATACACCCTAGTGAGTTCTCTCAAGTTTGTATGGCTTGGTTTACTTCAGTCAACACAGGACTGGGTTGTTGTTCCCTGTTAAAAACCATTTTGGAAATGCTGGTTGTTTTCTGGTGATACTCTCATTGTTTGTAAATTTGTTTCCACTAGGAATTTCAAAACTGAAAACATTTATTCTGGGGTTTTTCTTTGCAAAGAAATTTCTTGTAGGGAAAGTTTTGTTATATTCTGATGTTTTAGAATACTTTGTTGAATCCTTTTTTTTTTTTTTCTTTTTTAGTCCTGCAAATAATTTTTTGCATTCCTCCATCTCTTGGCACAATAATATCAATCTTCTGGGTGCTAAACTTCTTTGCTGATGCTTTATATGAATCCGAGTAGTCCAGCACTCCGTGAAACCCTACTGATTTGTGTACCACAGCTTGGAGAGTAGGGTGAAATGGAAATCTCGCTGCTGCCAAGCCAGGGGCTGGCAGCGTGCAGGTCGGCCGGCCGGCTGCACTGCAGCAGGGCGGTGTTTGCTCTTGCTTCTCGGGGCTTTGTTATGAGGCACCTAGAAACTGGTCACTCTGTTAGTGTGTGCACTGCTTGCTTATCAAAGGTGTAGTAGCTACTTGAAATGGAGTTGATCTATGGAGAACGGGTACAGTATATACTGGTTTTGTAAGTTTTTTCTTGCTGGCATTGCTTATGGTGAATTCTGATTCTCATTCCATGTGTATCTAAATCTCCTATAGGTTGCTGTGTATGTTTTAGGCATAAAGGAGAAACAAGGTCTACTTCACGCTGTGCTTATCCTGTAGATTTGCTATTCAGAAGTGATATCTTTAACATTATATACTAATGGCTTATTTTATCATCAAATCCTAGGAAAAATTACTGTATAGAGCTGCTAGGTAGTGTTGTCAGCCATAGCTTATTTCTGTAAGCATATAATAAACTGGTTTTCACTTTAATGATTGAAATAAAAACTAAGTCTAAATTTGTGCTTATTAAAATACTAAAGGTCAAGTCTTTTAGCCCATCTTGAGAGGTGTTAATTCATTAGGGAAATACAATTATTTTATTTGATAAAACAGTGATGTTTTTCAAAAGTACTTCATGACCATGCTAAGAACCAGTGGTTGTTTTCACATTATCAGCTATGAAGTCTGGTTATGGTGAAGTAAAATGTTCAAATAGTTCTGTTTTTATTTTTCTCAAAAAAAAAAAAAAAAAAGCAAGCTGAAGTACCTCCCTTGACATTCAAATTAACAAAGTTCTTCAAAAGGACTCCAAACCTCTGGTGCACAATGGCTTTGAAAGGCAGAAGAATACTGGTTCAGTTCTGTAACTGCAAAGGGACCATGCAAAAATGGCACCGTTTAATTTGGAGTGATTTGTCTGTATATTTGGTCATCTTTTTCTTACTTGAAGAATAAAAGCAAGCTTTCCCTCTCTGTTCACCTCAAAATACCTGTAAAGCTAAGATTGTTCTCGGTGTTACTCACTGGCTTCATCCTGTTGGTACCTGTAAACCCTGACCCTAGACAGAGCCTGGACGTGCTAGCCTCTGCGTTCTTCTAGACAGACTAGGCAGCTGGTGCCCCACTGGTGGGTCAGCCTCCTTTTTCAAAACAGAGCTGTGTGTTTAGAGGCAGTGCTTGATTCTAGTTTAAAGGTGCTGGTAACAATCAAAGGGCTGTGTGATTTGTAGTTTTTGCTTGCTGATTTTGGTGCTTAGGCTGGGAAAAACAATTTACCCATTGGTATTTGGCTAATTCTCAAATCTGGAACATGAGGAGCGAGGAGTAAAACGTACCGTTTCCTCTGTGTGCAGTAGACAAGCACCCTGCATAATTCCTGCTGTGGATTGCTCTGCCATGCCTTTGTGGTTTGTAACAGCGAGGCAGATTCGAATAGATCGGGAGTTACTGGATCATATCCACAATAGCAGAATCTGACTGAAACAAGATAAAAACAGGTTGTGTTCAGTGGGGAAATTCAGCTCCCACAGGACAGCATGGCCAAGACAACACCACCCAGAGTATCCCATGGGGCTATTCTTTAACAGGACGAAGGCGTCTTTGGCCTGAGCATAAATTTGTCTCCTGGCAGGCTGTTCAACTCCTACATTTAAGAGCTGTTACCTCTCTTGTGTACAAATGTCTTCATGAGTTTGAGAAGTGCTAGCCAAGTTTTTCTCCCAAACAACCACAGGTACCTCAACCAGCCTCTGGCTCTGGGGTGTGTTTGAATCTGTGGGTTTATTGGTTCCATTGATAGCTTCTCGTTGTACCAGGCCATATATATTTCACAGCAGGTCTATACAAACTAGCCAGGACAGATCATTCTGTAATGTTACAAGCTCTGCTAAAGTAAGCTGCTATTACAAAGCTGATGTGATGCCTCTAACCAGCCCTGCAGAACTATTATCAGGTTTATGTGTTGTGTTGCAAATCTTACCCTGGGAGTCATCTTAGTACCTGGAAGCTCTTTGGTAATTCCCACTGATGTGTCGGATTCTGTATGCGTCCCGTGAGGCACATGGGCTTTTCCAGCCGGAAGAGCTAGGTATGCAGGTGTGTACACTGGAAGATGCTCTTTGCTTCTGTCAGAGGTTATAATCCCTGCTAGAAAACCTGTATGGCTAGCACTTTGAAACGGATAGAGATTTGTGAATCCTGTAAGAATCCTGAGTAAAAGTATCAAAGCTTTTAAACTATAATAGATAGCTTTACAACTAGCCACTCAAATGCCTGTTAAGCCCCCCAGAAGTGCACACTTTAATTGCATGTGGGATTTGTCATACTTGCAGTGTAAATCAGTGTTTTGGTGCATATACTATTGCCACTGCAGAAAGGGCTTGATCAAACAATCTTTTGATTTAATAATGATCAAACTTTCACGGCATAATTATTTTGGTTTGAATGAGGAATTCTCCGTTATCACCAGTGATAGGACCCATGGGAACAGCGTTAAGCTGAGGCAGGGGAAATTTAGGCTGGACATCAGGAAGAGGTTCTTCACCAAGAGGGTGGTTGCACACTGGAACAGGCTCCCCATGGAAGTAGTCACTGCACCCAGCCTGTCTGAATTTAAGAAGCGATTGGACTGTGCACTTAGTCACATGGCCTAAACTTTTGGGTAGACCTGTGCAGTGTCAGGAGTTGGACTTGATGATCCTTCTGGGTCCCTTCCAACTCGGGATATTCTATGATTCTATGAGGGTATAAAATGGAAAAGTAGAAACAGAGCAGAAAAATTCCAGCTTCACTGTCATAAAAGCTTTTAGTTTGTCTAAAAGAAGTTCAGTAGCCTGTCCATGTAGCTTATTTCCTGCAGTGTATTTACAGAATAGTTGTGTTAAGCACTGATATGCAGTTCACTTTGCTTTATCACCAGTAAATTTCACTTAACCATGTCTGATTGAAGCATATTTACTTAGTAGTCTTGTAGAGAGCTCACTTTGAGCAAATAAAATCTCCCTCCCTAAAGTCAGCAATATTATCTGATTTAGGCTTATGCTCTACCATTATTTCTGCTATTAACTTCAGAGGGGATGTGTCTGAAATTACAAGTAAGTACATTTTTAAAATGTTTTAAAGAGGGTTATTTATTTTTTTCCCTCTCCTTTCTGGATCCTGATCCTAAAACTAGGTACACAGGCGAGAACAGGAGGTGGACCAAGGGTCATAATTCATGCCTTCATTCAGTGATCTGAACTATGTGATTTTGGCACAGCAATGGCTTTAAATTTGAGCCTGAGATGTGCTGAAAGTACCTCCGTGCTCACTGTGTACCCAGTTTCTGAGAGAAAAATAGCAGGGCGTCTCATCTGCCTTGACATGGTAGAGAGTTGTTTTTTTGTGGTGAATATAAACATAAGAAGAAACCCTCTGAGCATATCTAGCCTTTCTCTAGCTCTTTGTGACTGCAAAAGCAGTTAAGAAAATCAGTGATTTACTTCTTACTTAAAAGTGCATGAAAACAGAACTTCAGAGAGTAAGAGATGAGTCATTACAGACTTAGGAGTTGCTTCCCAGAGTTTGAAACAAACTTCAAGAAGCTGAGGCTGTCAGACCAGAGAATAAATTTTGAATTTGGGATGCTGAAATGTTTTTGTCCTAAACTATACTGGATGCTTTTCATTGGTAATATATTTGAATTGGTCCCAGCGTAGTACATGGACTCAGTAAATCCAGTGTTTTCTCTGCTTTTATGATTTTGAACAGTGTGTCCCAATTTACCTTGTTGTTCAGGTTTGTATTTCACACAGGGTGGTCTCATAGCTCAAAAGTCAGTGCTAATGGAATGATATTTTCCCATTAAAAGAAAATATTTTTTGTGATTTATTGTTTGTTCATGCATACTTGGTCTGTGTAGTTGTGCAGATGTATGTCAATTTGTAGTCCAGAAAAATGAGGATCTTGCTTTTGGTGTTACTAATTTAACATACTCATACTTGTAAATGTTTTCGTAAATTCTTCAGCTGACATACCAAAATTGTGTTTTCAGAGTCTGAAAACTTCATCAGTGCAAGGTGGCAAGGAGGATTCCAAGTTGCACAGACCCTTGCCTCCTGTCTGAACATTGGCCCTTGGGGATAGCTTTGATGTCATTTCAGGTGTTTTTTTGAGGGCTTGTCAGACATTAATTAGAATTCCGGTTAAATTGTTCTGTATTTGTTGAATATCTGTGGTGACAAGTGACTAATATGGATGGAAATGGTAGCTTTAGGGGGATTTTCAGCATGTATAAACATGTTGAACATAACATCCCTGTTATGTGGATGTTCGGCAAGGGTTTCCCATCTAACTCTGTGCATGTCTTTTGTCCTTGGAGATCACACACCTTCACTCTTTGTAGAAACAGAAAGAGTAACAGCTGCTTTCCATTTCCATTCAGTGTCTGAGTTCCCTCAGGAAGCAGTCATTTCAGACATCTGAAGACACCCAGGGCAGGATTAGTTGCATCACAGTTCTCATGAATGGCTAGATTTATTGTCCACTGGAGAAGACAGCATGTGTAAAGTCCAGGCAACTTGTACAGTAGGAGAGCTGCGTCACAGCTTCACAGGAGATGTTTGTCATCGCATGCAAGCAACTCATCCCAGGCCTTCTGGTACTTTTAAAGGCAGTCATAAACACCTCTCGCACTGGGAGGTGTGAAATGTTCTTGTGTGCCCCAGCCTGAACATCTCTAGGTCTGGGTCCTTTTCAGCCATCTTCTGCTCAGATACAGGTGGCTCATTTTCAGGGGTAACATTGAGCACAGATTCAACGTTTTGCGGAGACAGCTAGGGTTTTGTAAATAATCTTCAAAAAGATGCATGCTAAATCTGCATGTCAGCATTACCTTGTCTTGTGGTCCAATAAAGAAAGAAACTTTGTGTTGGTTTTTTTTTTTTTTCTGTTTTGGTCTGAGTACAATAATACGACCAAAAAAACTGACGATTAAATTCCATGATATGACAAATAAGTAGAGGGATTTTGTGTTTTTACCACTAATTAAATCATTTGTAATTCTACAGTCATGTTTAAAATAGCTAGCTTTCCCTAGCCAAAGGATGTATCCTTCGAATTTTCAGGCAGTGGGAATGGAGCTTTTCCTCTTGCCCTGTGGTTGTTTGTAGGGCTGTGATCCCACGAGCATCTCTGAAGGATAATTAACAGCAGAATTGCAGATAGCAGTTGGCCCCAGGCTGTCACATTCTTATCAGAAGAAAACATTGTGGTGTGGTATGTAAAGCATGAGTACAGCCACAGTTGTTTGCACGGAGAACGCTTTATCATCCGTCCCATCCAACCAACCTCTTTTCTACTGAAGAAGGTGCAAGTGAAATTTTCTAATGCAGATGTAGTTCGGAGGTAGGAGGATGAATGGATGAAGAGTCTCCCCTAGGAAATCATACAGCCAGCTTAGTTCACTTGGTTCAGTTATTGCTGTCAACAGGCCAGTATAATTTAATTGAAATAAAATTTTATCCCTTACCAAGTGAATATAAGACATTTGCCTGGGGGAAAATTCTAAATTAACATAGGAGGAAAATATAGGAAATTCTGAGGACCTCCAGTTTCCAGTGTAGTGCTTCTTACCTGTCAGAGTTGGGCTTTGCACCAAAGAAAAATTCTGTCAGTTGCAGAAAGCCCACCCTTACCAAAATAAGCACACATGCTATCAGCTGTTTTCTCAGGTCATCTCATGCTCCTGCAAGACTAATTTTACTGAGCACGTTTCCAAATGGAAGTAATGTAAGTTCATCACTTAAAATGAGGTCATTGCCTCCCCCCGCAACAAATGTTAGGCATGGTTAGCATCTTTTTGTTGGGACTCAAGCCAGAATGCATCCTGCTCCAGCACAATGGGAACCTGCTGGGGGTTTCCCTTCACAACAGCTACTGTTAAAGATGGAGTGAAAAACAAAACCCTGCTCTCAATGCAAAAAAAAGAAAAAAAAAGACCGGATTTTTAATCTGAAAGAAGAAGTCTCTGTAAGCAGAACACAAAGGCAAAAGGGATGAGCCATAATACAAATACTGTCAGTATGGGAGAGGGGCTGTGCATGTTTGAAGATAATGACTTTACACTGTAGGGGTCTGCTAAATAGTACATAAGCTCTCAGTTTTCTGGAGGGACCCTCTCTATTCCCATGGAAAAGCCGGGCCAAAACCTGGGCTGACAGTCAGTGTGATATTTGCTAACAGTTTTTGTCTTTACTCATCATAAAAGCCCTCTTACTTCACTGTGAGCACTTGCAGAAAAAGATACTGAATATGTATTTGTTGTGAGTCAGCATCAGCATTTTCTGTTTCAAGATGGAGGCTTAAGGTAATATCCAACTGACTTAAGAATTACTCTTTCCAGTAGCAAGAGTGTTTTAAACTTGCATAGCTGTTCTTCAAAACAGGCCAGTGGTCTCAGATCTTATCCTTGCATGTCACAGGGACTAGAGGGCCGTAGGGCAAAGAAGGGCTGGGAAATGGAGCGCTGTTGCCAGCACAGCTCATCCAGCCTCAGTATTTTCCAGAGATGTCCCTGGGATGAATGCTGTTAAAACAGCTCCAGACTGGGAAACTTCAGGGCTGCAGGCAGCCTGTGAGTTTGTCATCGTGCTTTGTGTTAGAGTTGAGTTGCACTGGATGACATGGAAGGGGAATACACAATTTAAAAAAAAAAAAAAAAAAAAAGAAAAGAAAAAAAGTGTGCATTGCAAAAGCGCTCTGTTCATTAATCAGTCTGCATTTATGCATTTCTTAAAACCAGAAATGGTTCCTTTTTCCCCAAGAAAGTACAGTGGGGAAGAAACAAGTCTTAACATCTATGAAGAAAATGCTTGTTATTACGCACACGTCGATGCTGGTACTCTCATAAATCCAGTGTTTATGAAATACTGTCTGCCACTCCAGAACTAAATGCTGTACACAGGATCTGAGGTGTGTGTCTCCAAGAATGAAAACAACTGTAAGAACAGTGATGCTAATTTAGGTCTGGAGATAGAGAATGAAAAGGCAGCATCCATAGGGAACACAACAGAGAGCAGTGAAAGGCTTTAGGGGATAAAGCCTGGGACAAATGCACAAGAAGAAGGGCAGCAATCTTTGTGGCTGAGTGCAAGAACATCTGAGGTTCAGGGTGTTTTGGTGTATATCCCATGCCTGTTGTTCTTTTGGTATTTGTCAAGACAGTGGAGAATCACAAGCCAATTCTCATCTTCATTTCATATTGGGATTGATTACAAAAAAAAAAAAAAAAAAAGGAAGTGGGGGATCTGAATAGACTGCTAGCATACAGAATGCCTCTTGGGAATACTGAGCTTTGAATAATTAAGAATGGAGGGTGTGTTTTTTTTTTTTTTTTTTTTTTTTTTTTTTTTTTTTTTTAGGTCAGTGAAGGAAATGCCCTGTAGATAGATGTGCTGTCTGCAGGCAGTTCATCTTTCAGATACCAGCTAGGATGGGATGTGGAGGTGGCTGTGAAAGAGCAGTGACCCACCAGGGAGCACTTACCTGCCTGACTGTCTCATGTGTAAACATTTGTTGTTCCTTACTGCGTTATTTAATGCATTTAATGTAGCAGGTCCTTGACCAGCCTTTCACATGGGCTCCCAGGAATGATGACATTCTGGATAAATAATTACTAACATTATTGTTAGACTTATTTGAACTCTAAGATCCTTCAGTGATGTGAGCCTCAGCTCTGATGCTGTTCCTACCTTATGCAATACAGTGGCAATTACAGGCTCTATCAGGGACTGTCTTAAGCAAAAAAAGTACCGTTAGGAAATAGCACTTCTCCATTTCATTGTAGTATTTGGAAAATAAAAGAATTTCAAATATCAAATTAAGGCTTAAAATAAAAATGTGAAGTTGAGAAAATTTTAGGCCCAGAAATGTGAATGTTTCGGTTTGATATCTTTTTTTTTTCTCTTTTTTTTTTTTTTTAAGTTTCTGTTCTGGTTTGTGAATCATGGAAGTGGCTGTTCAGTTGCCTTGTACCCTGGTTTGCCTCTGTTGGCTGGTTCTCACTGTTGAACTGTATCACCACGACTCACTGCAGTGTCCCTGCGACTTGAAACTCCCAAATGCCATGTGAGCTCTGCTGCTACAGGGGCAGAAGAGGCACGTGAGGCACCTGAACTGTATGTAGCAGCTCTGCGCTTCAACTGCGGACTATCAAAATAAATTTTGCCCTTTTATTTAATAAAGTAGTTCAACGCAGGATGACTCAGAGAAGTCTAGTGCATGTATTTTCTTACTGTCCCAGCGCAAAATATGATAGTATTAGACATAGGTTTTTTCATAGATGTTTTTTTTCATTAGAAGTCCAGATGGATGACTTATGATCAACTGTAATAAGCAAACAGCTTAGATGAGCAAAGTTCACATCTACTGGTCTCACTGCCATTTTCTAGGATGGGCTCATTTGGCCCAGGTTTGGGGAAGGATGGAATTTAATTGATTTGCATCAGTGGTAGCCGATTTATTGTGGTGGTTTTGCATCTCATTTTATTTGGAACTTTTCTGTATATGGCTGTGTTTGGGAAATTCAGTGGGTTTGGTTGAAATGATGGTGGAATATAAAACTGAGAAGTGACTGTAAACTGTAAAATATATTTCTACAGTCCACAAGCAACAGTAGATGCCGCTTGGAAGTCCCAGGATTTGTAGCAGATTAGGAGCTTAAACTGTGATATTGTAATACTGCATTCAGCATGCAAATCATAGAAGGTGGGAGAGCGCCTTTAGCACTGCAGGGTAACCCATATTTAAGTGGAATTTCACCTTCTGATTTTACCTTCCTTGTTCAGGTGGGAAGTTGGCTGCTGCCTGTGTTTCTGGAATGCAAAATCTTTTTGTCATCTTAGAAAGGTTGCTCCAGGTGCTGTGTAGCTTGTCCCCATGAGTTCTTGATTGCAGTCACCGAAGAGTATTTTCCTTGTTGTTAAAACTGTTCTTGTGCATTTGCTTATTTCATTGGGAAAGGAAGTGACTGACCTCTGTGCTTAGCTTTTGTAAAAGCTGCGTATGGTTTGTTCATTCTCCGGGTTGGAATGCCTTAAAAACAAGGGTATTCAAGTCATTTTGTAAGAGAAAAAGCTTGTTAAGACTCTTCTCCATCGGAGTAGGTCTGAAATAATGCCTTAGTCATTGGGAAACTGGAAGCTGGCAATGCTGCTTTTAGAGAGGCTCAAATTGATTTCAGTTTCCAAAGATGCCGGCTCACTTCTCTGTCTGATGTTACTGCTTGTTTCTGCTTATGGCAGAGACCATAATGGATGGAGAGAATCACAGAACCCCTGTTGAACATTCTGCACAATTGTACAACCTCATTTTGTCGTCTCCTCAAAATTTCTGGCGACGGTGCCCTGGAAAGGGTGAATTTTAAGTCAGTCTGAGGACTTGGGAGCTTTGGCCAAGGTTAGCGTACTGGGTCTGGCTGGGATGGAGTTAACATTCCCTGCAGTAGCATGTACACTGCTGTGCTCTGTGCTCATAGCTAGAACAGCATTGCTGTCGCCTTTCTCAGTACGTAGGGATGTGTTACACCCTGGCTGTGAAGGCAGCTCATGCAGTTTCACATGAGCTCCATCACGTTCAAGCAACTGGAAGCCGTTAGTGTGGAAGCTGGGAGTGCCAGCTCAGACCAGCTGAAGTGTAGGAGAGTTTTTGTTATCCCCCATGTGTTCTCCGTGGCAATTTCTCTGGGTGCTCCCTGGTTCTTACTGCAGTGCCTCTGCATGTCTGCACTGTTTATCCTGGTTCGCACAGCGAGAGCTGGTGGACGTGGCTCTGTGCCCCCAGCCGGCTTCGCCTGGCTGCTGCTGGTGGTTTGAGAAAAATAAGTGAGTTTGCAGACTGGCAAAGAGAGGCATTCTCCTGGCTTGAGGGCCTTCAGGAGGAGATTTGTGCATCACTTAGCAGCACCTGAGCTGGCTTGATTTGGAACATGTTTATACATCCCCATGCTGGGAGTGTGACCTAACCTTTGTCTTCCCTCTTCATAGAACACGTGCTTCCAGGAGAAGTCCTTAAAAGGCATGGGCACTGCTGTTCCTCTGCAGTGAGACAGCAGTTTGCCATTAATATGAATATTAGCTATTTATCATTCCTTCTTTCTCCTCTTTATTATTTTTTTTTCCCATTTCCCTCCATTTTGCTTGAGCAAATAGAAAGGTTCAAATGTTTCTGAGTACCAGCATGTTTCTTGTCTGGCAGGAATTAGTGTGACTGGCTGGAACTGATTTTTCATAGCAAGCTTGTCTGGTGCATCACTTCCCCACCCAGAAGCAGCTGTAAACAGCTGATGTTAATTATCGTCCACCTGCTGACTGTGCCAAACAGACATGCCATTGCGCTGTGACAAAAAAGGCTCCTGGTCTATTAAGCCCTTCCTCATACCTTTGGTAATGCTGATAAAATGCTGACCTGTTTTTTACCCCAGTGGACTGCTGTTGCTAAGCACTGAGAAAATGGCCTGTCTCCTGTAATAATCTGCATCGCACAGTTCAGATGATCTTCCAAATGCCATTGTTCTACTGTGTCTCTCCAAGCAGCTATTTTTCCCCATATTCTTTTAGTTCTGACTGTGCAGCTTATAGTAGCACCTTGCTTTGGATAGAGCCTGTCCGAACACTGGTATTTGAGGGCTGTTTTGTTGGAAGCATACCGCTGAAATTGATTTGTATTCAATTGTAATGATCAGCATGGTGTGCTTGGAAATTAAAAATTAAGAGCAGAGAAGATTGTACATTAGTGGTTCAATATCAACAGTGTAATGCCGTGTGGACAGAACTTAGAAGAAAATGAAGAGTCTGTAAGTAGTGGTGCTGTCCTTGGAAGAGAGAGCTTCTTATACTGCAAGTAATAGCAAAGGAACCTTGTAGCTTGCCCCTGTGCAAGCAGGAAAGTCGTCTTCATGCAGCTTGCGGTTTTGCTGTCATTATGCCCAGGCTTGCTTCATCCTGCATGAGAAAGGGACTTCAGATGGGCTTGCAGGCAGTGCTTGAACAGAACATCCAGTTTGCAGCAGCTGCATTGACAGGAGAGAAGTCTATAGCAAATCTAGAAATCAGGGAATGGAAAAAAAATCAGTTAAGTGCTGGATAAGTAACTGAGTATTAGTGCCAGGATGTTTTATATTTCAGCAGTTATTGCCTTTATTTTGTTCTGCTAAAGATAATCACTGCATTCTTTCAGAACCTTACAGGATCTTAGAGCATTTAAAGTTGTAGTGATGGAAGCCTGTGATGAAATGGTACTGAGAAAAAACATGACAGTTCCTCTCAGGCACAAAAAGATGCGTTGACTTCCCAAGATGGCAGGGGAAGCTCTGGTACAGATAAAATCAAAGATTATATGATTTTGTCCCTCTTGAAAGCTAACACCATTCATTCCACTTGCTCCAAGGCAGGATCAGCATTATCTAAACCATTCTTTGTGATTATTTGCATAACTCGTTGTTAAAACCCTCTGGGGATGGGAATTACTTTTCAGTGATCTCTTTCATGACTTAACCATCCTTTCTGCCATCCTGAAATTCAAGCTGAGGTCACAATAAAGCAAATTTGCAAAGCCATCTTGAAAAGAAGATCTGAAAAAAAAATAATACACAGTGAAGAGATAATGGCAACGTACCTGGGGATTTCTGATTATTTCACTGAAATGTGAACAAATATTGTAAATAAAATGTGCCATGACGTTAGAGAGGATGGGGAAAATGAAACATTACCAAGTCACTACACTGTAAAATGCCTTAACTCATAGAATCACGCTTTTCATTCAGGTAGTCCAGTCTTTCAACACAGAGTCTTTTGCTTTTTAATCTGTCATGTATGACCTCATAGTACTTGTCCAGTCTGTTCAGCTTGGATGTTGAAGATTGTGCGGCTCTGTTGGAAGGAGCAGAATGGTTTCCATGGAGTCCTATCCTGAGTCTCACCATGTTTGTCTTCCTTGCTGAGTACCAGATGTGTCCCTGGCTACTAGCCTTGTGTGTTAGACAGTGCTGCATAATTGACGTTTTTATCTGAAGTCAAACGTGGTGCTGCCTAGTCAGGTGGAAAGCCTGTTTACACCACAGGGAGTTTGTATAAGCAAGGAGGGCAGGATTTGACCCATATTTGATAACTCAGTTTGAGATCCTTCCCTGTCTAGTTAAATGTGTGCACAATACATTGTGTCGTAAGCAACTTCTTTGTCAAGGGAATATATTTCTATATGGTGCTATAACTTCTTACAGAAGTTTTCCTTCTTTCTTGTAGTCTGACACGAATGCAAGTTACTTGAGAGCTGCTCGAGCTGGCAACTTGGAAAAGGCTCTTGACTACTTAAAAAGTGGAGTGGACATCAACATTTCTAATCAGGTTGAAAAACATTTTCATGAAATTTGCTTGATATGCTCTCTCCCTTTTTCTCTCATCTGTTTATATATTTGCACTTCACGTCAGCAATAGCTTCTGTTTTTCTGATGAGCAAGGTTTACATACCTTACCCAAGTGAAACTTTTGTTTTTACCCCTTACCAAGACATCATTTTGATTCCACTTACCGAATGTTGTGCTCTTTAACATTGTCTTTCATTTCATTTGTGTTACATCAGGTCATGGGACAGCAGAATTAGCATGTCCTGACTTAATTCATGGTCTGTCATTGCTATCTAGTTGTTGTAAAGTTCACATAAGAACAGTTTTTGGAAACAATCCTCTCACTGGGATGTAATCTTTCATCTCCTGATGTGTTGTTTGGTGCAGTGGAAAGCCTGGGTTAGTCTTCTGTGTTTCATTTTATTTTTTTCCTCTTATATTTTTAAATAGAATGGGCTGAATGCTCTCCATCTCGCTTCCAAAGAAGGGCATGTAGAAGTTGTCTCTGAACTGATCCAGCGAGGTGCCAGCGTGGATGCAGCGACAAAGGTTAGTCAGGCCTATCTAATTGTTCTCTTGTTCACGCTGATGCCATTGGTGCAAGGTGTTGGCCAACTGGTTACAGACATTACTGTAGAATATTGCCCATTTCCCACTAGTGAAATAGTCTCAAGGATCCTCATAGGAATATTTTAGATTATAGTGTCACAGATTATTAGGGATGCAATTGACTTAACGAATTGTACGTTTCTGTTCAGGTCTCCATGTATAGGTTTCTGTATCTTCTAGAATTAACTTAGCCATTGGAAATATTCAGTAAGAGTATTTTATCCAAAGAAATATTGTATATGTTAGAGTGGACCATGTTTGTGAAAGCATCCTCATGTTTTCAAGTTTTGTACTCTTTTGAAATATGACTGTCTCTCATTTCAGAAAGGAAACACAGCATTGCACATAGCATCCCTCGCTGGGCAAGCAGAAGTAGTCAAAGTGTTGGTTACAAATCGGGCCAATGTCAACGCACAGTCTCAGGTAAAGTAATATTTCTGGGTTTTGGTCTATCAAAAACATTGCTGACAAGAAAATCCTTCTCCCCTTACAGCGTTAGTAGACATGTTTGGTAGAGTCAGAATATTAATGCTGGCCCTTCAATATACTTGATATATTCAGTAAGATTAATACAATCCTGCAAAAATCAAAAAGCATCCTTTTCTGGCCGTTCCACACAATGCAGATAAATGATGACAGGTGGAAGGACAAAGTTTAAACACACAGCTGTTGTTTTATTACTGAACCAGACATCTTAGTGAGTGTAGTGCTGAGTTCACTCCCACCTTGTAACTCAACATACAATTAAAACTTTAAATGCTTCCAGCTCTCTGCTCTTCTGCTTTACCCCTCACCAGGTTGTCAGTTTTGAGAAGTATTATGGAGACATCAAGTCTTGTTTTTCCCCTGCAGACACAGTGAAATCCCAAATTGTGTTTAGGTCTTTGCCCACAAGGTACATCAACCATCAGGTGGGATTAACTCTGAGTTGCCCACCTAATTCACCAACAGAAAAAAGCATAGAAATAATATCTCCGTTTTAAGCTGTCTGCGAGCCACATAGACACACCCTTGGAGATGAAGAAAGCACAGTCATGTCCAGGGATGTTTGCAGGATACTTGAAGTGGTTCCGTAACAGGCAGCACAGAAAAGCATTTACCCTTCAGCCTTAGATCTGCCCTCCAGTGTCCTATGAGCTGCTAATTGTTACAGAGTCAGATGAGATACTGATAAAACCACAGTGGAAGAGAATTTATTCAAATGAAAGGGATCTTGTTTCACATAATCCAGTGTCTCAGGCTTCACCGAGCTCTTCCCCTTTCTGTGTTTGAAGAGATACTGTAAGCATATGCAGAGCTTTTAAGTTTCTTGAAGTCCTTTGACTGAACATTTAGGTCAATTATAGAAAAATTGAAAAGAGGGAAAACAATGTTGGTGTTCAAAGCAGCAGAATGAAACAGAGGAAAATGCTGGCTCAAAACATGCATAAAACACAGCCAGTTGGAAGCAGTGTGGCTCTGTCACAGGAGGTGTCCTTGGGTGCCTGCCCTGTTTCTGTTCTCGCTGCTCAGGGGCTGGCTGGCAGGCAGTGTCAGAGAAGGGGGATCAGATTAGGAGGTGGCCTTATCGGGCCCAGTATTGCAATTATTCTGCACTATAAAGACACGGGCATGATAGACGCTATTTGTTTACAAAGGAAATTTTAAAATTAACATAAAAAATGTGTAGTACATTTTAAATAAACATTCTTATTGTCTCTCAAACAATACAAACAAATATTTAAGAGAATATTTCAAGAATACCGTTACTTGTGATCAGTATTTCATGTCTCTTTCACCCAGACAAAGGAAACAGGATACTTGGTTCCACTTTCTCACTCCTTTATACTAGCTAGATACAGTAATATTTGGTTTCAGGCTCTAAAGAATTTGAAGAGAAGAAAAATAGTTTCAATTTAAATCTTCTGTAACTTTTAGGAAGTAAAACAAAGCAGAAACATTTCCAGTGGTTTTCCTGTTGAAGTAGGATGGCTATGAAAGGATTGTCTCTGCTTGTGGCTCAGAACTTGTGTATTCATCCCTGAAACTAAAAATAATTTGAGATTGTAAACACCTTACATAACTGCATTGTCCATACACCCTGAGGTTTGGCCACGTTACCCTAATTCTGCTAGCATGTGAGAATAAAAGATTTTTTTTTTCCCCCATTTGAGGGCCAGTGATGTCTTTGCTGGAGAGATGTGTATATTGGCCATTCCACGCTGGTACCTGGGAGTGATGAACTCCACCTGAGATCAGTCTTTCTGGGGAGATCCTTGTTGTCCCTGGAACACCCTGTTAAAAACTGCCCCTTACCAGCTTTGTCTGTGGCTCTGCATCACTTGAGCCTTTCTAAAGCCTATAATAACTTTCTGTTGCGTTTGGCTTACCCACAGAGAGACCACCCAGAGGTTTTGGTTGTTTATTTCTTTTTGATGCTGACCCTCTTTTGTGTGAGTTTGGCTTTGTTTTGTCTTTCCTTGAAGGTAACAGCTCTATCTTCCTGATAGCACAAGCAAATCTTCCTGTCCCATAAAAAAAAAAAAAAAGAGTCTGAATTTTGTACCACCTGTTAGAGCGTGTTGGCTATCTGGCAGTTTCAGCCTCTTACTTTGAGAGGGATGAAATAGCGTAGTGTAGGGGGAAAGGTGATGAGTACCCTACAATAACTTTAGCGCAGGAGAAAAGGTTCTGCTCTGCCTCCAGATGCTATAATAATACTCAGTTCTGAGAAGTTTCGCCTATTAATTATTTTCCAAAACTAATAATTAGAAAGCATTTCCTGCTTGCTTTCTAAATACAAATGTTTAAAACTTTTTTAAAAAAATTAATCTTAGTTTCCAGCTGAGTTAGTAACTAGATACTGAGTGTGCCATGAAATGATAGGGAAAAATGCCGGACGCTGCTGTTCACTATAAAAATAACCTGTAATGTGGCATATTAGTTTCCTCAGCAAGCACTTTCTGGGTTCTTTCTTTTTCCTTAAACAGAATTTTAACTGCACAGTAGCTAAACTGTTAGGCCTTGTTTCTGGAGAGTGTATTAACACATTGCTTGGGCTCTGGAAGGACTTCAGTGCCCGCTTTAGGCTTGTAGTGGTGCTTTACTAAATAGACACCGAATTACTCAAATACCGGAACAGCCACAGACCTTGCAGCCTGTGTAAGCCTTGTAAACATGTGGCTTCACAGCTGCTCAGTGTCTTGGTGATTGTAAAATTTTTCTTTGATCAAACGTCCAGTTCATGCCATTTCCTCTCCAACTGTCTTTTTTTCTGACCTCCTATATGTTTCTGCTGCCAATGAAGCCTGCGTGCTTGGCCTCAGGTCACCTGCGCTCTCCTGTGTGCTCTGGGTTGGATGTGTGCCATGCAGCTCTGCCCCATTGCTGTGACAGTCAGATGCTTCTCAGCTGTTTTCACTGTGGTTGCTGTAACTCAGACGTAATTCACTGCTGCAAGTCTTAGACTACAATTTGCCTTTGTCTCTCCAGAATTCAGGATGTTCATGTCTTTGATGCAAATACATGGCCAGAGTTGTTACAGCTCATCTCTGTTTGGCTCTATTAGTTTCCTGCAAAAGCTAGGTCAGTGTCCTTTGTAAGAGTTGCAGCTGTAAGAGCTGCTCCCTCTGCTCCTTTCACCCTGCTGAAATGTCTGCCCTGGACGTGTTGCAGACCTGAGAGTGCTGACACTGTCTTGGCCAAACCCAGTCATATGGAAGCACTTCCTGAACTTCTCTGTTACTTAAGCCAGATGAAATACCTCTTCTGTTTTACCCATCATTTCTAACCACCCCTTACCTCTTTGTTTTATTCTGTTTACTTCATTAACACTTTCAGACTGGGATGAGAAGTTTTCATGTCACTCAAGATCCATCTTTGCCTGTCTTAACTGTGTTTCAGCCTTTCTTTAGTGTTTGGACATGATAAATCAGAGGAGAAAGGGATTGTTTTTGTTTGTTTCAGCAGTAACAAACAATTCAGTCAATATAACATGAATGTTTTAAGTTGTTACTGTAAAGTGTATTTATCCACTAGATCATGACCATTGCACTGAGCAGAATGTGGTGCTACAGGAAGACCAAGCAATTTCAGGTGCATGTCAGCAACTTTCACGAATTTCTTTAGAGGTATCTTGAACCCAGGACAGGTTTCATGATTTCATTTTGCTGTTTTGGTTTTGTGAATCATGTCAAAGCTGTGAATTTCAGAAATGTGTAGAACAATAGAGAAAAATACAATGCTTTAATGTTAAAACCCAAAAATCCAATTCCTGAAAGGCTGTGGCCTGTATGCAGTTAAGGAAAAACAAAAACATTGACAGTTAGAGAATGAGCATAGTTGGAGAAATGCTCTAATATGGTCAGAAACACTGATAAAATTCTATCAGACTACTGAGAACCAGCTGTCGTTGGGATCTCCTGGTGCCTGAAACAGGAAGTAGCTCAGTGACTTTAAAGCAGGCTGTGCACTAAAGGCAGCTTTTTGAGGAGACAAAAGCTCTCAGTTGGAGGCAGAAGTGTATGAGAAGTCAAAGGTAACGGAGCAGAGATGAAAAAAACTGGAAAGTATTTTGAAGAGTCACTGTCCTTGCTGTTGCTAGACTTGCCTTGTATTTGCATGTCTAATTTTGCATTTCCATTGCTGCCGCTGCAGTTACCAAGAATCAGAGTTTGTCTCTTCCAAATGGTTTGTTCAAACTGTTTTTTAGTTTGACTTCACATTAGATGTAAAGGGAAGTACTCTTCCATAGCTGTGGTAATTGTATCTGAGCAGCTGAAAGATTCCATTGTGTCTTTTAAAATAATACCCTTCTCCTGTCTTTACTTAAATCAGCGGTGATCATGCTACTAACTTGAATGTGAGCATGCAATTTACTTGTTTTCCTGCTAATTTACCAGTTTGGCAGATTTTTGGTATGTTTAAAATGTTTGTGTTTACACTCTTGTTTTCCTATTTCAGAATGGTTTCACTCCACTGTATATGGCAGCCCAAGAAAACCACCTGGAGGTTGTTAAGTTTCTTCTTGACAATGGTGCCAGTCAAAGCCTTGCCACAGAGGTAAAAGTTTGAGTTTTACAGTTCATGAACAAAACAAAACGTGCTTCAGCAGTGATCCTTGCCAGCTGATACGGAACTTGTCTTTTAAATACAAAATCAAAGAGCAGTAAAAATTCTCTTTGCGAAGCATGCTAATGAATATCGAGTTACTGACTTTAAAAGATTTTTAAACCTTCTCTTGCCATTTCTAAAATTAAAAAAAATGACTAACTAGGAACAGTTCTAAAAATAGATGTGCTCTTAGTCATTACTGGTAATCTTTCAGGTTATGTACTCAAAAAGGGAAGCTGTGTGCATGATACAAAAATTCTCCACGCTTTTGTTAAAAGTACTGAGTGATGTAGGGTGCAATCATAAAGCAGAAGTGTACATCTATGCTTTGAAGCCAGCTCTGGGATACCAGTGAAAACCCAGGGTTACTTAGCGCTTGGAGTATTTTCTGAACTGTATTTATTACCATGTTGATACCCTCTCTGCAGCATTCAATTATCCTGTCTGGTCTTGCAGTGATAATTTCAAGCTGACAGCATGACAGAAGATTTGTCCTTGAAAGGTGTTCTGTGATCTTTCTTTATAAAAAAAAAAAAAAAAAAAAAAAAGAGTTTTTATTTCTTAATTTAAAAAGTAATTCTAACTCCTCAAGTAAGGCAACGTGGAAGGAAGGAAAAAAGAAAAAAAGAAATGCCGGTGATTATAAGAATAGCGAACATTAATAGTCTTAAATTTAGTCTTAAATAGTACCTAAATGTACCGAATTTAATCTGTTTTAAAAACAAAAAGAAGTATTTCAGTATATGCTCTAAGCTTTTACTGACATCTGACTGCATCATCTGAACTTAAATCATGAAGGAAATACTGCTGATTTGAGAAGGTCACACTTCTTGCAAAATGCAAAGTACAAAATCACTTCATTGCATCACTATACAGTGATATATGCATGGAAACTTCCTTCTTTTCTGAAGACTGTTATAGCAATGAATCATGGATCAAAATAAAGTTTTCAAAATCTTTTCTTACAATCAGCAGTGTGCATCGGAGAGTACTTCCTGGAAAAGCTCAAAGACACGAAAGCCAAGAAATAATAAAATGAAGTATTTTAAATATAGAACATTAAATGAAAAATACAGCTTTCAGAAAACTAATTTCTCTTAGAAACAATGAAGTCATTGGACACCCAGAGACCTGCAGTAGATTCTGACTTTCGAAAATATCCTAGCCGCTATAGGATTTTCTGAAAGTAGAGATATGTACAGTTGTGCACAGCTACTTGGTTCTGATTCTTAAGTACTTTTCCCCATTTACCCAAAGCAGTGTTGCCTTTATTGCCCTACTTGTTTGTGGTGATTGCTTATAGGTGCTTTATTATTTTCTCTTGGTCAAACCTTTAATATAAAGATTATTGATCTCTGTCAATTTAAGTTCAAAAGCCTTCCTTATTAAACAATTAATACATTACTAACTATTCACTAATAATAACTCTATAACAAAGGTATTTAAATAAAAAAGTAGAACCACCTGTGTTCTTTAAATTGTTCTTATTTTTAATTAATTATTTTTTTTCCGAGGGTGGGCTTTGCTTTATATTTTACGGTACAGTTACTAATTTTAGTACTTGACATTAAGATAATGTCAATTATAATTGCTTTTTGTAGGTTGGAATCTTCAGATAGCATAATGTGGAAATGCATTTTTCTCATTGCTAATATTCTTGGTCACAGTTTGCTTGGCAATGGCACAGGGATCTCTGCATAAACTGAAGCCATGGGCAGCTGTCATCAGAGTTAGGAAACTGGAGTAAAGAAGATGGTTCTGGTGTTGAAGTGCTCCCCTTTGTCCACTCCCTTTTCCCTAAGGAAAGGAGAATATAAATTCCTAGGACTTTTATTTTCTCATGAGAATTTTTTTCTCATTTTTATCAGAAGAGAAAGCCTGATAAGAAAAGATGTTGTTGATAGCTTGTCGTCGTGGAGCACTGAATGTGCTGCAGCTGTTGGCTGTATAAATAGAGAGGGAAGCAAGTGCCTCCAGGTCACCAAGACATGTGCTGTCTCAATCAGGGTTCCTCCAGGCAAGAGCATCAATTTGTGCAGGTACAGTGTAGCTATATTTCCGGAGGCATCTTTGGGATGCTAATAATGTTTTTTTGGTGTCCAGAGCTGTGCAGCATGTAAAAAAAGGAAGGGAAAAAAAAAAAAAAAGGAA